>CM073574.1:4723976-5056476 GCA_037074715.1 Magnolia kwangsiensis | reverse complement strand
AAGAGTGTGTGTATATTCACCTTTCATGTGGTGTTTGTGTGGGTGTAAGAGTGTGTGTATATTCACCTTTCCAAAAAAAAAAAAGCAGCTCTGCATCTGCCATGTTTGGAAGTTGATAAATTATAGGGGTTTTGCCCAACCATGGAGTATGGTGTGTAGATTTTTGCTGGAGTGCTTCCCGTGGGTTGCTATAGGTGAACAATTAAGGATGTAAGTTAACGTATCACTCCAGTGCACTTGAATGACAAATGGTCTAGAAATCATTTTGAATTGCAATATATTGAGCATAAATCCCCAATCAGCAAAAAAGTCAGAAATTAAGAAAAATCCCCAGTAAAAAATTAAGAGAAGAATCAGAAAGTCTTGCACAAAAATCATCCGTACAGACAAAGCTTGTGGATTATTAGTACTCTCTCTCTCTCATGTTATTTACTGCATAAGAATATTAACTGAGATAGCTGAGGAGTTTTGAAAGTAAATGCAACTTCACCTCTTCACGCTCTGCTTCCATTTCCTCATATGTCAAAGCCTGTTTCTTTTCAACGTTTTCTTTAGTTTGCGCTATCGTCTGCACATGCTCACAAAAGAATCTCATAAACAGGAGAGCCAACACAGAACTGAAATCCTTCAGCAAGTATTAGGAGCATTGCTAAAGGTATATTTCTTTCGAGGAAAACTCAATTACAGTTCTAAATAAATATGGAGGGCAAACCTCATTTAACAATTCACATAGCCTTTGGATCTTAACCTCCATCAGGGCAATTTCTTTTGCAGAACTATCTTCCTGTGAAGCAGCATTATTTTTCTCTAAATCACGTGAGCCCTTGGCAAAATGTTTTCTGTCCAGTTCCTGGAGAGGAGTGTGCTGTACAAAGGAACAGAAAGGATGGAGATGCATAGAGGTCGACACCAATAACAATAGCGAGTAGGTATTTCTGAAACGAGTCTTATGAAGAAACTTGCAGAAAAGAACATACTATCCTATCACCACAATAAATGGCATATTTCTAAATTCAGAGGGCTGTATTGATTAGGAGAAAAAGAAAAGAAAAGAAACCAATAAAGGAATGCTGCAGTTTTCGTCCAGCTTACAAATCTGGTGCATAATTACCTTTGAAAGAAAAAGCCTCTCTGCACGTTGCTGAATTGTACCACCTGTTTTTAGTCCTAGAGCTGCTAGTGCCTGACAAACACCATCAAAATTAGTAGGAGAGTACCTTAAACTGCAAATAACAAACTGACAGATAATTTTCAAGGATACTTAATAAGTGAATTAAAAATCCCTTTCCGTGGAAGTTCAAAAGATAACAAAGATATAACAGATGGGCATCCCACATGAAGGCAGTTC
This sequence comes from Magnolia kwangsiensis, assembly GCA_037074715.1. NCBI lineage: Eukaryota > Viridiplantae > Streptophyta > Magnoliopsida > Magnoliales > Magnoliaceae > Magnolia > Magnolia kwangsiensis. Next base: position 5,055,128 of record CM073574.1, on the reverse strand, counting down.
AAAGTTCAAATTAAGAATAGCATTACCATGAACTTCAACAAAGACAATAAGCATGCACCCCACATAAAGTGGTAATCATCAAAAGCATAATAATGAACAAGTCTGCAGGCTCTCACTTAACGAGTTCAATGTGGATGCATTGAAGGGCCTAGTGCTAATCAACATCCAAACAAAAACAAAAAAAAAACAAAAGCAATAGCAATTATGGCAGTTCTCATATGACGCTAATATTTAAATCTTAAGAAGCCTTTCCCATTTTTTTCTTCTCTCAAGATGATAAGAATCCCAAGTGAACTTACATGATGCCTAGTAAACCTATTTGAACCTTTAGTTGAAAGCATCCACTTTGACACAATATTTGCAGTCTATGAGATATAAAATGCTGGTGAATCCAAAATGCAACAGAGACCAGGCATGAAAATTTTCAGTAACGTATCGTAAGAGCTTGGTGAACATGATTCAAGGATATGTGACCATCTTGTAGCCAAAGTATAAAAAGTATCAAAAGACCCAAAATGAAGAGGTGTGGTACTAAAATACCCATATCTTTACCGGGAGATGTGCAAATACTCGGCACCAAAAAAAGAGAGAGAGAGAGAGAGTTGGAAAGATGCAGCATTTGAAATCAGAGGCTACAGACTCTGGGATGGAAAGCAAGGAGACTCCCACCTCTTTTAACTTTTCCGGACCAACTTCCAGTAGCTCTTCAACACTACTGTAGTAGTCAAGATCAATTACAGACTCCTGAGAAGAAAGATGTCCATTTTCTAAACCCTTGTTTTCCCAACCAAGTACCTTACCATCTGCCCAGAGCTCCTCAAATTCAGTCTCAACCTGCAACAGGACCAAAAAATATCTCAGAATCGCCATTAATCTTGTTCCGAAAGTCGGTGAATCTTAAGCAGCAGTATCTTTAGAAGCTCCATGTAATCCTCGTTAATTTGGCATTATTATTTGATGCTCGGTTTTACCTTAGTTGAAGAACTTAAACATGGGCCCCGAGTCCAGAGTCCAGACACTGAAATTGGTTCCTCCAATGATATGACTCGGCTCTTCCAAATGACAAGCAACTGACTATCAATGATATTTGGTTCCTTTTGGGTACAGCATTGAAAATCATTGGCAGCATTTTAAAGTTCCGCGATGTTTCATGGTATTTAAAAAATGAAAATATTGGAATTTTCCATTTTGGGAATGATTTTTTGGGGTGCATTCAGTTGCACCAAATATCATTCGATTTCATGATTGATCAGTCTAATTTTGTGCAAAATATGATGAAATTTCATGATATTTGGTGCAACCAAACACACCCTCAGTTTCTAACACTTATTTACTTATTCCGTTAATGTGGTTTTTAATTATTTTTTGCAAGATATTCCTGAAAATACCTTACAAAAAGACCCAAAGTTTCTGATAAAGTCCACACTAAGAATAGCATTTGTTGCTTTATGTGGTAGTAAAGATGTAAAAAGGTGGGAAACTGTCCAGTGAAAGGTCTGTCCCTTTATCTTTTCACAGCTATCAGTATCCTTTTAACTCCATAAATGCAATAAATTCTGGACATCATACAATCTTGGTTTCTCCCTGAACCTACAACAGACAGTTTCAGATTGCAAACAACTCAAAGGATGTTCACATGCTTGTAAGATGGTGTAATGAATGTACATTCCCACTCTGGAACCAGTACAGAGTACCCACGCAGCCACTGTTATAATCGGGCCGTGACATACTTTCTTTTCTGAAAGATAATTGCACTGTCAGTTGAGACAAAAAACTGAGTGTCATGTAGTTGATGGAGCTTGACATTCTCAAGACGAGAGGAGCCATGGTGGTCCCCACCTAGATCATCTGGATCCCATGAGTGAATAGAAAGTTGGATCTACATTGGGTCAGGCCCCTTGTTGTATTCACTCTCATACTGAGAGACTAGACCTTTACATTTCACTTTTTTATCAAAGAGAAGCACATCATGTGTGCTCTCAAGTTCGTCATGGTCTCAGAGCAGGTTGTCACATGTGACCTAGCTCAATTAACGGCTTTTCAGAAAGCAAGCAAAGGCTGAACAATCTTAGGCAGTGAAAAAAAAGCATGTCGCATGCCCTGTATCTAGGCAGCTGTGTCCATAATCAGTTTTAGAAAATGCAAATACAGAAAATTTCACCATAGTAGTAAGAAAGATAAAGTGTATGAAAACAATCCAAACACTTTCAAGAGACAGAATGATAACCTTTTGAAAAATTCTATCCAGGTCTTGCAAGGGTTCTGTCCGCATGAAAAAAGATATTAGATACTCCAGTAAATGCTCCAAATAGTCCCTGTACTTCCTGGAAACACAGAACATGCGATAAGCTGAAAAACATCAATTTAATAGTGATTACTACAAAAGGATGCAGATGGACATTTAGAAAGTCCCCAAACACATTCAACTGTTCTGACAGAAGTAAAAGCCAGAAGGTTACCTTGTCATCTTCAGATTCCTGGGAATCTTATGTGTTTGTGGAAACACATCCAAGTAAGCAGAGTATTCAATGTTCTCTCCAAATTTAGAGTTGATGTACTCATTAAACAATTCATGCATATCCAGGTATCGACCAAAACCTTCCTGATGAAACAAATCCAGATTTGTGTCAGTACAATATTATCTGACACAAAAACTGCAACTAATTGGTGGAATGATTCAGACATCTAAACAAGATGGCATCGGCTTACTTCTAAAATTACTGATATAATCAATCAAGTTTTAACACGGATAAATTCCATGAAGCAGCTGGCTTTGAGTAAAATGCCAATATCAAATCACGAATACCAGCACCCCTGAACATGTAATCATAAAATCCAGCAGGCCAGAGAAAGATTTAATGCATTTTTCTGTTTGTGCGTTAGTTTGGAACATCTTGTTTTTTTGGCAACTCCAACTATAGGCCCAAAAACAGAGCACGCATGGGAAAAGCTCACAGTTTTTATTGTTTTTGCTACCAGCATGTTTGGATTGGTGGAATCCAAAAAAGTAATAGTGGAAAAGAAACGCTTTCCATATATGTGGCGTGTTGCCGATTGCGACAATAAAGTAAACCTATGAAAAACTGTTTTCCTTTCCAAGATTTTCCTTAAAAAAGGGTGCTTTCAGTTTCCTTCGAAAAACTTGATAATCCTCATTTCCACACCTTTTAAGAGACGGAGTTCACTTTTTGACCATTGACCTTCTTTTTTTGAGAAGTCACTGAATTTTATTAAAAGGGAGAAAGGGCATGCTCACTAAGAATTACTAATAAAACCAAAAGGAATAAAAAGGACAGCAGGAACACGCTAAGGATTTAACAGACAAAGCCCAAGAAATGGCATCCCTCTTAGCTTTCATGAAGACCTCCATATGACATTTTTGGCTATTCTGGAAGAATCTCTCATTGCGCTCGATCTAGATCAACCATAACACTGCCATAAATGATGGTCTCCAAAGGAATTAACCTTTTAGGCTGAACCCATCCCCTTTCCAGAGTATCAATGGACTCTGGCATCACCCAACAACACTGAAATAGCTCAAGAAAATTAGTTCAGATCTCTCTCGAGAAGGGACAGTGAGTAAATAGATGGTCTACTATTTCTGCCTCACGCACACACATGATGCACACATTGGGTATGATCATGTTGCTCTTTTGGAGGTTATCTATGGTGATTGCCCTGGCCCACCATGCAAAAGCGACCACACTAGGCGGTCCTCTATATCACCAAACCTCCTCCTTTCGGGTTCCCAACACCCCTCCCACCTTGAATGAGGACAGCATCATAGAACAATCTAACAAAAAATCCCCCATTCTTCTCCCATTTCCACACCCACAAGTCTTGCTCATTTGGAGATGGTTGCTTGGAATGAAGAACCTCCAACAATGTCGCCATTTCCTCTGCCGCTTCTACCAAGAAAGTTTTGCGACATAAAGGTGTCCATACCACTTGACCCCCCACCATTTACATGTACTCTGAAATGCAGGCTTCCTTTTTTTTTGAAAGGCAACACAAGCTTCCTTGTCTACGGCAATGGTGGCTAATCTAGGGAAAAATGATGAAGGTGTCTATTTGAATACTGCGTACCCGACGAAATTTTTATTTGAGTCCTGTTGCTGATAGAGAAGAATACTCCTTTCTTAAATTCATCAACCAATCCAGCTACTGTGTTCCAAACCACTGATGCTCTACATTGAGACGACTGTTTTGGGAACCATCCCCTGGCCCTTCTCTGTATTTTGCTCAAGGTATTCAATAATGGTAATGGCGGCTGTAATGGCCACAGTTGTTACAGTTACGATACGAGCTGTGACAGCCCTTACAATCTTTAACAACGAAAAAAAAAAAAAACTGTATCGGCCCCTGTTATGGACCGTTTTTCCTGTAATGACCGTTACGGCCCCATAACACATTACGGTTCCCACTGTTATTGTTATGTAACGATTGTTGTGCAACCATTTTCTAATCCTTTGATTTTACTACTATCACCCTTTTCCAAAAGGCTCCCCTCTTACCCAAATCTCCACACCCATTATCCAAGTGAGCCATATTCATGACTTCTGGATTTCTTATACCAGCACCTCCTTCCCTGGTTGGCTTACAGACACCTCCCACTTCATCAGATGAAATTTTTGCTTGCCCTCTAAACCTTTCCATAGGAAATCTCACCAAATTCTATCAATTCTATTCAAAAATTTTCCGGGGCACTGGAAAAGGGACATAATATGCGGTCATGTTAAACAGAGTTGCCTTAATCAAATGATAGATAATCACCTCTTCCAACTTGATAACTACTTTTCCATTCTTTCAATAACTTTATATCACAAGTTTTTTTTAAAGCAACTAGAATATATTGATAAAAAAGCGGAGATATACAAAAAGGGTCTGCTGAGGTAGCAGGGCCAAGGCTACAAGCCAAGAAACAAGAAATTAAAATCTTTAAGACCCGGAACAACAACCACCCATTCTATTAGTAATTTTTTAGCCTTAAGAGCCCACAGATTGCGGCGAGGACGGGGAGTTGTTAAAACATCTGTCGTTCCACTCCTTCCAGACTACCCACCATATGGCGAGGATAGACATTCTCCACACCCGAGTTCTGATTTTGCCCATCTCGAATCCGTGCCAATAAGCGAGCATGGAAGAGGCAGTGGCCGGGGTACACCCACTAATATTGAAACTTTGAAAGAAATCAAAATGGATCTGGGAGATAACAAGGGCAGTGGACTAGAAGGTGGTCAACTGATTCCTCATCGGCCTGCATTCCTCTCTTCTTTAGATTATCGATCGTTAAAATCCGATTCTTTGCTGCCAGCCATCCAAAGCAAATGAATTTTTATTTTTATATATATATATATATATATATATATATATATATTTTGGGGGGGGGGGGGGGGCAGACTATCTCCATATGTAAGGAGTGGCCAAAATGACCGAGTAGGGAGGGGGGGCGATGACTACGTAGAGAGATTTAACCGAGAACTGGGAGGATTTGTCCTTTAGCCATATGATTCTGTTAGGATCAGACTGGTTCAGGATCACCCTTGAGAGACATTCTAGAAGTTGGACATAGTCGCAGACCTCCCAGTCTTGGAGATTTCTGTAGCACGAAATGTCCCAAACTAATCCCGATTCGGATATAGAATAAAAGTAGGCGATAGGACTATTTTTTTCTACCACTAGGTTGAACATAGATGGGAATCTATCCTTTAACGTTGTCTCCCCCAGCCATATGTCTTCCCAGAATTGAATCGCCGACCCGTTCCCTAGGACGAACCCAATATTCTCAACGACTGCTTTTTTGGTACGGAGAATCCCTCTCCAGATGTAAGAGGCTCTATAATAGGACGAATCTTTGGTCCACCACCCTCCTGGAAAAAGCCCATAGTTTCCTTTGACTATGATATTCCATAAAGCTTCCTGTTCCACACCCAAATGCCAAGACCATTTGCCTAGAAGGGCAACATTCATCGCTTTCAGGTTCCTGATACTCGCGCCTCCATCCCGAAAGTGATTGCAAACTTCCTGCCACTCTAAAAGGTGGAATTTCTTTTGGTTTTCCTGGCCACACCACAAGAAGTCCCTTCGTAAATTATCTATCCGGCGCAAAATGGAGGAGGGACATTTGAAGAGGGACATGAAGTAGATGGATATATTGGATAGAGCAGCTTTAATGAGGGTGAGTCTTCCTCCCAAGGATAGATACCTGCACTTCCATCTAGCTAGCATTTTCTGGACCTTCTCAATAACCTTGTCCCACATGGAGAGCGGAGGGGGGCCATAGATAAGAGGGAGACCCACGAACGTCGTCGAGAAGGAAGCAACCGAACAACCCAAGGACTGAGCATACTCAGATAAATCTTGCTCAGAAATGTTGACTACCATAACCTTAGATTTAGCCATATTTATCCTCAGACCCAAGATAGCTTCAAAACACTTTATTGTTGTGTGGAGGTTGTAGATGAAAACTGGGTCTGCTTCAGCCATGATTAGAGTGTCGTCCACGAATTGGACATGAGAGATCGGAGCAGAAGTACCTAGCATGGATATGCCTATAAGAATTCCAGCGTTTTGACCCATAACCAACATCTGGGAGAGGGCTTCTCCAATCGCCAGGAAAAGGTGGGGAGATAAGAGGGTCTCCCTGGCATAAACCCCTTGAGGAAGAGAAGAATCCCTTAGGAACTCCGTTAAGAAGGACCAAAAAGTGGGCTGATTCAACACAAGCTGTGATCCATGTTCTCCATTTTTCACCAAAACCTATACGAAGAAGCATATAATGTACAAACTCCCAATCGATGTGATCGTAGGCCTTCTCGATGTCGAGTTTGCAGAACACACTTCTCTGACCAGATCTGTGACAGGAGTGTAACACTTCATTTTCTATCAAAGCTCCATCAATAATCTGTCTGTCCCTGATAAATGTGTTTTGATTTTTGGAGATCAATTTTCCCATTACTGTAGCAAGCCTTGTAGACAGGATTTTAGCCAGTATTTCGTAAGAGCTGCCAATGAGGCTGATGGGCCTGAAGTCGGAAAAAGAATTTGCACCTGCGACTTTGGGAATGAGAGCGATGAAGGAGGCATTGATGCCTTTGGATAATTTGCCCCTGGAATGGAATTCGAATAAGAAATCCATGACATCAGCTTGAATAGTGGTCCAGAAGGTTTGGTAGAAGATAATGGGAAAACCGTCAGGCCCTGGGGATTTGTCCCCCACCATCGTGGTTAAGGCTTCTTTGGTTTCCTCTTCCGTGAAAGGGTTCTCTAGTTGGTCTGCTTCCGAGCTAAACAGCGAAAAAAAGGGGATCCCGTCCAGCCAAGGTTTGGCCCAACCTTCAGAAGAGAGAGTAGATTTGAAATGGGCAATTGCAAGTTCCGCAATTTCTTCTTTATCGTCAATCTGCCTCCCTTCAACAGAAATGTTGTGGATGGCCTTCGCCCTGGCTCTCATGTTGGCAAGATTATGAAAGTATTTGGTGTTCTTGTCGCCCTCTGAAATCCATTTGACCCTTGATTTCAACTTCCAGGAAAGTTCATCTTCTAAAGCTCTGGCAGAGATGGCCTGAAAAATCTGAATTCTTCGTGATAAGGTTTCCATTGATAGAGATTCTACATCAGATCTAGTGTCAATTTGTTGAAGTTCAGTGAATAAAGCATCAGATTCAATCTCTCTTCTAGAATTCTTCCACCTTCCATTCTTTAATAAAAGCCTGAGTTTGCAAATCAGCCTGTGGCTTGCAAATCCCTCCACATGAAAAGAAGACCACCAATCGACCACCTGCTATTTGAAACCGTCTAAATTGAACCAAGTTGAGTTAAATTTGAATGGTTTCGGGCCCCAATTTACTTCCACCTTCGATAACAAAATAGGGCAGCGATCTGAAGTCGTTCTAGGGAGCGTGATCTGGCTGAGAGAAGGGAACTCATCGATCCAGTCCGCAGATAGGAGAAGACGATCCAGGCACGACTGAATTGGGGTTCTGCGTCCATTGGACCAGGTATATTTGGCCCCAGAGAGAGGAAGATCCACCAATTCTTGGGATTGAATCCAGTAAGAAAACTGATGCATAGCAAGAGTCATTCTCCTTTTGCGGGAGTGTTCTTCCACAAAGCGGATCACGTTAAAGTCACCTGCAAAACAGCACGGGCTTGAGAAGGACTGTCGCATACCGGTCAGCTCATCCGAGAAGAGAGGTCTTAAGGATTCCTCATTAGGGCCGTAAACAAATATTAGGATACAAAGGAAATTAGAGAACTTATCTTGTAAAATAACCGCAGTTGAGAAGGAACCCGATAAAGAGAATTGCAAGTCCCATTTAGAAGATTTCCAAGCAATTAGAATGCCTCCCAAAGATCCGACTGCATCCAAGGTCACGAACCTAGCATCCTGAGCTGTCCAAATCGTGGCAAGGAGCCTTTCAGAGAAGGTAGATACTTTGGTTTCCTGAAGGGTGATAACGTCCGGATTCTTTCTCCTGATAGAATCTTTAATGAGGCTCCGCTTTTGTTTAGAGCCTAATCCCCTCACATTCCAAGAGAGAAGAATCATTGAGGAACGGATCTTCCCCGATTACCCTTTCGGCCCCTCCGTGCATTAGGCAACAAGACTGAAGCCGGAGATGATTGCAGACTGAGGAGCTCCTTGTTGCTGACAGATCAGACAACCTGTTTATAAGGGGTCTTGGATGGAGGAAGGGGTCTTCCCCTATTCGCGATGAAGTGGAAGAGGCCGGAATAGTCTTCTGCCCTATTCTCAAACGAAAGGCCCAGGGATCGTCCCACATGACGCACACTGTCGCGGATCCATTTTTTATTTTGGAGTTTGTCGAAGAGTTCCTCTCAGGTCTTGGCAACCGTAGGCTCCAGTTGGGGGTCGTCCTGATTTTGGAGGGGAAGCTCGGAGCACATCTGGAGAGGTTCCGCCGCTAACACTTCATCGAAAAGTTCCTCCTGAAACAGAGTTAAGGGCCCCAAGTCCGCCCAATCCCTACTACGAGAAGCAGAAATGGTAGAAGGTGAGCGGATGGAAGAGGCGGACAGAGACTCAGAGAGAGGATTCTCCGACATGTCTACTCTGGAAGAATCGTCAGACAAGTCAAGATGGGGGATATGACTTGGAGCGGGGATGGGATGACTAAGGGGACGAGTTAAAGCTTGAGGATTATCGGTTCTGATTATCGAGTATGGGTACATGGAAGGGTTGGGATTTAAAGGGACAGGTTCAGCAAGTTTAAAGGAGTGCCACTTGTTAGGGGAGGAACGGATTCGGGTCGAGAAGGGATTCGCCTGGACAGCAGATAAATCCGAGAGAGACGTCAATCAGGGTGAGGACGCATAGCCATCCATTCGGGGGGCTGAAGAGACATCAAATGGGCGATCAGTCGACATGCGTAGACGATCAACAGCTATTGGAGTGTCAGCGATGGGAGTAGGAGCCACGTGGCGAGTCAAGAGACTGCGTGGCTGGATGGTCTCTGTCCGAAAGGACAAAAGGTTCGTTGCTCGAGGAGAAAATGCCGCCAACCCTCCACGTGGTAGGAACTTAGGGTCGGGAGGAGACTTCTCGCTTATGGAAAAGATGTTGTCAAGCCTTTAAGAAGCGTGCATGGCGGAGAGACTGCCACGTAACTCACCAAAGGACTGGTGACTGTCATGAATGATGACTGCAAGACGCGACCCTACTGTCTGAGAGAACGGTGGTTCGGAGGTGAATGGGATCGGTGCACCTTCTTCCCGCGGTGCTATCTGCAACTGAACCGGCGAGGGATCAACAGTCTCTCGGGACCTCCGGACATCCCCCCATCTTGGTTAGATGGAATCCGGGAGCTCCTTCTGGACCAGAAGCATGATGATCCTGTTACCAACCTTCACACGCACGTGGGTCAGGAGAGGGCTGCCTTTCTTGCGTCTCACCCGGGCACGGATAACACCTAGCTCTGCTCCCAGCTGCATCTTGGAGTCCATTTCCAGGAGGAATCCGAGAGTGGAGGCAGCGGCTATGAGGAACTCATCGTACCAGCACTCCATTGGGATATCCCATATTAGAACCCAAATGTTCTCTTTATCAAATATGGAGTATTCTTCCCATGGCTGAACCTTGACAACCGGACCGGAGGCATGCAGATGGTCTGCCATTGTTAACATGTCCGGGTTGAGGCTAGGACAAACTCTGACCCAGAAAGCGTTATAGCCTAGCGGCTTTGTCGAAGTTACTGTAATGGAACCCTGTGCATTCCCTGATCCATTCCCTTACTGCCGGAATCGAGGCCCCGTCTCTTGTAATGATAACCACAGATTTTTCTAGCTCAACTCTATTTTTGTCGAAAATGGCCCGATCTACAGATATGGAACAATCCGATTGATCAGGGACATCTTCCTGACGAGGGACTGCACTTGGGCCAGCGTGAGAACCATCTTGGATTGAAATGGAAGGGGAAGGGGTATGATCCTTAAGGCTATTGCTTACATTGGTGAGGGTGTCTTTGAAGGAGACGCCATCCGAACGGGTTGGGGGAGGGGGGCAGGTCGGTTTAGGGGGGCGAGGCTGATAATCAGGGGGTTTAGAGGGCTTGGGGGGGTTGCTTCGAGTATTCCGGCGGGAACAAGGATTCTGGGCCGTACCGAGCACGTTGCACCATCATTTTCATTCCGTCGTAGCTGGTTCCATGGATCATGGCAACCACTCTTGCCAATTCAGCTTCACTACCCATGCACACTAGAGCAAAACCGCGGTAGGCCCCAGTTCCTTTGTCTCGAGGCATAACTACATCCATGATAGCCCCTGCTCTTCCGAAGATCTTCTCAAGGTTGAGAGGGTACCAACCATGAGGATACCCTTTGACGAAAAGGGTCGGGTATAATGTGTATTAGCTGTGGCCCGGAAGGTTGTGATTCCTTAGGCGATTTTTAGATTGAACCAGATTCCATCCCCTTTCATCTTCTCCGCTAACCACTTCTCCATTGGCTAAAAAAATGCCCTTCCCCTTTATCTCTTGCCCGAGCCCATGTGATTTTGCCAGTGGTCGTAGTGGACGGAGGCATGAGTGGAAGAGGACATCAAATCAGCACTCCTCGTCGTCGATCAGCACTCTTCCTAGGGTCCCACAAGTGATTTGCTAGTTTGGCAATGCACAACAGAAGGTCAAGATATGTCGATGGGAGATGACCTGCTTTGCAACCAAATACTTCCACTAGGTGCATAACTTCATTAGAAGACATTCTTATCCTCAAAATCTCACTTTTCTAGATATTTACCTTCAAGCCTAATACCACTTCAAAGCATCTACCAATTTTCCTCATATTTATCTACTTGAACGGCATGTCCATCACAAAAGAGGATGTATTATCTGCAAGTTGAAGATGAGATATCTGAAACTCTGCACTTTCCACTCGGAAATCATATAGACTAAACCTCCAGAATTCTGCTATGAGCCTCTGCCACCACACAAATATAAATGGAACGAGTGAATTCCCTTGCTGAATGCCTCACGAGCTTTTGAAGAATCCTTTCAGCGATCCATTGACTATCGTTGAGAACCTAGCTGATTGAACACATTCCTGCATCCATCTTCTCCATTTTCGGCCACAACTCAGTCTATCAAGCATACGGTCCATGAATGCCCAATCCACGTGGTCATAGATTTTTTTCTAGATGATGTTTGCAAATAGCCCTTTTTTTTTCTTTTCCTTAAACCTAGAATCAAAGTATTCATGAGTAACTAGCGCCCCATCCAGAGTTTGTCTACCATGTGCAAAAGCTCCCTGAACCTACAAAATAACTAACCCCAAAACATTTCAAAATCAGGAAGCAAGGATCTTGTAAGGACCAATGTTGTCAAATGCGATCGCATATGCGCATACTGTGGATCGAATCGCATATGCCATCATGGCATATGCGATCCTAGCAAGTATGCCATGGCATACTTTTATATGCGGCCAATATGTGATCGCATATTTCCTAATAATCATAGTGGAAGCAATTTTTTTATTTTTTATTTTTTCAATTGGAGAACTTTTGCCTATAAATAGGCACTCATATCCCCTCCATTTTCACTATTCTCTACTCCAAAGCTCTGAATCTCTTACTCTTTCTCTCTTACTCTATTCTCTCTACAATTACTTCAAGTATGTTTATTTTTTGTATTTTATAAGTTGCGCTTACTTTTTGTAAATTAAGCTGTAAGTTATAACTTGTAAGTTGTTTCAAGTTATCCATTTATCAGTAAAATTTCTTTGCTCGAAGTTTATAATAACTAGTTCTCTTTTAATTTAGCTTGATTGTTTTATTAAAATTTATATAATATATTATAAGTAATTAAATATATAACTTAATGAAAAACTTAAACTATAATGAAATAAGTAAAATAACTCAATCCAATCATGTGTACTAATTAGGCAAGTTTTTCCTATTTTTTAAAGATTTTTTTTCTTTTTTTTTTTCATTTTTAATTTTTTTATTATTTTATAAAAAATATGTCATGGCATATGCGATTGTGCGATTGCATATGCGAACAGCATATGCTAATCGCATACAATCGCATATGCAATTTGACAACATTGGTAAGGATCTCCTATCAGGCTAATCGGTCTGAAGTCTTTCATGCGCTCTGCTCCTTCCTTCTTGGGAATTACAGTAATGAAGATCACTCCCAAATCCACAGCATGGCAACTTGTGGCGTAGAACTCTAACACAAGTTCACAAAGGTCAAATTTGACCTCGTCCCAAAACACTTGGTAAAAGGCTATTAGAAACCCATATGGGCTCGAGGCCTTATCCTTTCCAAAGGACCAAATCACTTCTTTGATTTCATTTTCTTCGAACGGCTTCTCTAGAATATTTGCTTCTTCACTTGATATATGCAGAAATTGTAATGAATCTAACTAGGGACGATCCCGACCCTCACCTCTTAAAAGCTCTGAGTAGAACTTAACAATTGGATCACAAAGCTGCTCCTTTTCTACTCTTTCCACATTAACAATGATACTATGAATGCGATTGTTCCTCCGTCTTGCGCTTGCAATCATATGGAAGAAGTTTGTATTTTTGTCTCTCTCTTTGAGCTAAACCGCTCTCGACCATTGCCTTCATTTGATTTCCTATTATTTAATCTTGTTTTGGTATGCCATAATGAGGTCTACCCACTCTTGCCTCTCCTTTTGAGAATTGATTTTGGATTCTTCTTTTATGCCTAATGATTGATTTTCTTGTAATATGTCATCTTTCATCTTTTCAAGGAAGCCAAAGTATATTTCTTCCATTTTTTTTTTCTTTCAACATTTTAACTTGATCATCATCATCCTTCCATTGTAAAAGATCCCCACCAATCTTTCACCAACTGCACGAAGCCCTCTTCAAGCCACATAAGCTTGAAACAAAAAGGCATAGGACCCCAATCTTCTTCCTTGACTTCCGACATAATGGGAAAATGGTCTGACAATGGCCTCAGAAGGCCCTTTTGCTCTACAGAGGAGAAAGCCTCCATCCATTCCAATGAGACAAAAAATCAGTGTAGCTTTTGACATTACAAGATGCTTGTCCGTTGGACCATGTAAATTTCACCCCTCCTAAGGAAAGATCAATCATGTCATTCATATTCGCCCTATAAAAAAAGTCCCTTATGCTTTTAGCGATCTTGCCACCTTAAGCTTCTGATGCTAGACGATTAACCATTTGCTCTAAAAGCTCGAACTGATAGAGCATGGCGAATTAATCCCTTTATCTCATAGCCCGGGCCCCCACATCACATGGGTACCTCCTCACACGGGCTGCCCACCCCGAGTGTGTCCTTGCATCCTACAGGCTACCCCACCTGAGTCCGATACGAAAATGCCCATGCATTAATCACCCTCGATGAGGAGTCTCGAACACGAGATCTCCCGCTATGATACCACTTTGATGCAGAACAATTAACCATTTGCTCTAAAAGCTCAAATTGATAAAGTATGGTGAATTAATCCCTTTATCTCATAGTCCATGCCCCACATTCCATGAGTTAGGACTTTGGTTGAACCCCCCTCGTGGGCCCCACATCACATGGGTACCGCTTCACATGAGCCACCTGCCTCACACGGGCCGCCCATCCCGAGTGTGTCCCCGCATCCCACAGGCTACCCCACCCGAGCCCGGTGAGAAAATGCCCATGCATTAGTTTCTCGAAAGAGAATCTTATCACATTAAATGCCCCCACACCACAGACCGGGCCATCTATTTCTAATTTGATCCAATTCTAGCCAAAATGATTGTCTTAATGCCGGGGCATTTGGACCATACATTGTTGTGATGACCCACCGAAAAATTACTTCAAACATTCTTTAAGAGAATGGAGACCGAGATCTAACCTGCCCACCAATCCATCTTACTCCACACATTAGAATTCCATACTACTATTATTTGATCCTCTCCACAAATAATCAATAACCTCATTATCTATCATCTGCATTTTTTGTTTGTTGGAATGCTGCCACACCCACCTGCTGCTGGTTTCAAAACCCTAAATTTGGCTTCTTTTATGTGGACACTCCAGCCCCCCTTATATTCCATGAGATCAACTTCATGGATCACTCACTTTATCCCCTTGCCCACTCCCTTTATCATAATTTATGGAGGATTTCAACACCAATTATTCACACTTGCCTTGAAACACCCACCATCCTTCCAAAATAACCAATGGCATCCCTAATCCATCGCTTACCATGAGCCACGTTACTCCATGAGCTCAAAATTGCCCTTAAATCAGAGAGAAATAGAAACAACCCTTGCCTCTCCGCCATTGAGTGATGTCTCCTACGTAATACTCTACACGAGATGGCTAACCAAAATTGTGGTTCGGATCAGGCTTACCTCAAGCACCTCCCCGAATTTTGGAACGGAAATAGCCGCCATCAACTGACTAGAATGATCCTCTATTTCGCCCTAACATTGAGCTCTAGATTTCACAATGATTCTCACTATGAGGAGCCTTCTCTACTACTTATCGGTCCCATTTTCTACATGTTTCCTTGAACCAGATTAGATATGGTGTTCTTCAATTCAACTACTCCGAGCAGCTTCGAGGCTCCCAAACATTGGAATCCCTTGTCCAGGGTCATAAAACTTAAAAGAGTGATCCTAGAAATTATCCACCACCACTATCGAAAGGATTATTGCTTTGAGCCACTACCCAATAATCGGAATCACCTCTAAGATCGCTTTGTCAAAGCTAGGCCTACTGTCTACCACTACTATCTTGACTAGCTCCTCCATTGATTTCTCCGCTAAGGCTCGAGCTTTTGATCACCTCACCTCTGGGCCTCCTATGTTGGGAGATTCCCCCAATTTGTTTCACGGAGTCGAGATTGGATTCGAGCGAGGCTTCTTCCCTTTGAATGTTATCAATATTGCCCCTATTACTCTTGCAAGTGGGACCACACACAAGCGATGAATCCTCTTCAACAAGGTTTGCAGCAAAGAGTATAGCAATCTGCACTCCTAACATGAGGTTCCCACGAACCTGTCCTCTCTATATTACCTTTTGTCTCACTGAACAAGCATTTAGCTTCACCATGCTTGATTGTCTATAAGGGTTAGCAATAAAGCTTGTTTTCTTTTTCCCTTTCTTTTCCCTCTTTATCTATCATTTGTCTGTAAAGGACACCATAGGGTTATTGATATTCTGCTTGGTAGTTTATCTTCTCTGCAAATAAGATGAAGTAGAATTAGTCACACTAAACCAAGCATTTAAGCTTCAACCATACTTGATTGTTCTGTAAGGGTTAGTGATAAAGCTTGTTTTCTTTTCTTTTCCCTCTTTATCTATCATTTGTCTGTAAAGGACACCAATGGGCACCAATTATTTGAATTATTAACTCCTGCACCACCAGATGGGGATTTGGATTTGAGAGGAATCCAGGCGAGTGTCTGCCCTCGCAGATGGGGTGACTCTTGCTGATTCATCCAAAGCAGTGATCGATGTGGGACCATCTCACAAGGTTTCCATATCTAAGGGGTTGGCTCCCATTGAAGTTACAGTCGGGGAGTTGGAAGAAGGTGAAATCCCCACGGATCAAGGTTGGAAGCAGGTCTCCCATAGAGTCCGATCGGGTCCGTCTTCCTCAACACGAAAGACAGACTCTTACCCCACTCTGTTTGTCAAAGGTTACCAAGGGGGATGGCTCCCCATTAATATCTCTACGGTGTTCGACCGAGTTGGAGCAGTCATGGATGTGGTCATGCCTAGGGACCATTCCAGTGGCCTACCCAAGGGTTTTGCGTTGGTAAGAATGTCGTCAGAGATGGAGGTAGCAAGAGTGGTGGAAATGTTGCACAAGACAAAATATGGCAGTCGCCCTATGCTAGTACAGAGGGCCCACTTTGGCCCCAAACCTCTGTCCCAACAGAGAAAGGGTCCCATCCCTGCTACCCTCTCAAAATATCGTCTTAAGGCTTCTCTCCCCCTTCCGGCTAAAACTGATCCGCGTTCATTTAGAGATGCTCTTCTGCAACTTAATTCCAACCAGTCAAACCCCGCGCACCCCCTACACCCCATGTTGCCCCCTCCTCCCTCATTCAAGCCCGTCGCCAATGACCACATTTTACATATCAGCCAATCCTCATTTGATTCAGCTAGTGCAGACCTCTCGGATACTATGGTTATCATCAGCAAAGGAGAAGCCTCTATCTCTCAAGTGAAAGATTGTATTGCAGAGACTACTGGGTTTCATCCGGGCAACTACACTATTAAACCGTTGGGTTATCATGAATTATGAGTTAAGGTTTGTCCAGGACTTAACCCGGAGATGATCCTTATGGCGAGTCACCTTCACTCTGGAGGTTCTGTTGCTAAAGTGCTTAAATGGGAAGATTTATCCATATTCGGTATGGAGAACGTATGGATTCAAATATGGGGAGTTCCCTTGGAACTATGCTCCGATGCATATTTCATGTCGGTGGCAGCCAGATTTGGTTCTTTCCTCGAGTTGGATCCCAAGACAAAACTCAGGAAGAACTCACCGTCATCAAGGTGAAGGTGAGAAGGAAGAAGGGATCCCCTATAGCCCCCATCCTCAAAATCTTGGTTGATGATCGGACGATTGACCTTCCGGTTTACCGTGGGAGTTCTGACGATCCATACCCACGTTGGGGTGATTTTTGGTGTGTTAGGGAGGGCCCTCCTCCACCTCCGGCGATGGATCCTTCGACAACAATCCAAAGATGCATTGTGCCTTCATACTCCAGCGGACCACCAAATCTATCTCCGGTCTTTCAACTAGCTGTCATCGGGGAAGGTGACTGCATCCACACCGTCCAAGGGACACGTGGATCATCCAAACGACCTCGATCATCTCCGCCTGCTGCTACCAATCCCCGAGATCTCCTGTATGGGGCAAGAACAATGGAGTGCTCGACACATGGCTCCCTTGCGGCGGAAGGCACCTCGCCTCCAGTTGATCATGACCCATCCAGTCGCGAGAGTAGGCCACGTTTCCCCACCTCTGCAGAGATTATCAATCGCTCTCTTTTCGAAGCCCCCCCTTCTTCCTCCGCCCGACGCGTGTCGCATAGAGTCATTACCTCGAGCCCACCTCTTATCCACGTGGTGCATCCTTGATCCATGTGTCACTTAACCTTATCTCACGTGCCAGCTTTCCCTCCAAATGTCGGACATCTCAATTCCAAATCAGGTTTGGGTTCAGGTCTAGATTCATTTAACCCTATCAGTTCAGCTTCGCCATCCCATCCTCTTCCCATCCCGTCCTACTCCATAACACCCTCCTAACCCATCACCATTTCAAATCTCCTCCTACCTCCTCTTCAGTCTCCAGGTGATTCTGAGTACTCAGGGGAGAGATGTCTAATCTTTCTGATTTCCAGTCTTGCTCCTCTTCCCCTTCGACCCCTTCTATCCCTGGAGATGATTATTCAGACTTCGGCCCCATAACTCTCTTCCAAGATATCCCTTCCAGAGAGGCAATTGATGCAGAACCTCTGCAGATGTGAACGGAACTTCCCCAAATTCTCCAGGAATCTTCAACTCCAGTGATATCAGATCCCAACAGATTAGAGCTCCTCGAAAAAAACCACCAACAAGCGTTGGATCAGAGAAGCAGTCGGTCATGTGGGAAGAAGGCTTGGTTTGTCTTTCGGGGATAGGTTGGAGAACTATATCACCCTATTTCAATGCATTGAGAACAGAGGAAGACCTCTTCTAGATCCTAGACAGCCAGCAAAGCAGTAGCCAAAACCCCGCAACAATCGTGAACTTGAACGGCTAGACCCAAGTCCAGCGTTTAAATCAGCCTCCACATCCAATGGAAGGAGACAGGGAAGTCGAGGAAGTACGATTTCCCAATGAGGGTTCTATCCTGGAACGTTAGGGGAGTGGGTTCCAAGCAGAAGAGGAGCCTCATTAAAGCCTTAGTGAGTAGTAAGAACCCCGACATTGTTTGCTTCCAAGAGACTAAGGTTCTTCAATTTAATAGTATTCTGCTGGCCACCCTGTGGAGGGCGAGTGATGTGAAGTGGGTTTCTCTCAATTGCCTCGGGCAGTTCGGGTGGCATTCTTATTGCGTGGAAATCTTCTGAATGGGATCTCCTATCTTCTTCTATAGGAGACTTTTTGGTATTAATAATTCTACAGTTGATTCTTCTAGACCTCTTCTCTGCGAGGAGCTAACCTGTGCAAGAATATCCTACTCAGGACCTTATTGCGTCGTTGGCGATTTAACATTACCAAATTTGCTGACGAGCATTCCCGAAAAGGAAGAGTTTCTGCGGCAATGTCTTCCTTCTCCAAATGGATCCAATCCCAGGAATTTATCGATCTTCCTCTGGTAGGAGCTAAATTCACTTGGACTAATGGCCGGAAAAACCCTATTCAATCCCGTTCGGATAGGTTCCTGGTTTCTCCTGAATGGATAGAGGCATATCCATATGTTCTTCAAGTCGCCCTTCCTAGAACGACTTCAGATCATTGTCCGCTTTTGCTAATTATGGAGGAAGACAATTGGGGGCCGAAACCTTTCAGATTCAGCTCTTCCTGGCTTAAGAATAGATGGATTTAGGAAAAAGATTGGAGACTGGTGGCAAAGCTTTCAGGTTGATGGATTCGCAGGGCACAGACTATCGTGTAAACTCAGGCTCCTCGAGCTGAAACTCAGGGAATGGGTTCAGAAGGACCTTCGCAAGAGAGAGCTGGACTCAGAATCTCTTCTATCTGATCTTCAACGCATTGATTCCGAGTCTGAAGGTACTCAGATGTCGTTCGAGACCTTTGCCCGGCGTATTCAGATTATCCAGGCTTTAACGGCTAGAGCTCTTGAAGACGAAGCTTCCTGGAGAATTAAATCTCGTGCCAGATGGATCGTTGAGGGCGATAAAAATACCAAACATTTTCACAGTATTGCTAATGTGCACTCCCGTTCCAAGGCCATTTTCAGCATTTCCGATAATGGAGTTTGGATTGAAGATAAACAGAAGATTGAAGAGCTGGCTGTTAATCACTTCAAATCTCTCCTCTCTTCGGAATCCAAGATCAGACCATGTCTCAACAATCTTCAATTCAACCACTTGGAGGTAGCTGAAGCCCAATGTCTTGAATCCCATTTCTCTGAAGAAGAGGTCAAAGCGGCTATTGATTCTTTGGGCCTGACGGCTTTTCGATCATTTTTTTTCCAAACTTTCTGGGAATTAATCCGTCTAGATCTCCTTCAATTCTTTCACGAATTCCATTCCAGGGCTAGACTTTCCAAAGGCCTCGGTGCTACTTTCATAGCCCTAATCCCAAAGGTGGCTGGAGCTAATTCCTTTTCGGATTTCAGGCCTATAAGTCTAATCGGGGGCCTATATAAGATCCTTGATAAAGTTCTCTCTATTCGTCTCTCAAAAGTCATAGGAAAGCTTATATCTCCCAACCAGAACACCTTCATCAAAGGTAGACAGATCATAGACTGCACTCATTGCTAATGAAATCCTCCACTCATGCCAGAAATCTAATCTGAAGGGTATATTCTACAAGTTGGATATTGATAAAGCCTATGACCACGTTGACTAGGATTTCCTGCAATATATGCTTACTCGTATAGGATTCGGTTCCATTTGGAGAAGATGGATTCAAGCTTATATCGGATCCGCCCACTTCTCCATTTTAATCAATGGATCTCCCAAAGGTTTTTTCAAAAGTACCAGGGGGTTGCATCAAGGGGACCCTCTCTCCCCTCTGCTATTCCTCCTTGTTGGTGAAGCGCTTTCCAAGATGTTGTCTAAGGGTCAGGATGAAGGAATTCTGAGGGGTATTGCGATGTTGGGCCTGCCTGCTCCAGTCAGTCATCCAATTTCCAGATGATACCCTCATCTTCTTTGAACCTTCAGCGACGTACATTCATAATCTTCATACGGCCCTTCACTACTTCGAAGCTGTTTCTAGGTTGAGAATCAATAGAGCCAAATCAAAAATGCTCGGGATCAATGTTCAGGCCGACGTCCTCAACAGCCTCGTGGCCACTCTTGGTTGTCAGGTTGAATCCTTCCCTACTTTCTTTGTGGGTCTCAACCTCTCTGTGGGCCCTCCCCCTAAATTGATGTGGGAGAAAGTCATTTCCAAATTTCACAAATATCTGGCAAGACGGAAAAGCCGATATCTCTCCCTGGGCGGTCACCTCACACTTATTAACACTACCCTATCCAGTTTGCCTCTTTATTTTATGTCTTTGTTCAGATGCCCTGCATCGGTCTTGAAATCCATTGATCATATCAGAAGAAACTTCCTCTGGACTGGGAAGGAGAGCCAAAGTAACATCCACTTGCTTGAGTTGAAAGAAGTTTGCAAGATCTTCCATCAATGAGGCGCTAATGTCAAAAATCTGAAATATATGAACAAAGTGTTGCTCGGGAAATGGACTTGGAGATTAGGCGCTGAAGTTGATGTTCTTTGGACAGCAATCATCAAAGGAAAATACGGATCTTCGCCGGGTGGTTGGTGGACTAAAGACTCTTCTTCCTACAGGGCCTCTCATGTGTGGAAAGGTATCCTGCGGTCTAAGCATGCAGTCCTTCAGAACATAAGTTTTGAGCTGGGAGGAGGATCCTCGGTCAGATTCTGGAAGGACACATGGAGTGGGGAAACCCTGCTGAAATTATGGTTTCCTAATATTTATCATCTAGCCCCTGACAAGAACGTCTTCATTGCTCATTGTTACTTTACAACGGCTTCTCAAATAGTTTGGAACGTCAGTTGCCGTAGGAACCTCAGTGACAGCGAATTCTCTGAATTCATGAATCTGATGGAGTGTATCTCAAAGTCTTTTCCAATCCCTTCAGCGCCTGACAGATTGATGTGGAAGATTGACAAATCCAGTTCCTTTACGGTGAAATCATTTTACTCGCAGGTGGCCCCAGATCGATCCCGGCAGTTTCTAGCTTCCCCTTTCATTTGGCGCTACCCAGCTCCTCCTAAAATCATTTGTTTCACTTGGTTGGTGGGCCGAAACAGAATATTAACTATAGATAATCTTAGGAAAAGGGGTATGCAGATTGTTAATATCTGCCTGTGCTGCATGCAGGAAGCTGAATCTGTCAACCACCTCCTGGTTCAATGCCCCTTCATTGGTTAGATTTGGACAAATTTCTGCCAGCGTTTCAAGATTAACTGGTGCATCCCTGATTCGGCCCTCAACCTTCTATCGAGCTGGCATGGTTTTAAACTTGGAAAAC
Source organism: Magnolia kwangsiensis (assembly GCA_037074715.1). Classification (NCBI taxonomy): domain Eukaryota; kingdom Viridiplantae; phylum Streptophyta; class Magnoliopsida; order Magnoliales; family Magnoliaceae; genus Magnolia; species Magnolia kwangsiensis. The sequence continues at coordinate 5,033,440 of CM073574.1, read as the reverse complement.
CCAGAACAACCATATGGAGGATGGCCATTTTAGCTATATGGTGGTCTGTTTGGACAGAAAAAAATGACAGATGTTTCAACGATTCTTCTCCGTCTGCGTCTGCAGTTGGGTCCAGGGCTAAGAGGATGATTATAGAATGGGCAGTTAATGTAAAAGGAGTGAATGATTATGATTTTGGCTTTCTAGGGGGTTAATGTCTGTCTGCTATCTCAGCAGATAGTTTTCCTCCTCTTTTTTTCTGCCTTTTATACTTTAATATATTTCTATCCGTTGCCTTAATAAATAAATAAATAAATAAAAAAGAAGACACCAATGGGCAAACAATATTCTACTTGTTAGTTTTATCTTCTCCATAAATAAGATGAAGTAGAAATACAAAGCCTGAATTTGCCGTTTTATCTTCATTTTACACTCCTACCTGTTTACAATAAAGTTAAACATCTACCCCTGGTCACTCATCTTAAGCCTTCCACCCTTTATTCTGCTCTAATACAAGTATTTGTCTGAGGCCTCGCCTCTCCCCACTGCAAGAGCATGTCTTGATCAAGACTTTTAAATCTCTTGGAGAGAAATTCTGGGGCCCGATCAAGAAAAAATTGCTCCATGAGCTTGATGCTAAAGAATCAATCTGTTCAACAACATTGATGACAATACTAATGCAGTGTACAGATGTCAAGATTATCCAATACTAATGCTAAAGAATATGAGCATTGGCATGTCTTGTTCTAAAGGTAAAAAATTTGCACGTGTAAGCCACAGCACCAGATTCCAAGCTTATGAAATCAACATCATCAAAGGATAGGAAAAAGAGTCTGAGTACAAACAGAATATAAAGGAAGGTAAAGGAGAAACCTCGCCACTAAATTCAATGCGTGGTTCTTCTTTGAGTAGATCTTCATATTCATCAGTGGCATCAATGACACGGGCAGCTGGATGACGTCTATGGTACTCACGGATCTGCAAAGATAGTTTGACTTGGTAATATGAGAAAAAAGCACAAGCAAGTTTCGGTCATAATCACAGCTTAGACAAGCAAAAAACTTCACCAAATTTAGCCCATCCTGACAAACCTCCTGACAAAACCCTTCCATTAGTAAATAGCCTACTTTCCTTAGGAAAAGAACAAAATAATAGAAAAGAAGAGGTATTGCCTAGCAAGAAGTGTTTGAATCTTTCCCCCTTTATTAATTGAATGTGAACTGGTGCAGTATCTTTTCTTAGCTATCCATTTGCAGTTTCCATTGAATGTGAACAGGGAGGTTTCATTCAATCTTTTTTTTTTCCAGACATTCTTCAGATGAATGTAAGATAAAAAGGTCTTTATCCTTTCACCAGAACGAAAACAAAAACAGTATGAATTTCCTAGCTTCAACCACCCAAAAATTCTTCAGAACTTTTAACATAATATGCAGTCCGAACCCCAAAGAAGCAAACTATTTGAATTGGAATTATTCAATTCCGTGGAGTGGCAATGGCCTAAGTGCTCCTTTAACAGTGAACAGCTGTCTCCCAAAATAGCAATTTGGAGCCCAATTGGAAACACAATCAGAATCAGAAATTGGTCATGATCATGAGTTAAATTAGTACCACCTACTTTATGTTCAATCCAGTATGCAATTGAGTTCAATTGGGCATCCAAACTCACCCAAAAATGTCAGAATGGGATATATTGTTCTTCATCCCCGAATCAGAGTCAGATACAAACAAAAACAAAATTAAAAGACAGTTTGAGAGGAATTATAGGATCTGTGACCCAATGACATGCAGCCTTGAATTCGGAGAGCGGGGCGCAACCTGTAACTGAGATCATTGTTCTGTTGCGTCCCACTGTGGAATGTGCAAGGACCATGCTCCAAAATTTTCTAACATTGGAAGACCCTAGCAACCGACCCTTAGAACTTTTTTCTAGTTGATTTTGGACCATTGTGTATTTCTCTTCTTAACCATCTATCTATAGCTCACACATCTAAGGGCCGCAATTGTCCTATTAAGGAGATTTCTTGGTCATGTTCCATCCATGGTGGGATGCAACAGAACAATGGTTTGGACTTTGGATTACTGAATCATGGGCCACACTGGTTGGAACTAAAAACGATTATATTCCTTGCAAACCAATGTATTTGCACATTATACAGAGGTTTTTCAGTTCCTTAATTTGATGGGATAAGGCTTAGATGATAATGGTGATGACACGGGTTTTCAATTCTAACAAGTGGGTTCCATGGTTTGGTAATCCAGACCATTTGTGGGTTGACTCTCACTTTGAATGGAGAAAGCCCCCAAAATCTCCCATATTGGAAAATCCCAGCAACCAATGTTAGGACCTATTTTCAGTTGAATGCTGACCATTGCTGCATTTCTCTTCCTAACTGCCTACCCGTAGGCCACAAAATCAAATGCTAATACCATCCTAACGAGGAGATTCTCGAGGAATAGTCCACCTATGGTAGGGCACGGCAGACCAACGGTCTGGATTACCAAAAGATGGCCCCACTTGTCAGAACCGAAGACAAATATTTACAGTGCAAAGATGCGGAGAGTGGAGATTATGAGAATGAAATGAAAAAAGTAGGAATTCATTACCTCTTTCAATCTGTCGTAGAATGCGCTGAAGACGTTTGTTCCACCGCCTGCCGTCTGCCCTCCGAGAGCAGCAATCTCATCTTTTCTTGCGTTATCTTTGTCTTCGTATACCTCAATCTTCGAACAGCAAAAGCAAACAATTCGAAAAAGATTAGGGGGGGAGACAGAGAGAGAGAGGGGGGGGGGGGGGGGGGGGGGGGGGGGGGGGGGTGGGGTGGGTGGGGGGGTTCATACGAGTTTTTCAGTGGTGGACGTGATAGAATCGATCATTGTACGGACGCGGTGGTTCTGGTAGAGGCGGTCCCGGTTCGAGGACGGCTCTCGCTGGAGGTCTTTCACCACGAGCCGCTCCAGCCGCTCCACTTCCTCGTGGGCCGACCGGGTTACTTCCAGAAGCGTCGACGACATCGTCGGCCCGGAGATTGATTGACCAGAACCGTTTGATCTAGGGCTTCTTTTTTTTTTTAACTTGCCCCTTTTCCTTACTACGCTGGATGGAGCAGGAGAGCGACGAGTTTCGCTTCGGAGTTCGAAGAGAAGAAAAGAAGCGAAAGGAAGTCTCGCGTTTCTTTTTGGGAACGGATTGGCTACTCCCCCTGATACCGGCCCCGTGGCTGGTGGTCGGTTTTCTGTGGGCCCCGCCATGATGTATGTATTTCATCCATTCCGTTCATACATTTTTTAAGATGATTTTATTGATTTTACCCAAAAAAAAATTATGGATATAAATCTCAGGTGACCACACCACGGGAAAACAATAGTGATTGAATATCCATCATTTAAATCCTGCTAAGACCTACTATACTGTTTATTGGACATCTAATATGTTCATTAAGTCATAAAGACTCAGATAAAGGTAAAAAACAAATATCAGCTTGATCCAATACTTTTACGGGCCCAAAAAATTTTTAATGGTTGAATATCATTCAACACTGTTTCTTATAATGTGTTCCACTTGAAATTCATTAGCTGGTGGCAGGGGGAGTAGCCAATCCGTTTCTTGCGTAGTGAATAACTCGGTACGCTTAGCGTACTGAGTAAACTCTGTGAGGTCCACCATGATTTATATATTTTATCCACTCCTTCCATACATATTAACAGATTAATTTAATGGTTGAACCCAAAAATGAAGCATTTCCAAAGATCAAATGTGCCACAACATGGGAAACAATGTGAATTGAACATCTACAGTTGAAAAATTCTTGAGGGCCACTGAAGTTTTGGATTAATCTTATATTTGTATTTTCTCTTAATCCATGTTTTTTTGGATCTTATGAACAGGTTGGATGATAAATAGAAATCACTGTGGGGCCTAGCAAGGTTTCAACAGTGGAAATCATTATGCCCACTGTTTGCTTTGCTATGGTCCACTTAAGCTTTGTATGTGCTTCAATTTTGATTTCAACCCTTTAAATTATCTGGGAAAATGAATGGATGGCGTGGATAAACCACAAACATTTACGGTGTGCCCAACAAAGTTTACTCAGTACGATAAGAGTGTACTGAGTAACTCACTACGCAATCCGATTTCTTTCTTTTTACTGTTGGTCGACCGATCAGTACTGTGCACACTCTCACGTGTAAGATCAGAGCCGCTCGTCAGATCATGCTGGTCTAATCACAATGTGGGCCACGTGCACGTAATGAATGAACGGCACAGATGCACGCAGCTCCTAGCTTGTGCACGTGTTTTTGATTTCACGTGCGAGGCGACAAAGTGCACATTTCTCATTGGGGATCCCCCCGGGGTGGCAATGGCCCAAGCTAGGCGTGGCACGGCCCCACACTATAGGGCCCAAGGCAGGAGTCTCGTCCAAGCCCTGGCCTAAAAAGAAATTGATTGGGCTTGGGCTTGGGCTCCAGCTGACCAATCCAGCCCGTCAAAATTGATCAGATTCCTATATCCAATCCATTTGTTGAGAGGGTGTGCCACACATGCATGAAAACAGACATTTACAAAAATAAAAGCCTCTAATCTCTCACACGTGTTGCCTAACCTATGATTGAGGCATATATTTGTAAAGTCGAACACATGAGCAAATTAGTTCGGGCTGAGCTGGGCCGGGCCCTGATAAGTGATTTTGGTTGCAGGCTTGAAAATGGATCTAGCCATGCATGCCAAGGCCCAAACAAGTCCACGGGTCAAGCCTAGGAAGCCCCGCCCGAAGCTGATCCGCGGTCAATGCAACGGCTCGCGGGCTTTGATCCCTACTACTAGGGCCCGTACATGAAATCGAGTTATCTTGGTTAGCTTGCTCGACTCGACTTGAACGGCCATTGGTCTTTTTTGATGATTACAGTTCCCCCGGAAGCATCCCTAAAATGGGGTGGTTATAAACTTAAGGCCTATCTGGATAATGGGAAAAGAAAAGGCAGAAGAAAAATGTAATTAGTCCAATAATAATGATTTCTCAAGATTTTTATGATGGGGTCTTATTTGAATAGGAACTGAAAATATCATAAAATTTTTACAATGGTCACCTTATATGTTGTGCATGAGATTTTAACCATGGTGTTTAGATAATGTTTTAAACATTTGATTTTTGAATTCTAATATTTTCTTTTCTATTCTTTGATGTAGTAAAATGTCCCATCATGAGAAAAATTATCCATTATCTTTTCATTTGATTTCATTTCTTTTTCCAATATTCAAATACGGCCCATGGATAATAATAATAATAAAGAAAGGAAAGTTGTGTTATCCAATTAGTTAATAATTCGGGTGGTCGAACCAAAAAGGCCCGTTTCAGTACTTTCTTGGTGTCCCGCTCCAAACTCGGAAACCGGGCTCACAAAATTTTCGATTACCGAATCTGGCGTCGACAGCCTCCATAGAACTCCATTCTCGACTCTCAGCGCCCATTCGTCAGGTCCTAATTCTGAGATGCTACGAGGAGAATTTTCAACATTAGTTTGATTCATAATAAGCATAATCAAATGCATAACTCACAAACAACAACCAAAAACTCCATCACATTTTCACTATAATAAAAAACTTTACAAGTACAATAAGCATAAAGAGAAATACAATGATAATGGACAAAAATCTCCAAGCTGATCTGCGACGTGCTCAAGCCTTAGCGCTATTGCGATCCAACGTCACCTGCACGCAACGGTCGTGCATAAGTTTATAAAAAGCTTAGAGGATGGTGAAAGTGTGTGCGAAAGGTAGTAATACACGTATGCAGTATCGGAGTAATGTAGAACGTGCTGATGAATCCATGAATACCATTAGTCGTATCAAGGCTATGCGATGCAAGGCATGAATGATGTTAGTCATACCAAGGCCATGCGATGCAAGATGCAACTCAAGCATACGAATCCTCATCTAAGTCCACATATCAATACAGCTCAAATTTGGAATATCACCGGGGTCTAGTACACTCTAAACTAGATCGCCGCCCCATCGCGCGCAATAAGGTAAGTGGAAGAGACCTCACTATCCGTCTGCTAATATCGGGCTCGGCTCGTCGATAGCGGACTCATTCCTCGAGCCAGTCAAACTCAGCCTAGCTTTGCCCCCTCCTCTCGAGCGGGTAAGGCTGCAACCCTTTCCAACCGACCACAACACAGTGGAAAGCGTGGCCTCCTGGTACTCGGGACTCGTCGCTCCTGTACTCACTTAGTATAGACATTGGAACCACCTCCTGGTACCATAAGAGTTTAGAAACTTTCACACAGAGATATCTATAACATCTCATGTGAACAAGATTTTCGGTATCCAATCTTGCCAACCACGATACGCCTGTGGAGGCTACGACCCTAATGTCGATAAGGTGTACAGTAACCATGTCACACAATGCGAAATGCATGAATCATACTATCCAGTCATGCAGTAATCCTGCACGTATCGTGCGCTCATGTGGGGCAACACAGCCTAACTAGGAGCCCCTAAACAATCTGCCCGAAGGCATATGTTATGATCACTCACTACTCATATCGAGCATACATATGATGCGTATGATCATGAATCATGGAATTATACAAAACATGTTATAAGGTGATGGATGTTGTTCATAACGAAGATGGGCCTAAACGGCCTACAAGTATGAGCCTAACAATGGGATCTAGGGAGAATTATAATGCGGACATTTAACCAACATTATTCGTACAATGTGGACGTCAAACCAACATTGCTCCCAAGGCACGACCGTCATAAACATCATTACATACATCATGGTGGAATCCCGAATCAATGGCCGATCAATGGGCCGAATCAAAGGGCTGATCAATTGGCCAAACCACTGGGCTTATCAATGTATTTGAGATCCAACCTATTTATAATTAGCATAGAGATAGATGAAGTGAAAACCAATTATCAGCTTGGGTGGGCACACAGTAGCTCCTAAGAAGTTTTAAATGGTGGATATCACTGTACCCCACTTTTATTACAATTGGTGGGGTCCACTAGAACTTTGGATCTCACTCATTTACCCCATATCATAAAATGATCTCAAAGATGGTTGGACGGTTTGGATACAACCCATGTACCATGGTGGGTCCCATGGATAGAAGGTGTGGGCGAAACAGATGGGACCCACGGAACTTACTGCTGACGTTGAGAGAGAGAGAGAGCACCTACTTTAATGTTGCTCTTTTTTTTTTCTTTTTTCTTTTTTTTTCTTTTTTTACTTTTTGAAAAGGGAGAGGTGAGTTCCACGTAGGGCCCACCCTTATATTTCTTTAATATATAGGAAATATAATATATTATATTATATTTACTTGCACGTGCAGCTATAGCTGCTGTAAGGAGGCAAAGGTGAGTCCCACATAGGGCCCACCACAACATATATATTAAATATAATACATAATATTATATAACATAATGCATAATATATATAATATATATATTTATAAACACTTCAGACGTCTAGGGCCTAGACGGTCACAACATACAAACATCAGGGAGGGCCCCACATGTGGGAGTGGGTCCCACAGTCCAAAGATGGTGGACGGCCTGGATGAAACACATGCACGATGGTGTGGCCCACCAAAGTGGATGGATTACGTGGGTGGGTCCCACGGACCCACCGTACCAGGGAATCAATCCCAAGACCCCAGCGTTGAAAGGAGGTATCTTTCATTCGGTCAGCCACTTTGTAAGTGTTATGATTTCATATTCCTTTGGTTGTTAAATTTTGTGGTGCCAAAACCTATATTTATGTCTTGTATATCTTATGTTTCATGTTTGAGACTATTCATTGCTTCAAGACATTGCATTTCAAGACAAGAACTTAAATGAAGAAATTTTCAAGTCATGGATGAAGAATTCAAGAATAAAAGTCTTCAAGTATGCATGTTCAAGATACAATCAAGTTCAAGTATAGTAGAAGACTTTGTCAAGTTAAGATCAAGCTCAAGAAGGCCTATAACAAGATTCGTAAATTCTCAAGCTTCTCTTAAGGGTCATCTGAGTATACAGACTATTAATGTCCATCTCACTTTTAAGGTTTGTTTGACCTTAGGATGAGCTTTACTGTAGGTCATTTTGGATACATAATTCATACATTTTTATATGCTTGTTCGGGCTGTTCTAAGACCAATCCTAGGGACTTTAAGGCCAGTCCTAGCTCTGCTACGACTAGTCTTAAGTCTTTCAGGACCAGTCCTAGGTTGTTGAAGATTTTCGAATCTTTTTGGTTGTCCTACGACCAGTCCTGGACATCCTACGACTAGTCCTGTGAGCTGTACGACTCGTCTTTCAACCAGTCTTAGCCCTACGACTCAAACTCCAGCAACTACACTGGGGGTCTTAAGACCAGTCATAGGTGACCCACGACCAGTCGTAGGTAGCCCACGACCGGTCGTAGGTAGCCCACGACCGGTCGTAGGCTACCCAGGACCGGTCGTGGAACAGAAAATCCTTATCCCACGAAAATCTTTAAAAATCTTTAAAGCTACAACCAGTCTTAGGATCCTAAGACCTGTCGTAGATGGGATTTTTTAGGCTATAAATAGAGCACGAATTTAAGAGTTTTAGCAATTCAATTCTATTCTATACAAGCAATCTTTAGGCTACTCTCTGAGATAACTTTGTATTTGTTTTAAGTTACTTCGTGCTCATTTAATATTCTTTTTGCTAGCTTGTTTATTATTTGATTTTGATCTACATTCCAATCTTATTTGAAAAGGAAAATTTCTGATATTCCTTCTTCTTAGATTCAAAATCAAATAGAACTAGCCCTTTTGATTTAAAATCAATTAGACTTAGAACCATTCGTAAAGTGAGTATTAGACTTTGAACGTTGAATCGAACTTCTACTCCGATTGGTTCTACCGAGCTACTTCAAAAGGAGATTCAGGTATTTTACATATATGTAATTTACTTTCTTTGGTTTTGTTTGAAATTTTTCAGAAAAATTTCATTGTATTGGTTATCTGAGGAGAGCCAGAAAACTCAAATTGTGTGGGTTTTTGGATTGTGTAAGCCCGAGATCAAAGACACAATTGTGAAGGTTTTAGGTGAACCTGTGAAACCTATTTTGATAGTGCATGCTAATATCCCCTGTGTGAGGATATTAGGAGTGGAGTAGCATTTTGTGTGGCTGTTGGATAACAGTTGGTGTACACACAGGCGAACCACTATATATCGTTGTGTTGTGGATGTGCGTTATTCTTTCATTTCTTTATTTATTCAGTTTTGTGGATTGTATTCGTGGATGAATGTTGTAATCTTTTTATTTCAAGTAAGTGTGGGGAATGTTGTAATAACTTAGGATTTATTTTTGCAAGTTATTTTGGTTGCTTTGCTTTTCATTCCTCATTGGTTTGTGATACAAAGAACGTTCTAGAAATAAGGTTGTTCTACCTTAAACCGTTGGTTTTTGGTGTAAGGTTGTCTTTAGAACTGATATAGTATCATTCTCTTTATTTTAGGCTATTGAGATTACTTTCAATTTAACATTGTGCTTTATTTCTTTTATTATTCCGCTGTTTTAGTTTTATTTGGCATTGCCCTATTCACCCCCCCTCCCCCCCTCTAGGGCATATAGCTAGGCCCCTTTCAAGTGGTATTAGAGCCTAATAGCTCGTGCTTATTGTTTATTTATTGGATTTATTTCCTGAGCTAACGATCTAAGCTATATTAATATGTCAAATTTTGATAGCCTATCAGTCACTAGGCCACCACCCTTTAATGACACAAACTATGCCTATTGGAAAGCCAGGATGAGGATCTTCCTCTAATCCTTAGATGAAAGTGTGTGGCTGGCCACAATGAATGAATGGAACCCTCCTATTACTGAAGTAACTAATGTCGATGGTTCAAAATCAATGAAAGTAACGGCTTATTCTCTTTGGACCACACTTTAAAAAAGTGAGAGTAGTGTCAATGCAAAAGCACTAAATGCAATTACTTGTGCATTATCACTAGATGAATTCAAAAGAATCATCTCTTGTGAAAATGCAAAACAAGCATGAGATGTATTAGAAATGACACACGAGGGTAAATCTATTGTCAAGAAATCTAAAGTCCAACTCCTCACAACTAAATTTGAAGAAATTCATATGGAGGAGAATGAGATGTTTATGAACTTCTACACTAGATTGAATGACATTGTGAACTCTATGTGGGGTCTTGGTGATAGAATCCTAGAAAGTAAAGTGTGCGCAAAGATACTACGCTCACTTCCTGAACGGTTCAATTCTAAAGTAACCGTTATTCAGGAACTTCGTGATACGGATACCATGAGGGTTGAGGAACTAGTTGGTTCACTTCAAACCTACGAGTTGTCCTTTAAAGCTCCTAAAGGAAAATTTATTGCGCTCAAATCATCTAAAAATATTTCACAAGAGAGCACTTTGGATTTAGAAAATTTCGAAGATGATATGGCGCTTTTAGCAAAAAAGTTTTACAAAATTTTCAAAAGCAAGAAAAAGTTGATTTTCAAAAATCAAATGATAAGAGACTATCCAAACCTAGAACTCGAAAATCTTTGAAAGATAGTCAATGTCACAACTGTCAAGAGTATGGGCACTTAGCTAACAAATGTCCTAAAAAGGACAAATCAAAAAGGAAAAGCATAATGGCTACTTGGGATGAATCGTCTGATTCTGAATCCTCTTCTAAATCAGAAGATTCTGAAACCGAGTTGGGCGATGATGTTAAAGCCCTTATGACTCTAGCCAAGATCACTTTTTCAGATAATGATGATTTATCTAGTGAAGAAAATCTGAATAGTGATTGCGATAATGAAGATGATCTTCAGGATGCTTATAATGCCCTTTATAAGGAGAGTTGTAAAATTGTCGTCAAGCTTAAATTACAAAAATAAAAATTTTTTAAGCTTAAGGAAGATTATGAGTCTCTTGTTTTAGAAAAGTCTCATATTTCCGATTCTTTTGAAAAAATCAAATGTGATTTAGAATTCAAAACCTCCAAAATTGAAGATTTGAGATTCAAAAATGAAAAACTCAAAAATGAGATAGCTTCTCTTCTGAGTTTGAAAGACACATGGAGATATGCCCAAGGTGATCCTAAATTGAAAAAATTATTATTCGGATCAAGAAAATGTGGCGATCGATCCGGGTTGGGCTATGATAAGAATATATCTCTTAAACAAAAGAACATTGCTACTAAATTTGTAAAAGGAGAGTCTTCAATCTCAAAAGAAAAGAATACTTATCAAGGTTTTTCCAAAAATTCAAGGACTTTTCAAAAACCTACAGGTAGTCATGTCAACTTTAATTTTCAAAACTGAAATCCATTGGCTGAAAAAATAATTGATCTTCTCAAGGAGTTATTAAAGTCTAACTCTATAGGTCTCTCCTATAACAACAGACAGAAAAAGACTATCTATACTCCTAAACCCAAAACAGTTCTGAAATGGGTTCCTAAAGTTGTCTGCTTGGTTGCCCACACTGCTTTCAAAGCTACAAGCCATTCAAAGTGGTACCTAGATAGTGGTTGCTCCAGGCATATGACAGGTGATAAAGATTTATTCACCAATTTAAAAGATATGACTGACAGGTCAGTCACATTTGGTGATGGAAGCAATTGCAAGATCATTGGCCAAGGTACGGTTCAACTTTATAACCTTCCCTTATTTAAGAATGTTTTATATGTTGAGGGCTTGAAACACAACCTATTTAGCATTTCTCAGATATGCGATAACAATCATAGTGTGAAGTTTTCTAATCAAGGTTGTGAGATACTTAATAAAAAGGGTTCTGTTATATTAACTGGTCACAGAACTTCTGAAAACTGCTACATCGTTAGTGATGCAAGCTCATCTACTCAATCATGTTACATGGTCCATACCGATGAGACTAAATTATGACATAAACGCCTTGGACATGTACACTATCGGAACTTATTTAGATTGAGGAAAAGAGAACTAATTAGAGGTCTACCTAAATTGCAAAAAGTAGACAAAATATGTGGTGAATGCCAGTTGGGCAAACAGACTAGGAGCTCTCACAAGAAAGTGAACTCCAATACCACATCTAGACCACTCGAGCTTCTCCATATGGATCTTATTGGACCAACCAGATCAGAGAGTCAAGGAGGTAAAAAATACATCTTGGTTATCGTAGATGACTATACCAGATTCACTTGGGTATCTTTCTTAAAAGACAAAACTGAAACCCTAGATGAAGTGAAAAGGGTCATTAAACGAATCCAAAATGAGAAAGGTTCTCATGTTAGTAAGATCCGTAGTGATTATGGATCCGAATTCGAAAACAGTAGTTTTGAGAAATTCTGTAGCGATCAGGGAATATTGCATGAATTCTCTGCGCCCAAAACACTGCAACAAAATGGTATAGTTGAAAGAAAAAACAGTGTTTCAGGATATGGCTAATGTTATGTTGAATAGCATGAAGCTCTCTAGAAATCTTTGGGCTGAAGCAGTTAATACCGCATGTTATATTATTAATCGGGTTTATACCAGTAAATCTGATAATAAGACTGCTTATGAATTATGGTTTGAAAAGAAACCTACTGTCAAATACTTTCGGGTTTTTGGCAGCAAGTGTTATATTTTACGTGATCGTGAAAATTTGAAAAAGTTTGATACGAAGAGTGATGAAGGTATTTTTCTTGGTTATTCTTTGAATAGTCGAGCTTATAGGGTTCTAAATAAGAGAACTGGTGTGATTCAAGAGTCTATAAATGTGGTCATTGATGATCATTTGAATACACCATCTCCAAGTTCAGATGATGATGAAGCTCTTATTATCGACAAACAAGATACCTCATCAAATCAAAAAGAATCTGAACCAAGGATTGTCAAAGATCATCCAACCAATCAAATACTCGAAAACCCTCTCATTGGAGTTCGTACTCACAAACAACTTGAGAATATATGTAATTATGTTTGTTTTACATCCCAAATAGAACCGGTCAACGTGAAAGAAGCACTTTCTGATGAAAATTGGATAGTTGCTATACAGGATGAACTTAATCAATTTGTTCGTAATGATGTCTGGTATCTTGTTCCTAGACCTAAAGATAAATACATTATTGGAACAAAATGGATCTTTAAAAATAAGTCTGATGAGCTTGAAAATATATTTCGAAATAAGGCTAGACTGGTTGTACAAGGGTACACTCAGATTGAAGGCATCGATTACGATGAAACCTTTGCTCCAGTCGCTCGCCTTGAATCAATCAGACTTTTTATTTCCATCGCATGCTTTAAAAAATTTAAGATTTATCAGATGGATGTAAAGAGTGCCTTCTTGAATGGCGATTCACTTGAAGAAGTGTATGTTGAACAACCTTCAGGGATTGAAGACCCCAAGTTATTTGACCATATATTTCGTCTCAAAAAGGCTCTCTATGGTCTAAAACAAGCGCCCAGGGCATGGTATGAGAAATTGACTAAATTCTTACTTAGTTATAGCTTTCAAGTAGGAAGTGTCGATAAGACGCTCTTTGTTAAGAAGCATAACAATGATATTTTGATGGTTCAAATTTATGTTGATGATATTATTTATAGATCAACTTGCTCTAACATGTCTATTGAGTTTGCAGAGTTAATGAAATCAAGGTTCGAAATGAGCATGGTTGGGGAACTAAACTATTTCCTAGGGTTGCAAGTAAAATAACAACCTGATTGAATTTTTATTTTTCAGACCAAATATGCTTCAAACTTGGTTAAAAGGTTCGGATTTGAGAATGGTAAGAACTTTGATACTCCTATGAGTACAACGTTAAGACTCATAAAAGACTCTACAGGTAAAGATATCGATCCTAAACTATATCGTAGTATGATTGGTAGTTTGTTGTATCTAACTGCTAGTAGACCTGATATCGCATTTAGTGTTGGTATTTGTGCGAGATATCAGTCAAATCCTAAGGAATCACATCTTACTGCTGTTAAACGAATTATTAGATATGTCATAAGTACTACGAATCTAGGTCTTTGGTATCCTTTTGATACTAGTGTTCAATTAGATGGATACTCAGATGCTGATTGGGCCGGTAATATCGATGATAGAAAATCAACCAGTGGTGGTTGCTTTTACATTGAAAATTGCTTAGTTTCTTGGTTCAGCAAGAAGCAAAGCTCTATATCGCTCTCCACTGCTGAGGCTGAGTATATTGCAACAGGATATGCATGTACTCAACTAGTTTTGAAGAAACGCATGCTAAGCGATTATGGAATTAATCAAGATTCAATGATCTTACATTGTGATAATTCCAGTGCTATAAATATTTTCAAAAATTCAATCCAGCATTCATGTACTAAGCACATTGACATTAGGTATCATTACATTCAAGAGTTGGTTGAAGAAAAAGTTATTTCCTTGAAATATATATCAACTGAAAATCAACTTGCTGATATATTTACTAAACCGCTCGATAAAAGCAGGTTTAATAAATTAAAATTTGATCTTGGTATATGCATTTTATATTGAGTATTCTTACTAGCATGTATCATAGTATATTATATTTAGTATTATTTGTGGTTAAATTTTAATTTTTTACATTGAAAATATATTTTTTGGTCGATATTCGACCGGTCGTAGCTGTACACGACCAGTCGTGGTACGACCGGTCGTGAACCGTACTCGACCGGTCGTGGAGCTCGTGAATATGATATATTTCAAGGAAATCTCCTTCTTCTTCATTTCCACTCCGACCTACGACGAGTCGTGGCTCGACCAGTCATAGTATTTCTTGTATTTCTTCAAGGTTAGTCCTATTTCTTCATTTTTCTTGAAGATTCATACTCTCTATGTTTTTATTTGATCATTGTGTAGCTAGATTTCATCTCTTGTTGGATTTTTCAAGGGTTTCTTCTCAATTTGCTGATCTAGAGAAAACTCATCCTTCCTTTTGTGCATTTCTCTTGCTCTTTGTATATCTTTTTGAATATGGATGCTAGAGGAAAGAAGAAAATATCCCGTGGTCCATCCTCATCTAGATCTACACCGATAACAAAATGGCACCTTCGGTCACCCGAAGATGATTTTCAAGATGTACGGGATTTGCGTGTCCGTAATATTATCGTTGAGCATATCGCTGATCTCAATCACATCGCTCCATATGGTAGTCCCTCTCCTTGAATCTGTTGGCTGGACTAACATTTTGCTTTGGGGTGGGCCTACATACCAGTCTATTGCACAATCAATGGTTACATGTATCTCAGAATTCTCCCTTGACAACTTAACTTTTTCAATTGATACTAAAGAAGGAAAATTTGAAGTAGACCGTCATTTGATATCAGGTATTATGGATATACCTGTTAATGATGAAGGTATACCGATTCATACTTTATACGATAAACCATATGAATCGAAAAAACGCATGTTAACAAGAGACTTATGCAAAATTGATGCACAATGGACACATAAAGGGAATGCGCTCCCTTCAAAGTATCTGTTACCTAGATAAAGAGTGTTACATCATTTTTTCATTTCAAATGTGTATCCTCGGTCCGATAATAAAACTGAGTTGACTTCCTCATGGTTCGTGTGTTGCATTCTATTGCTTCTGGTACTATGGTTTGCCTTCCTTCTTTGATCTGTCATTTTATTATATAGTTTCGTTTTCATTCGGGTTATAGTGATATTCCGTTTGGTTATCTTATGACTGTTTTAGCCACTCACATGCTTGTCGATAAACCTATTAATGAGGCACCAATTCATCATCTTATTTTCAACAATTCCAATCTTAATAAGATAAAGTTGGATTTGCTTCCTGGCCAAGTTGATGAAGGTGGTGTTGGTGGTGATGGTGGTGAAGCTGAAAATGAAGGGGAAGCTGGCGATCTTCCTCAACAGGATGTTAATATGGATGAAATATTTGATGAGATAGAAACTGATTCGCCAAATGATCCAGATTACGATCCATCTGGTTATGATGCACGCCTTCGTGCATTGGAGGAGAAGGTTGATAACATGAGTATAGCTCACGATATGCAATTTAAGTACATGTAAAAATATCTTTGTCGCATCAATAGGAGCTTACACCAGATTGATCCGACTATCCCTGCTCCCTCCTCTGGATCTGATTAGGCGAATTATCTTCTGGATAGTATAACATTATCTTTTATTTTGGATATTGTATTGTGGATTGATAATGGCTTGATACTTCTGGTTTATATTTTGAAATATGCTATGTCCTTTCATATTTCTTTCTCATTATCTGCTTATTATTACTCTCTATGTTGTTCTCTTTCCTATTGTGACTTTCCCTTATCATTTTGTGACAAAAGGGAGAGTAGTAAGGTAAAAGGGAGTAGTATGGAAAGGGGGAGTAATGTGCTTGGATTGATTGATTGAGAAGGATATGTGGATTGAGAATATGGAGTCTTGATGTTTACATATTGATTACTGTTTATATGAGCAGTACTCGTATTACTCAGGGGGAGTAGAGTAATTTGTGCTTGCTTTTATGGCTCATGATTTTTTTTTTGGCAAATGTTGCTCTTATTCTTTATACTATGTGTTTTGTCACAAATTTGACAAAGGGGGAGATTGTAAGTGCTATGATTTCATATCCCTTTGATTGTCAAATTTTGTGGTGCCAAAACCTATATCTATGTCTTATATATCTTGTGTTTCATGTTTTAGACTATTCATTGCTTCAAGACATCGCATTTCAAGACAAGAACTTTAATGAAGAAAGTTTCAAGTCATGGATGAAGAATTCAAGAATAGAAGTCTTCAAGTATGCATGTTCAAGATACAATCAAGTTCAAGTATAGTAGAAGACTTTATCAAGTCAAGATCAAGCTCAAGAAGGCCTACAACAAGATTCGTAAATTCTCAAGCTTCTCTTAACGGTCATCTGAGTATACAGACTATCAATGTACATCTCACTTTTAAGGTTTGTTTGACCTTAGATTGACCTTAGGATGGGCTTTACTGTAGGTCATTTTGGATACATAATTCATATATTTTTATATGCTTGTTCGGGCTGTTCTAAGACCAGTCCTAGTTCTGCTACGACCAATCTTAAGTTTTTCAGGACCAGTCTTAGGTTGTTGAAGATTTTCGGATCTTTCTGGTTATCCTACGACCAGTCCTGGACATCCTACGACCAGTCCTGTGAGCTGTACAATTCGTCCTTCGACCAGTCTTAGCCCTATGACTCAAACTCCAGCAACTAAACTGGGCGTCCTACGACCGGTCGTAGGTGACTCACGACCAGTCGTAGGTGGCCCAGGACCGGTCGTGGAACAGAAAATCCTTATCCCGCGGAAATCTTTGAAAATCTTTGAAGCTACGATCAGTCCTAGGATCCTAAGACCAGTCGTAGATGGGATTTTTTAGGTTATAAATAGAGCACGAACTTCAGAGTTTTAGCAATTCAATTCAATTCTATTCAAGCAATCTTTAAGCTATTCTCTGAGATAAATTTATGTTTGTTTTAAGCTATTTTGTGCTCATTTGATATTCCTTTTGATAGCTTGTCTATTATTTAATTTTGATCTACATTCCAATCTTATTTGAAAAGGAAAATTTCTGATATTCCTTCTTCTTAGATTCAAAATCAAATAAAACTAGCCCTTTTGATTTAAAATCAATTAGACTTAGAACCATTCTTAAAGTGAGTATTGGACTTTGAACGTTGAATCAAACTTCTACTCTGATTGGTTCTACCGGGCTACTTCAAAAGGAGATTCAGGTATTTTACATTTGTGTAATTTACTTTCTTTGATTTTGTTTGAGATTTTTCAGAAAAATCTCATTGTATTGGTTATTTGAGGAGAGCCAGAAAACTCAGATTGTGTGGGTTTTTGGATTGTATAAGCCCGAGATCAAAGACACAATTGTGAAGCTTTTAGGTGAACCTGTGAAACCTATTTTGACAGTGCATGCTAATATCCCCTGTGTGAGGATATTAGGAGTGGAGTAGCATTTTGTGTGGTTGTTGGATAACAGTTGGTGTACACACAGGCGAACCACTATATATTATTGTGTTGTGGATGTACTTTATTCTTTCATTTCTTTATTCATTCAGTTTTGTGGATTGTATTCGTGGATGAATGTTGTAATCTTTTTATTCCAAGCAAGTGTGGGGAATGTTGTAATAACTTAGGATTTATTTCTGCAAGTTATTTTGGTTGTTTTGCTTTTCATTCCTCATTGGTTTGTGATACAAAGGACGTTCTAGAAATAAGGTTGTCCTACCTTAAACCGTTGGTTTTTGGTGTAAGGTTGTCCTTAGAACTGATATAGTATCATTCTCTTTATTTTAGGCTATTGAGATTACTTTTAATTCATCATTGTGCTTTATTTCTTTTATTATTCCACTGTTTTAGTTTTATTTGGCATTGCCCTATTCACCCCCCCTCTAGGGCATATAGCTAGGCCCCTTTCACACTTGAGCTAGGGTCTAGGCCCCATGTTGAAACGAGGTATCATTCACTTAGTCTGTCAGTTGAGCTATGGATCCGAGCTTGGAAAATATGCCCCACACGGATGTGGGCCCCACCGTCCAGGGCGGTGGACGGTTTGGATAGAACACATACACCATGGTGTGGCCCAGCCAAAGGGTGGAGGACGTGAATGGGTCCTATGGCCACAAAACCAGCGATCTGGCGCTTCATCCCCGCTCGAAGGCATATGCTATGATCCACTCCACAAATGATGGCCCACCATTGAAACACTCCAGTGGACCCCAAATCACCCATCATGGCCCACATCCTACGGTCCAGATCATCTTCAACACAAAAAAAAAACACAAAACACAAAACACAAAAAAAAGGTCATAAGAGCGAGGCCCCTTTCTTATCATACCCCACTCTAACAAAATCACAAAAATACATTTGCCTTGTCAAAAATAAAAATTTTCAGCAAGATCCAACAGCTGGAATTCCGAGCAATGCGATCCAAGGTCCCGATCACAACTCTCCCATGTCCAAAAAGAAGATCCAAAGCCATAAATGGCCCTCCAAATACTCCACAGGCATGACCAAACAAATATAAAAAAGAAAAAGAAAAGAAGAAGTGAGCAATCAGCCACATGGAAGAAGAATGAAGGAAATAGAGCAATAAAAAGACTTTAAAGGAGCAAAGATCCACCCCAAAGGAGCTTCCAGGGAGCAACAATAGCATCCCTGGACAGATTGGAGGAAGAACTGAAATACAGGAGGAGGCAATGTGCTTAGACGAGCATTAACGCTGGACCACTGGACAAACTAGTGTCAGGAAGTAGACGGACTACCGCTCGCGGCAGTTCGACTACCACCCGCCACCAGATAGGTGTGGGACAACGCACTTGTCCCCCTTTGAGTAAATGGGACGGCCAGATCACCTCCGGAACCAACAGATAAAAGCCAGAAAAGGAGAAAAAAGGATCCTTCTCATGAGAAGACCCTAATATCTCACGAGAAATTGGGAATCTAGATAAAATGAGATGATAACTTACAGGAAAATACAGAAAAAAAATGCAAAAGAAAATGCAATAAATCATGGTTAAGGCCCCATTAATTCATCAGTGGAGGCAACACAACCGTTTGATTAACAGCAAATAAAAATCGAATAACGATGCCCTCCCACGAGATCGGACGAATGGTTCAAAAAATCTCAAAAATATCTCCACTAAAAACCGTTAGCCTCATTAGCTCATTAGTAGAGGCAACGCGACTGGTTACTTAACTTGCGCAAATTAACTTGCGCAAATAAAAACTGAATGATGATGCCCACCTGGGAGATTGAACGGATATTTTTTAAAAAATTTAAAAATATTTTCAATAAAATCCCTACGGAATCTAGTTCCAAAGAGAATAGTTTTGAAACAAAAAATTTTAAAAAATGCACGCAGCGCGCAGTACATTGAGGAATTTTTCATATTCTCCAGCTGCGGTCAATGCAAACAACAAAATAAGATTTGATCACTTTCGATTTTTCCAAAGGATGATTGAATCCGTATATGATACAACTATGATTGGCCCGATCTCCATATTTGGATAGTTGTATGAGTCGAATGCAAGTGAAAGTGATTTGATCTATCTCTGGAAAGACTAATCAAACTCAAAAGTGAAGACAATCCATTATAACCAACGCACCAAAATCAGCAAACTGCATGACAAAAGATTACCCACACATACGTAGTTTGGGATATTCAAAAATTTTGATCGAGTCCAAGTCGGTGTAGTGAGTTTCCTATAAGGCCGCATTGACGCGCAAGGCAGCTAACCACTTGACGATCAAATGGAACGAATACTCCTAGGGCGATTACATAGAAAAGGAAACAACAGATCTAAATAGTATAAGAATCCTTGTAAAGTTGCGTCGATGGGCAGAGGCCCTACTTTTTAGACTTACCCTCCAATGCTATTAACAATCTTACATGAAAGGGTTGTGATTCGTGGCCCCTAATGCCACAGAACGTGCAGAGGAGACAATCACAACATTTTTCTCAACCTTCATGACATATGTAAATCATCTCTTTTTCAAAAAGTTAACTGATAACGATACAATGGCAGACAACAAATTCGAACCACTACCTTTTCTGACCAGAAGGGTGGGGTGTCACTCACTTTGGCACCCGGTTGCTCACAACCTCGACTAAAGAGGGGCATTTGTAGACACCCCACCCGGGCTAGCATCTCGAGAGAACTAAAGCAATCCAGAAACCCTGATCATATCCTAAACCAAACCCTAATCCCAGCCTAAAATCCTGATCATGTCCTAAACCAAACCTTAATCCCTATCTGAACCATAACCATAGCCTTACGTCAGCTTAAACTCTAATTCAAACCCTAAACTACACCCAAGCCAGAGTGTATGTGTGAATCGGTGCAGACTTCAAAAGTACACTCGACCATTTGAGCCTAAAAGCTCGAAAGAAGACTTTAAGCCGAACCAGAGCACCAAAGTAAGCCCACCGACTAGAGCTCGGACTAAACCCAATCCGGGCGGTAGTCGGACTACCACTGGCGGTAATCTGAATGTCTCTCTTACAGGTGTCCCCTCTGGGCACACAGTTGTCCTCCATCCCAAAGTCAACTTTCATATGAAATTACCCATGTAGTTCACCCTATTTACCCTTTTATTGTAACACCTTATACCTCTGGTACACGGGTGTTACCTCTCAAACATACAACAATGGAGGTTAGAGTTAATTAACTAAATACCTTGAACCAATTGATGCAGGATGGGGCTCCCAGTTATCGTTGAAGCCTTCCTTCCGAGGCCCTAGAAGTTGAGATGAACTCCATGCCACTCAAGAAGGTAAGATCAACTAAAGACCCCGACAACCCACTAGAAACTCTTGAAGATAAATTAATGACCAACCAGGCACTCGGAGCCTCTCAAATCCCTGTTTAGCCGTCAAAACAAAATCATAGGCCAATCTGACCTTTGAATCAAGATTTATGCGCCAAATGAGCCCTAAAAAGTGTGATATGGCCCACCTGAGTCTCAGTCCCACCTCGAACTGGGCCAGGACCCCTACACAGGGCCCCTAAGACGATTGGGTGGTGTAAATTGGTCACAAACATCATAGTGGACCCCAACCAAAGTGCACGTGCACCCTAGTGCTAGGGCACAAAGTGCACTGGATGCCTCTAGCTGGTCAAACCAGCTTTGATTGTGTCAAAACACCAAAAACCAAAATTTTCTCCGGCCAACGAGCCATTTGAATCTGATGGTTTTTGAACTCCAAAGTGGCCCGCCCCGGGCACTTTTCGAACAATCCAAACCGTTCATTAGACTCATGGCCCTATCTAAGCATAACTGTATAGGCTTTTAAGCCCGTGCAAAGGGACAAGGATATTTAGGCAGAACCGTCCAAGGACGTACACGTGGTGGATATCTGAGAGGTGCGACCAACCTGTGGCTGTATGGGTGGCCCATGATCAGCCTAATCGTGCCATCCCAGCCATCTATTGCCCATGGAGAGTCACGCTCTCTCATTTCCAGAAATAGCCAAGCAAGGTCTGCTTAGGAAAAATAAAAAGAAGACGTTCCTCTTTGGAAAGAAAGTGTTAGCATGTTTCTAGCCACTCTTTGGGCCACGTGGAGAGATCTTAGCCGTCTCTTGAGGGGTAGTATGAGATGAGTGAGGGAAGTATCTCATCTCATGAGAAAATGAAGAAAACCTTATTTTTTCATGAGACAATCTAAAACTGACGTTTGGAGTCCAAAAAGTGGGCCCCACGTCGATCAGAGGTCCCATGCTCAAATGGACCCAATCATGTCAATATACGTGGGATAGCGATCTACCATTAATGGCCAGACCATCTTCCCCGATAACTCAACTGGACCAGATCACGAGATGGGCCCCACCAGACTTAAAGATTTACTTTTCTGGTGGGCCCGGGCATCAACAATCCATTCTAGCGTATGGATGGGCCCTATGTGTGACCACTATGTAATCACAACCGTTACATGTGATTCACACCAGCAAGGGTGAGAGGAGAAAGGAGAGAGAGAAAAGAAAGAGAGAGAGAGAGAGAGAGAGAGAGAGAGAGAGAGAGAGAGAGAGAGAGAGGAAGAGCTGAGTGAACAAGTCAGCTCAACTCGGCCTCTCTGTGGGTTGACTCGGTCAAGAGAGAGAGAAGGAGAGAGTTGTGTCCACTCCGCCCCCAGAACCAGGGCCATCAGGTAATAGCCTACCATTCAGCTGCACCTAGCTGTTAGAGTCATAGTCGGCAAAGCAAGGTCCGGTCTAGCCTTCACCATGGCTGTGTCTTAGGCCGAAGCTAGCCTTCATCCTAGCTAAGTTATGGACTGAAGCCAACCTACACCTTGACTGTGTCTTGGGCCAAACGTCTGGCTATAATCCATGAAAAAAAAAAAAAAACCTCCGATCAAGCCAAACAATGGCGGTATTTCGGGATGAAACCAAGTCAATCAATGGCTATATTTCGAACTAAAATAGAGGCCAGGAAGTAGATCAGTTCTAGACCGAAACTAGGCCAAGAAATGCCTGCGTTTTAGGCCGGAACCATGGCAGAAATCAGACCCCTGGTGGGCTGTGAATGGGTCATGTTAGGGACCAAAATCAGCACTCAAACAAGTATGAGATATAAAATATAAGCAGGCCTTAAACTAGTCTCTGTAATAAGCTGAAATTGGGTTTCAGTTGAGCTGAAACCAAGCCAAATAATGGCTGAGTGTTTGGCCTCTAGTCTGGCCACAACAGGTTGTACTTTGAACCATAAATGTTCTAGCAAATGGGCCCTGTTTCTAACTGAAAACAGGCCAGGACTAGGCCTCGATTCCAGTTAAAATCAGGCTGAAAGTTGAGCTGAAATCAGGCCCAATCTGGATCGTAAGTAGGGTTACAAATGGTGGACTGCACACTGGCATCAGATGGGCTTCACCGTTCATCTCAGTGGGCCACGTCCTATCCACGATGGGCCCATCAACGTGGGATGTTATCCCCACATGAGGAATTGCAAGGTATGTTCATCAGTTCGCTGACAAGCACGATTCTACAAGTGTGGAATCTTTGGACAACAATCTGGAGCATTCATCATGCGTGTGGGCCCGATCTGGTGATCTAAATCATGTATATGGATGACACTTTAGTTAATGGGAGTTAGGCCTTGAAACTCCATCAGATGATGGTCTTGGATTTGATATGAATTGTTTCTATTGGGCCTTATCAAAGACTGAGCATGCCCCAAAAATCTTTACAATTGGATGATAATAACCTTTTGATTGGTTTGCTCATCCATGGTAGGCCACGCCTCACAAACAAGTGGGCCACACCGAACAGTCAGGTGGGCCGCACCATACAGAGGTGGGCTACACCATACAGTCAGGTGGGTCGTGCCATACAGGTGGGTCGCACCATATAGGCAGGTAGGCCACCCTTGGGCCTGTCAAGATGGGCCAGATCAGGCCCAAATTAAGCCCACTCATTAGACCAAGTGTTGGTGGGTCTGATTCCCTTTGATGAAAGCCCAGACAACCTTAATTATGGGCCTTTCAACCTCCCACCGATCTTTATGCTTAAAACATTAGAACTTATTGTCTAATGCAAGAAAATTTATCTAGGGGACTATTTGAGTGACGTGGAGCCACTAACTTCGTAAGGAAATTAGCATCAAGGACGCATTACGACTTTTCTGGCGATGATTTTCTTCCCCTTGGGCTTTTCATCTCTAAACAGGGTCAAGAGTAGTTTTTATGTTAATCTCGAATGATAATCCAGAAATGGTAAATCATTCGGTTGTTACTTAGGACTTATGATTTATAAGTGATTGACTCTTGATTAATTTATCCATACCTTGTTTCAAAAGTGATTAGAGTGCTTGGATAGCTTAGAATGGATTGGAATTATTTAACATATTTTCTTAGTTAACAACCCACATGTCTTAGAAATAACTAAACTATCTAATAAGTTTATCCAGATGCTCGGTTAGTTAATTTGAAAACATGCCTTGGGTTCATATTTATATTTGATTAGTTCGTTTGAACATGTGCGCTAAACTCGTCCAAATTATTTAACTAGTTACTCATCATATGAACTATGTGTTTAATTTCATTGAGTATATGCTTTAGAATTGTAAAATTTTGATTACATGACTCAGGCAACATATGAGTACGCATATGCTATTTGGTTATTTATTCGTGTTTAGTTTCCATGCTATTGTTCATAAAACACATATTATTGAAATCTCTCTATGAGAATCTCTGTCTAAGAAGAGTCTGTGCTTAGGGTGTAACTAGATTAGTTGTGATATAAGTAGACCCCCAACATGGAGGTTATGGTCGGTGGCATTTGATTTTGGGGCTCACCATCCATGGAGTGGTTTCACTTACTTGACTACGGAATGAACCTTGCAACATTTACAACTATCGTTGTTTACTCATTTTTTTTAAAATCATACATATCGTCATAATTTAATCACCGCTTCATTCCGAGTCAGCATGCGGTGGTAGTCCTTTTTACATTGAGAATTGATTGACCACCTGTTGGTGGGCTCTATACACACCTTAAGACGGCAGCCTCATGGGCTGGGAATGGTGGTCATAGGACACTATGCCCTAGCCGTCGGCCTATGCTGGGCCATGAGCTCCCCATAGTAACCTCGAGTTTACTATACCTGCTGATTGTAAATGGATTAATAACGACCCGACTAATTATGCATTCATAGCATTCGAATGATGACGGATGGCTAATTCTGGATACTGTAGTACATGCTTAATAGGATTTAATTGGGGTATTGTTTTGCTAGCTCTCAGACCATCGACTATCGACCCACCTTCGGTGAGTTTGACACTACGCATGTACTATGTACTTTCGCTGGTGACTTGCCACACTGCATGGATTTTGCCCAAAAGTCAACTTAATGAGCATCCCCAATTGATATGCACTCATTCATCCATACGTTAATTAAGATTTGAATCTTGCCCTATTTTTTATGCCGTGTTATTTTTATATTATATCTTGTCTAGGGCAGCGGTGTGAAATCTTGAGGGGGAATCACATTGATCTGGCCACTCATTCATCAATGTTCAACCGTACAGAGGATGCAGGTACAGGAGCCGATCGATACACAACGGACTTGGAGGCGGTTGCAGTTGAGGAAGAGCCCTATGATGAGGAGCCGCAACAGGAGGCGGCCGCTTACTTTGGGCTAAACCAGTAGATTAACCATTTATGTTTATTTTAGTTTACCTTGGAACTTGAAGTTTTATATTTGGCCCCTAGCTTAGTGGGCTAGGATATTATCCTCAGTTCGGTCATATTTATGCTAAGTTTGGTTCCGCTATTTGTACTTTAATTTTCATTGATTACCATTATTATTCTGTTAACTCCTGGACTTTTGGGATACAAGTCGTATACTCGAGTCCTGAAAATTGAAGCGTTACATTTACTTACCCCCAAGAGCTCCTAAGAGTATGCCACATGGCATTTCTCTCTCCTCAACCAATCACAAGCTGTCATGTCAGCTTTTACCCTTCACAAACTCAAGAATTACCACAATGCAACCATAAAAGGCTATAAATAGCCCTCTCATCTTCACATTTCACACAATAACAAGAGACAACAACATCTCTTTCCAAAATTCTAAGTGAGGAAGAGGGAGAGAGAGGAAGAGAGTGAGGGTGAGAAGGAGCTCCAAGCCTCCAAGATCTGACTTTTTAGCTACCCCCTATCCTCCTCCCAACCATCTATACCCCACAATCTAGCCTGGATTGATCATGGTGTTGTTCATATTCTAGCCAACTCGAGAGCAAGCCAAAGATCATTTCATTTTTTATTCAAGCATTCATCATAACATCTTCTCCCTTCTCAACCCCCTTGCTTCTCTAAATTGCTAGCGAATGTATGCTCTGTGACTTGCCGTACATCGGATCTTGTCATATCAGAAACTCCTAGTGATTTAGTCCACTTTTTCATCACTTTTACATAAGCATCATCACATCCGTCTTCTAGACAGATCCTCGGACGTATGCTCTGTGGCTTATCGGGATCCCGGATCTTGCCGCATCAGAAATCCGTGTGTGCCTAGTCCTACTCCGATCATATCATTCATCCCTTGAGATTTCTTACCACACCAAGTAGAGACTATATATTTGTATGGGAAAAGAGGGTTCTTAACACCATCTCTCTTTGTAACCGAGGTCCCTTACTCGGAATCCCGGATCACAGATCAGGAGTCAATTTAAGGCAACAAAATCTTAGGATTTCTCTAGCCTTACATATTATGCAGGTTTTAACCGACTGTGCGATTTTGAGATTAAGTGGCTAGTGGCGAATCCAAATTGACAATCAAGGCCACACTCCCTAGTCCCCATATAAGACAAAAAAGATAAAAACAGATCTTCTAAAGTGTGGGCGCCAATCTTTTAGCGTTCGCACACATGCACCTAGTTTTTGAGCTGTGATTTCAGCCCACGGATACCGGTCGTACCCGACCAGACTTGATGCTGACTCGACTTGACTTAGTACCAGTGACTAGATCAGACTCGGCCTGTGTTAGTCCAGACCAGACCCGGACTCGGATTAGGTCAAGCATGCCAGACTTAGTACTAGCTCAGGTCGAGTTCAAGTCAGGTCTATTTCAAAATCGGGTCGAGTCAGGTTAGCCCTAACTCGACTTGACTCGACTTGATACCCAGTTCTAAAAAAGTACAAGCTACATATACATAAAACACTTAGAGAGCATGCGTAACCAAGTATAAGACTAAGGCATCATATATAGTGACACATGGCCAGATCTAATTGGCCATACGTAACTATATATTCATAAGCGGTAGGCTAAGAGAAGAAAGCCATTTGAAAATGAAAATATGATGATACACATCAGCGTAATGGTTAATTAGTTGGTCCCATCTCATAATAAAAGCATATCAAGCTAAGGTCGTTAATCGATCAGAATATCAATCCCGAAAGCTAAGGAACCATGTGCAAGGATATTGTCTCACCCAAGTCCATAAACCAACATATAACAAAGAGCTCCAGTCAATTCAATCAAATACAACTCTTTTCAACTTAGTGTTGCATATTAATCTTTCATCCCTCATTGAGGCTTATCTTAACTTAGCATAGTTTTAGCCTCTCCACTTTTGTCCAGCACCATGTCCAGTAAATTCAGATTTAATTTAGTTAAATATCCACTATCTTGTCATCAGATCTCCCAAATCCCCAAGTCCTTAGTGATTCCTATGTGTCATGTCTTACTGACCAAACCACGATCGTCTCACAACCATTCAAGTTTCCATAACCATCTCACGACCATCCAAGTATAGAAGACCATCCAATCCACGATTGTTTAGCCTTTGTTTCATGTTTTCTTTATTTAAATTACTTTTGTTGATAAACGTGATGAAGCTATTATTGTTTGATAAAAGTCTGTCTTTAACAAGAAAAGAATCCATCTAAAGAACTAACCTTCCCCTTCATAAATCGTCTGATCTTTTTATCATTTGGTAGTTTAGTAGTCAAGCCAATCTTCACAGATTTAGCCCTAATCCAGCTATTTCAATACTTTGGTTCATAAGGTGTTTAGTTTAATTCGAGTCAAATATGACTTTGGCACACCTAACACATACATACTCCCACATGCACAATTAAAATCAAGTCATTCACTATACATGTGGTCATGTGTCCGATTTGAATACAAACACCTAGTCTTTTTGGACATGTGGATTATCCCCATTTTCTAAGAGCTAAGATGGAAATTCACATTTACCATAGGAACTTAGACATTTAATCAATTATATAAATGGATGGTTTTAACCAAAGGTCCAATAATAAATATGAATAGTTAGTCTATCTAAAGTCCATTTAAAATGAACATAAAAGTAGCCCAATGCCCATGAAGTTAGAAAACTCCAATCAACATTTGTTTTTCTTGGATGGTTATAAAAAGTGGTGACTCCATGGATATTACAGATTAATAATTCGATCATCCAAATCATATGCCCAAGGGCATATTATCCAGATTAATAATCCGATCATCCAAATCATGTGCTCAAGGGTATATAATTGTTGGGGGCCTTGCATAAAACCTTAGGATATAACCCTCCAGAACAAACTAGAATTATGGAATAATAAAGCAATGAAATAAATCAAAGCATCAATCACACACCACACAAGAGATTTTTATGTGGAAAACTCTCAAATAGGTAAAAACCATAGGACCTCGTCCAGATCAACAATCCACTATAAAGCAGAACGTTACAACCAATCACATGCACACCTTGCTATGATCAAACCTTTATCACTCACGCAGGAGTGGACAAACAGTAAGAGAACAAAGAAAAACTGAGAGATCTCACCAATTACGAGGATGTAGAAGCGCTGAGATATGGTAGATCACCTCCACGAACATAACCTCCCTTCTACAAGCTTCCTCTCTCTCTCTCTCTCACACCTTTGATATCTCTCTTGTGTTTTTCTATCACCATCATACCCTAGAAAAATCCTAGGGACTTCTTTTTTTAGTTTTAAAAAACTCCCTTTCGCATCCCAATTGCGAAAAGACTCGCGATACGAAATTCGTGCAAAATTGTAGAATGAATCTGCGTAACCATGATTGGTCGTACCGAGTCCACGACCGGTTGAGCACCACTTACGACCAAACGTGGACCACCTACGACCGGTTGAGCACCCCAGAGAAATATTACCCAAAGTTGCTGTACTTTGAATCATGCCAAGGCTCGTACCCACGACCGGTCGAGTGCCACCCATGACCGGTCGAGCAGCGTGGTGAATTACTCCAATTTTTTAACCCGCTGCACTGCCTTTCCCCTGAACTGATGAGGAAAACCCCATCAAATCTCTCCCTTTCCGACTCAAGAGGGATGCATCTTCTTCAAGCTAATCTAGTTTCTACAAACCTCAAACTTGCCCTTGAGTAAAGCTTTGGTCATCATGTCTGACCCATTATCGTCCATGTGAACCTTATCAAGTTGTAACACTTTCTGTTTCAAAGTATCCTTGATCCAGTAATATTGAATCTCTATGTGCTTCGACTTGGAATATTGACTTGGATTCTTGCTCAAGTGTATATCACTCTGACTATCGCAATAGACCACGTGCTGCTCCTGCTTCAAGCTAAGTTCCTGTAGGAACCTCTTTATCCAAAGCATCTCTTTATATGCCTTTGTGACTGAGATGTACTCGGCCTCTGTTGTCGACAATGCTACGACCTTCTGTAGCTTGCTCTACCAAGAAATCGCTCCCGCGCAAACGTGAACATGAACCCTGATGTAGACTTCCTAGAGTCTATGTCGCCTACCATATCTGCATCTGTGTAGCCCTCTAGCACAGGTTTTCTGTCACCATAGCCTAGGCTTAACCTAGATGAGCTTCTTAGATACTGCAGTATTCATTTCACTGCTGCCCAATGCTCTTTGCCAGGATTGTCAAGATACTGGCTGATAACACAAACCGTATATGATATGTCTGGGTGTGTACACACCATAACATACATCAAACTTCTTACAGGGTATCTTCTGCATCTTTTCCACCTTTGCTTTCGTCTCGGGATACTGCCTGTCGCTCAATCTGAAGTGACCATCCAGTGAAGTACTGACCGGCTTCGCTGCATTTATATTGAACCGCTTTAGGACTTTCTCAATATACTGCTCTTGTGACAGCCAAAGATTCCTGCTGCTTCTGTCACGGGTTATCTCCATTCCTAGGATCTGTTTAGCCGGGCCCAAGTCTTTCATCACAAAAGACTTACCCAACTCCTATTTTAGCCTATCGATCTTTTTGATGTCTTTTCACATGATGAGCATGTCATCAACGTATAAAGCAGAACTAAGAAATCACCATGTGAGAACTTGCGCGTGAACACACAGTAGTCCGACTCTGTTCTGTCATACCCATGTTGTAACATGAATGAATCAAACTTCTTATACCATTGCTGTGGAGCTTGTTTCAGCCCATATAAGCTCTTCCTCAGCCTACACACCAAATGCTCTTTGCCCTTGACTTCGAACCTCTCTGGTTGATGCATATAGATCTCTTCTTCTCACCATGGAGGAAAGCAGTTTTAATATCCAACTGCTCTATCTCCAAATCCATACTAGCCACCAACCCAAGCAACATCCGTATGGATGTCATCTTCATCACTGGTGAGAATATCTCTTCGTAGTCTATGCCTTTCCTTTGACCAAACCCTTTTACCAAAAGTCTGGCCTTGAACCTCGTCTGTGAATTCTTCTGCTCAACCTTCTTTTTAAACACCCACTTATTGCTCAAAACTTTCTTGCCCTTTGGGAAGTTTCACCATATCATAGGTGTGGTTCTTATGAATTTTATCTCCTTTTACATATCTTTCAACCACTCCTCCTTATACTCGTCAGTTAGGGCCTCGGAATAATTTTTTGGCTCTTCTCCATCATTCAACATAATGTACTCATGCGGCGAGTACCTCTTAGACAGCTGCTACCTTTCCTTAGATGACATCCTCACCTGTGGCTCAACAGGTGGATCAGGTGGAGGCTGCTCCCCCAGTCCATCTTCTGTAGGAACTCCCTCATCCTCTGCACCTTACTGTACTCTCCCATCATTAGGCACCATGGGAGGAATAATCGGATCCATGTCTTCTAGCTCACCTGAACTAAACTAGTTCTTCTCTGGCTTACCAATGTCTTTTGTACACTGATCTTCAAAGAAAACTACATCTCTGCTCCTGACGAGCTTCCTGTGGGTCGGATCCCACAATCTGTAATCGAATTTTTCATCCCCGTACCCCAAGAACACACACTGCCTGATCTTCATATCGAGTTTGGACCTCTCATCCTTTGGTATATAAATGGATGCCCTGCATCAAAATACCTTGAGATGACTGTACGATAGATCCTGTTCAGTTCACACCTTCTCAGGTACTTCTCCATTCAATGGGGCTGATGGAGATCTGTTTATCAAATATACCACCATGTGCATTGCTTCTCCCCAAAACGTCTTCGGCAACCTCACATGCGATAACATGCATTTGATTCTCTCTACAATGGTGCGATTCATTCGCTAAGCTACACCATTATGCTGGGGGGTTTTGAGAACCGTCTGTTTATGCCGTATACCCAGGGACTTGCAGTACTCATGAAAGTCGCCAACGTATTCACCACCATTGTCAATGCGGATGCACTTTAATAATCTACCTGTCTCTCTCTCGACCATAGCATGAAATAATTTAAACATACCAAAGACCTCATCCTTGGATTTAAATGCATAAACCTAAACCCTCATAAATGCATCATCTATAAAAGTAATAAAATACAATGCCCCACCCAGGGTTTTTGTTCTTATAGGACCACAAACATCAAAATAAACCAAATATAATGCATGCGCTTTATTAACATGAGAAACAGTTTTAACGAATGAAACTCTATGTTATTTTCCTGATAAACAATCAAGATAGGTTTTGAGAGGCGTACCTGTCATGTTTGGAAGGAGCCACTTCCTCGCTAGTAGCTGAAGCCCTTTTTTCACTCATGTGGCCTAGACGCCTATGCCACATGTCAATAGCTGAATCTTTCGCTGCGTTCAACCCACCCTTGCATACATTGACACTTGCCTTGTATAGGGTGCAACACTTCTTTCCTTTGACTGTGATCAATGAACCTTGATGAGCTTTCAACGCCCACCAACAAACTGGTGTTCATAGTCATCATCATCCAACCTTTCTGTCGACATCAAGTTGAGGCGAAGGTCTGGGATATGCCTCACATCTTTGAGAACCAATGTGCAGCTCACATCGGTCTTCACACAAATATCACTGACCCCTACAATCTTTAATGCGCCAGAATTCTCTATCTTCACAGTCCCATAATTACCTGACTTATATCTTGTGAAGAAATCCCTACGTGGAGTCGTATGAAAAGAGACTCCCAAGTCTATCACCCAGTTGGTGTCCTGACTCGTAGCCATGAGACATAAAACATGATCTGCAGAAAGAATAACTACAACCTCGCCATCTGAAGCGACCGCAGTAGAATCTGATTCATCTTCTTTCTCCTTTCATTTTCCTTTCTTGTCGTTCTTAGCCTTACGACATTCATGCTTATAGTGGCACTTCTTGCCATAATTCCAACATTCAACATCTTTTCTATTACTCGACTTGCCTCTTGATTTATCTCGGGCCTTCCCGCCCTTCCTATTTTTTTCTCTTCCTCGTTTCTATGTCACAAGGGCCTCTTACTGAGTAGACCCCTGAGATTTCCTCCTTGTCTCTTCATTAAAGAGACAGCTAGTCGCCTGTTCCATGGATATCCTTCCGTCTGGCACGGAGTTACTTAGAGACACACTAATGTCTTCCAATTATCAGGCAATGAACTAAGCAATAGCAAAGCCTATACTTCATCATGCAGGACCATCTTTAAAGCGGAGAGTTGGTTCACTATATTGCTGACCTCATTCATGAGCTCATCCACAGCACCACCATCCTTGAACTTGAGATTCACTAGTCACCTTATTAGAAAAATTTTATTACCAGCTGTCTTCCTCTCATACAGCCCTTCTAGTTTCATCCATAGGCTAGTGGCTGAGGTTTCCCTAGACACATGGTGGAATACAAAATCATCCAGCTATTGTCTAATAAACCTCATCGCCTTCCGGTCAATCTTCTTCTAATCATCATCAGACATATCCTTGGATTTTACTGATATACCTAAAATTGAAGAATATAGGTCATTGCAATAAAGCAAGTCCTCCATCTTAGCCTTCCATATGGTCCAGTTAGAACCATTGAGGTTGATCATCCTTGATGAGCCACCTTCCATAATTCAAACCAATCCTACCTGTTCAATGAACTTAGCTCTGATACCACTTTGTTGGGGGCCTTGCACAAAACCTAGGATCTAGCCCTTCAGAACAAACCAGAATTATGGAATAATAAAGCAATAAAATAAATTAAATCATTAATCACACACCACAAGAGATTTTTACGTGGAAAACCTTCAAAGAGGTAAAAACCACGAGACCTCGTCCAGATCAACAATTCACTATGAAGCATAACGTTACAACCGATCACAAGCACACCTTGCTATGATCAAACTTTCATCACTCATGCAGGAGTGGATAAATAGTAAGAGAACAAAGAAAAACTAAGAGATCTCACCAATTACG
The DNA here is from genome assembly GCA_037074715.1 of Magnolia kwangsiensis. Classification (NCBI taxonomy): domain Eukaryota; kingdom Viridiplantae; phylum Streptophyta; class Magnoliopsida; order Magnoliales; family Magnoliaceae; genus Magnolia; species Magnolia kwangsiensis. The sequence continues at coordinate 4,999,911 of CM073574.1, read as the reverse complement.
AGGACGTAGAAGCGTTGAGATATGGTAGATCACCTCCACGAACATAATCTCTCTTCTACAAGCTTTCTCTCTCTTATACCTTTGATATCTCTCTTGTGTTTTTCTATTACCATCATACCCTAGAAAAATCTTAGGGACCTCTTTTTATAGTTTTAGAAAACTCCCTTCCGCATCCTAGTTGCGAAAGAATTTACGACAAGAAATCTATACAAAATTGTAGAACGAATCTGCGTAACCACGATTGGTCATACCGAGTCCACGACCGGTCGAGCGCCACCTATGACTAGTCGAGCACACCGGAGAAATATTACCCAAAGTCACTGGACTTTGAGTCGTGCCAAGGCTCGTACCCACGACTGGTCGAGTGCTACGCACGATCGGTCGTGGACCACCTACAACCGGTCTAGCAAATTACTCCGATTTTTCAACCCGCTGCATTGTCTCTCCCCTGAACTGAGGAGGAAAACCCCATCAATAATAATATCGATGTACTTAGAAGATTACGATTACTAGTCTAAATTTGAAGATGGATCACCTCTCCTTAGAGTCAAGAAATATATTATTAATCCAACTATTTCAACACCTAGGGTCATAAGGTATTCGACTCGATTGGAGTTGAATATAACTTTCGCACACCTAACACATACATACTCGCACATCCATAATTAAAACCAGGTCATTTACTATACATGTGGCCACGTGTCCAAATTGAATACCAGCACTTGGTTCTTTAGGGCGTGGATTATCCCCATTTTCTAAGAGCCAAGATGGAAATTCACATTTACGAAAGGGACTTAGCCATTTGATCAATATATAAAAATGGATGGTCTTAACCAAATGTCTCATAATAAATATGAATAGTTAGTTTATTGAAAGTCCCTTTTGAATGAACAAAAAATGTAGGCCCAATGCGAATGAAGTTAGCAAACTCCAATGTACATTAGTTTTTCATGGATGCTTATGAAAAGTGGTGACTTTATGGATAGTACAAATTAATAATTCAATCATCTACATGATGTGCCCAAGAACATATTATAATATGATTGTACTTAAGATAACTAATTTAAATTTGAGGATGGATCGCCCCACCTTACAGTCAAGCAAAATATTAATAATCTGGCTATTTCGAGACCTAGGGTCACAAGTTATTCAGTCCAATTCAAGTTATAACTTTTGCACACCTGACCGATACATACTTGCACATGCATAATTAAAATCAAGTCATTCGCTATACATGTAGCCACATGTCCAAATTGAATACCAACACCTGGTCCTTTTGGACATGGATTATCTCCATTTTCTAAGAGCCGAGATGGAAAAAATTCACATTTACTAGAGGGGCTTAACCATTTGATCAATGTATATAAATGCATGGTTTTAACCATAGGTCAAATAATAAATATAAATAGTTAGTCTATTGAAAGTCCATTTTGAATGACATAAAAAGTAGGCCCATGCCTATGAAGTTAGTAAACTCCAATCAACATTAGTTTTTCATGGATGCTTATGAAAAGTGGGGAATCCATGGATGCTTATGAAAAGTGGTGACTTTATGATAGTATAGATTAATACTAAGATAGTGGATGATTAAAATAGCTCGTCTAAATTTGAGGATGGATCGCCCCTCTTGCAGTCAAGCAAAATATTATTGGGAAAAAATTCTATTTTTTTCATTAATGGCGGAGAATTACATAAAAATTTGTGAAATTTTGAAATTTAAAATTCAAACTCAAGTTTACACTCAAGGTTAATCCACTCTCCCTACAATTAAGGCCAACAACTCCCTTAATTGTTGGACTATTATTTTGAACTAAAATTCAAAGATGATTGTTGGACAATTGTTTCAAATTCAAAATTGAAATTGAAATTTAAAGACAATAATACGTCTTAAGTGGAGTTGCTAGGCCCACTCTACTTACCTAAACAATTTGACCCGTGCAAATTTGAAGATAGTCTACCCCTCTTTGCAATAAGTAAAAGATTGTTAAAGAAACTATCTCCTTTTCATTAATTGCATTCCACACAAATCAAATTCAAAATTTAAATTTAAATTCAGATTCAAGCTTTAATTGTTAGACTATTATTTCAAATTTAGAATTTGAATTAAAGTTCAAAGATAACCATAGATCTTAAGTGGAGTTACTACGCCCAAATGATATGCCCCACCAGTTGACGAATAAAATAGACCCACTTTACTAACCTAAATGGTTTGGTCCACCGGTAAAGCCATGGACCATAACAGAGTAAAACATCAATGTGCCTAGGGCCACATGTAGAGCTGGGCATTGAATCAAGTCGAACCGAGTTAGGGCTGACTCGACTGATCCAGTTTTGAAATAGGCCTGACCCGAACATGATCTGACTCGATACCGAGTCCAGCATGCTTGACTCAATCTGAGTCCGGTCTGGCCTGGATTGATCTGGATCGAGTCTGATCCGATCAGAAGTACCGAGTCGGGTCGAGTTGGCACCGAGTCAGATTGAGAGATGAGGGAGGAAGAGACTGAGAGAGTGGAGAGAAGAGAGAGAGGAGGAAGAGGAGGAGGAGGGTGGTGGTGGTGGGTGGTTGCCGGGCTTGGAAGATGAGGAGGATGAGGGAGGGAGGGAGAGAGAGGTCAGGCTTGGAAGATGAGGAGGATGAGGGAGGGAGGGAGGGAGAGATTTTAGGATCGGGTCGGGATAGGGTGGGGCGGGTAGGGTTAGAGAGTCGGGTCTAACCAGATCGAGTTTCTTGACTCGGTTTGAGTTCGGATTGGGCGAAGCCTACTCGGTTCAGACCAACTCACCCATTCGGTTCGGGTCGAGTCTGATCTGAACGAGTCGAGTTAGCCGGATCAAGTCGTCTGGTGCCCACCTCTAGCCACATGCGCTTCCTCCTCGTTTGCTTGTAGCCACGAACCCACACCAATCTACGTACCGCTAACAGCAAGACCACTGTATAAGAAAGATATTGTAAGTGCATACCTCTGCAAGCAAGAACATTGGCCATCAAAGATTAGATATTTTTATTCCATTTAGAGATTCGTGACTTACATCTTCGGTAAGGACTTTACTTTGACAAGGGTTGTAGATAATATGCACGCACTAAGAAAATTGCATATGAGAAAGTTAAATTAACCTGTTCAAATTAAGGTTCAAAGCATAATGTATTATTAACCAAAATTCACACTTGATTACCTGACTAACTGATTAGCGGATTTCTGTTGGACGGCTCAAAATTTAAAACATCCAATGGTCAAGTTCCAACAATTGTCCAAGAATCGGAAGTTCGAATTGCTCGACCAAGCTGATTCTGGGAATGTGGATTCCAGAATTAAGTGGATTTAATTTTAGTAAATACATGACATGTTATAAAGCATGAGTATCTGCATATGGAGCATCATGGGCTGGTTGAGCATGATATAAACCTCCAAAGATTAAAATGAAAAATTTCTATTTTCACCTTTTTGAAAACTTAAAAAGGGCATAAATGGCCTTTTTATTTTTTATTTTTAAAAAAATCTTCAATATTCTTTATTTTTGTAATAATGCTTTGGCACAGGCAAATATCACCTCCACTTTTTGGCACCTAAAATGCTCCACTCCACTTTATTTAGAAAAATAGATAAAGGGCATTTGGTCATGTTTTATGGGTCTGATTGCCAATGATATATTTTTTCTCAATAAAACCCCCAACGTTTTCTCTGTTTGGTTCCACCATATTTCATGAAATATCATTAAAATTGCAAATTAGATTGGTAAATGGAGACATTTCATGATATTTGGTGCAACCAAATACAACCCTTGAGCCAATTTTCTTGAAAATGCCAAATTTACAAGGATTTTGTTAGTGTCATTGCTTTATTGCATGTTTCATTACAATGTAAAAAAATAGACTGATATAGAAAGGACCACAGGCAAAATCTACAGGGCCCACTCAATGATCGAATCCACAGGTGACCCAATCTGCCCTTTCATGCAAGGATGCATTACAAGGGGTTGTCCAACGAGTAGAGATTAGAATACGAGTACATGAGAAATCCTTAATAAGATATACTAGCTAATGAAAAAATAATAATAATTTTAACCTTGCAATCCACACCTTATTGTCCCCCAATGAATGGCTAACACAGGGTTACTTTTGGGCCTTCTTCAAATGGATGGCTAAGGTCAGTGTGACCTTGGATCAAGATCATAGTCGTCGGACCCACACACAAAACCAGCAAAATTTTCTTTAATCAAGGTAAGAACATGCTCCATTCACTTACAAATCACAATAAGAAACATCTTCAAGGCAAGAAATAAATGGTAATTCCATATGGATTTTGTGACCTTTTGATGCAAATTGCCATCTGCATTTGTTGAAAAATTCCACCTCCCTGAAAAACTGACTTTAATATCCCCAAAGTGAGAACTGGTCAAATAGCATATATATGTAAAGAACTGTGAATTGATAATTACAATACAGACTGTTTGAAGCAATGAAACATTATGTTGCAAAAACATTGGAAAAATCTAGGCAAGGGCAACGTATTCCCGTTACAAAGATTCACCTGACACCTTTCACCCAAGGGTGTGTTTGGATACGTGGTTACCGTTTGGATTCCATGGTCACTGTTGGAATAGGACGGCAAAAATGAGGTGCCTGTTTGGATAGTAACCAGTAAGTGGAATCCTCAAATTCATTAGACAACATTTAGAGAATAGCAAGTGAATTCTATGTTTACCTTGTTTCTTGTGCCAGAGAATTCCATTTCCGTAGGGATTCAAGTATCCAAACACGTTCTATAAGTGTCAGCCCAATTCATTTTCATTTGTTCTCACATGGAAGAAACAATTAGATCGAAGATAAAAAAATGCTACTAAATTTGCCAAATACAAAAGAAAATCTCCACAATTCACAGAAGAAACTGGACAGACTGTGCTCCTAGAATACGACCCTTCTTTACACAATTAATAACATGTATCCAAAAATCAAGCAATAAAAAATAATTATAAGATCATCCTCAATAACATCAATGGTGAGGCCCAATGGAAAAAAGGAAAAGCATCGAGGGCCTATTTGGTTTTCCAATTAGGATGGTGAATGCCGGCTGTAAATGGGTAATGATTTCTTGTAATTGTTTGGTGACATCATTTACTTTTGACTGCAATGATGATTTTGTTATTTTTGTTTGTTTCACTCAGAAATAACTGTAAAAATGATAATTTTATAATGTGAAAATGTAAAGATTACAATTTCCTTTACCTATTTCCTTTTTATGAGCCGTAATTCCTGATTTTTTTTAAAAAAAACTTGGAAATAATAATAATAGCTCATTTACTTAGCATTACATACGAAATTAGAAAACCAAACAAGCCCCAAGCTATGCAAATGGAAATATATATAGCTTCTAAGAGACTTTATGCTTAAAATGTATAGAATGTGTACCTGCTTACATGGGCACGACAAACCCACAATAGGCGAATGTTTATGATCTGCATGTGGCCCACATATGAGTTTTCATCTCAACTTTGTACCTACGGCTTCAAGCATGAATAACGGCACATAGATATTTCATTTTGATTCTCAATATTCAGTGAGATGATGGATCTAGAAAATCTCACCAATTGCAATAACCTTCAACACACCGGTGGTGCTCTTTGCAAAGAAGGGTGGGTGAACAGAGAATGAAAAATTACTACCAGTGATGGCTAATCATGTATGGTATATTAATAAATTGATACCGATAAGGGCAAATGGACGGTGCAATAGAATTCTTTGATTCCACAATGGCTAGTGGGGCCCGATCTCAAGTGCAACAAAGTGAATAACACCCATCTTGGATTGGCTCAACCTGGCAATATATCTAGACATTCTTGTTCATATCATGTGAGCCATTTAAATAAAACAGGAAGTGCATGCACCTGTCTAAACATTTCTCCGCCATTATCAAGAGAACTTATAGGCTGACCCTGATGCCAGAGAAGATGTCTTAAATCTTCTGGGTTGTTCGACTAGTCGAGTGGATTGCTTGACCAGTCGAGTGTACTGCTTGACCGATCGAGCGGGTCGCTAAGCTAGTCGAGGCCATCTCGACTCGAAGTCTAGCAAGCACAAATTTTTGGTGTTTGGGTCACTCGACCAGTCGAAAGGATGGCTTGACCAGTCGAGGGGGTCTCTTGACCGGTCGAGGTTATGCAAATTCGAGTTCGGATCTTGTGCAGACTGCGGAAATCTGAGGTGGTTTCGCAAAGATGCGAAAGGAAAGTTTCCTAAACTATAAATAGGAGTCCTTAGGGCTAATCTAAAGAATTCAAAGGCTTTCAAAAGGTATTCTAAATGGTTCTAAGGTTATCAAAGGGTGTAGTAAGGGTGAGATTCGAGGTTGTTCGAATCGGGTAAGTCCTCCTCTCTCTTTGTAATTGATGCTTTCATAGTGAAATTCTATCGCTTTGTGCCGTGATTTTTTTCCCGCAAGGATTTTCCTCGTTAAATCTGTGTGTTCTCTTGTGTATATGCTTCGTGCCATTGTATTGCTATCTTATATCTAGATCTGTGTGATTCCGCAAGCCAAAATCCCAACAAACCCAATAGCCATTTTGCCCCATGTGTGAGAAATGCATAAATCTTCTAAAATAGACTTAATTTACTAAGACATTGATCAACATACATAAAAATCACAATGGTGGTACTAGGCAGATGTGGGGCCCACTTGACGTATTCACAATATCCAACCTACTTGTGAATGTGATGTATTCACACTATCCAACCCACCTATCAGATGCATCGCCTCCGAAAACCCATAGCATCTAAACTCAGCCCAATTCAAAACTAAGGTTGGTTGAAAAAAGCAGAGCAAGCTGAGAGGGGGGCACTCAGCCTAGAATTTCTAAAACAGCTCAAATCTTGGCCTGACCCTTTATATGGACAGTTTGAAGGGTCTGAATGTCCTTGATTATATATACACAGCATGGTGGGTCACCCATGTTATTCAATGGTGGAGATTCCCCATCAATATGCTACCTAATGAGGCCCATGTGAGTTTTGGATAAGGCTGATTTTTCAGCTCTGGATGTTTTATGAGGTGAAGCATCTATGAACAGGTTGGATCGCTTGAACACATCTTCCCAGTAGTACTGTAAGCTTAAGGTGGTACAGTTACCATTGATGCGAACCTCAATCTGTAAGAGCTCACGTCCCATTAATGGTCCCAGTAACAGCTGTGCTCACCAACGAGTGGATACTGTTATGGGGAAATCCGAGCCCGTGGTAGAACGTCAATCCGACTGTAAGTCCGAGCCGACACCCGAGGCGCCCGAGGCACGACCCATCTGACCAGACTTCAGTATCGTAGCAAGGACACGCGAGCGTCTTTGGAAGAGGGTCAACTCGAAGGGGTCCTAACAGTCCGATCGGATTTGGCATGACGGGTCAGGTCGGATATCGGCTCAAGCCAGTCGTGTCGGATTCAGCATGACGGGTCGGGTCGGACGTCGTCTGACCTGGAGAATGATCTTTGCTATGGCCTGATGAGCTGAACAGACACTCAGATACGCATATCTCACTCGCTAAACATGTAAACTGCCATAACCAAACGTGGCCGATAACGTCGCTCGCAGATACGCATTATTCGTCGGATACGCTACACGATCAACAGATTGCGGACAGTATCTTCACGATCCGGGAATCCCTCTGATCGTGCCGAGATTATCGAGACCAGATTGCCCCACAGGCAAGTATAAATAGCACGCAGCGCCATGTCTACATGTAAGCAATATTGAGCTCTCTTCCTGTACTCTTTACCTAGACCCCGATTCCCTTGTCCTGACTTAGGCATCGGAGGGTCCCTCGGTTTAGCCAAGGTCACCTTTACCCGTTTTCTTGGTGCAGGTTTTAGGGACAGCACGTAGAGGGCGACGTGGAGGGAGGGCCGACCAGATTTTAACCTCAACATTTTTTGGCGCCGTCTGTGGGAACCTGAAACTAGAAGTCAGGTTCTCATTCATCTAAGCAATGGTGAGGAAGAAGAAAGCTGCAGTGGTGCAGCCACAACCTAATGAGCAGACTCGGTCGTCATCACCGCTTCATGCCGAGTCCGCACCAGGGCCTTCCCAACATTCGCGCAATCGGTCGAGCAAGTATCACACCATGCAGAACGAGATCCAGGCCCTGCGCGACGAGATAAACCAGATAAAATAGCAGAGAGAGCCAGAACTACGCCCAGCTCAGGAACAACCCATTCTCGAGCCGGTGAGGTTGTACATGGAAACTCGCTTTGTACCGAGGAGTGTGAGACCTGAAGCCCCCCGACACTCGGGGGTGCCACATTCGAGTCAAAATCCTCCTGCGGTACAAGCCGAGATATCCGCACGGAACGCCACCACTCGGGCCCCCACAACCATCCATTCGGTCACTTCCGCCCTGTCGCCCACGGACCTCCGTCATCAGTTAGAACGGAGGAGAGAAAGGAGAACATCGGAGGTCGAGGATGCCCAGAGGTCGTCGCGAAAAATAAGGACCCATAGGAGACGATTTGCGGAGTTGAAGGACAAGTTCCTGACATTGGAAAAGAAGCAGCAACAATCGACAGTTCCAACCACGATCCAGACGATGATGGAAGAGACCGAGCCTCCCTTCACCCCAGTCATCATGGCTGAAGTGATGCCGCAGAGGTTTCGAATGCCTCCCGTCATCCAGTATTCAGGATTTGGGGATCCATCTGAACACCTGGAGTCCTACCGATCGTGGATGTAGATCCAGACTGCAACGGACGCAATGATGTGTAGGGGGTTTTCTATTACCCTCACAGGATCCGCTCGGATTTGGTATCGCCAGCTTAAACCCAACTCCGTAGATTCTTTCATGGAGCTAAGTCGACTATTCCCTACGCAGTTTATAAGTGGTAGGAGAAGTTGGAAACCCAACACTCACTTACTCACCATCAAGCAGGCCTCGAAAGAGTCGCTAAAGGATTACATCGCCCGCTTTAACGAAGAAGCGTTGCATGTCGAGGACTACGATGATAAGATGACTCTCGCTACCATTCTGAGCGGATTGAAGGAAGGAAAATTCACTTTCTCTATCGGAAAGAGTCCGCCAAAGACGCTAGTGGACTTCATGACGAAAGCTCAAAAGTATACTAACGCCGAGGAGTTCACTAACGCTCGAAAAGGCACACAAGTACCCGATTCGACGAACAAAGGGAAGAGACCTCGGAACGAAGACTCCCAACCGACTGACAAAGGGGCGGATGATCGCGCTTCCAGCGATCGTCGACCGAGCCGCAGACCAGAAGAAAAATTTCGTTCCTATACCCCGCTTAATACATCCACCGAGCAGATCCTGCTAGATATCCGAGGAGACAGACTACTTAATTGGCCAGTCTGCATGAGGGCTGACCCAGAGCACCGGGACAAGCGAAAATTCTACCGTTTCCACAGGGACCACGGGCACGACACGGACGGCTGCGTGGATCTAAAAGACGAGATTGAGTCCCTCATCCGCAAGGGACATTTACGTCGTTACACCAAAAAAGAGAAGTCCGCTTGGATAGAATAACGGCCGCGAGAACAGCCGAATAACTCCTAGAGGAACCCGCTGAAATTCACACCATTTTCGGGGGTTCAGCTGGGGGAGGGGACTCAAAAAGGGCTCGAAAAGCCCATTCCAGGAGATCCGAGCTGATACACCACGTTCACTTGACGGAACGTCCCAGCAAGGAACTCCGAATCACTCCGTGCAGCCTGACTTTCATGGAAGATGATGCGCGCGGGATCCAACATCCGCACTCCGACGCCCTAATGGTTACTATGACCATAGTGAATCACAAAGTGTACCGCATCTTGGTAGACACCGGGAGTTCAACTAATGTTATGTATTCTGAAGCATTCGAAAAGATGAGAATTCCACGGTCCCGGCTCCGACCCATGAAGACTCCCTTGCACGGCTTTGCCGGAGAGAGAGTCATCTTCGAAGGAGTCATCTCCCTCCCAGTAACAGCAGGAGAAGGACAACATCAAGTCACACTTTTGGTGAACTTTTTAGCTGTCAATGTTCCATCTGTCCACAACGTGATTCTGGGCCGACCATCCCTCAACGCAATGGGAGCAGTCATCTCAACTTACCATCTGATGATGAAGTTTTCAGCTGAAGGTAAGATTGGTTATCTCCGAGGCGATCAACGCGAGACCCAGAGGTGTTATGCGATAGCCGTGAAAAAAGGAGATGTCAAGCAAACGCTCGTAATGGACGCCTTGGATCCTCGAGGACCGACGGGAAGCTCCTCAGTCGAAGATCTAGTAAGAGTACCGCTCGATGAATCAGACCCGAGCAAAACTGTTCAGCTCGGATTATCACTGAATCTTGAGCAGATGAACGAGTTATTGGCCTTCTTAAAGAAACATCGAGACATCTTCGCATGGTCGCATGCAGATATGCCGGGGATCTCACCTGATGTGCTGGTCCACAGGCTGAACGTAGACCCAGATCACCGGCCAGTTAAGAAAAAAAGAAGACCGTTCGATGTCGAACATTATAAAGCCATTACCGAGGAGGTCTCAGTCCTACTCGATGCGGGTTTCATAGAGGGAGTGTACTATCCTGACTGGATAGCAAATGTGGTGCTCGTCAGGAAATCCAACGGGAAGTGGCGGGTCTGTGTAGACTATTCTGATCTGAATAAAGTATGTCCCAAAGATAGCTTTTCGTTACCTTCGATCGACCAACTAGTGGATAGCACGGCAGGACATGAATTACTCTCGTTTTTGGACGCTTATTCCTGATACAACCAGATCACTATGCATCCTCCAGACAGGCAGAAGACTACCTTTGTCATAGACAGAGGGCTCTACTGTTACCGGGTCATGCCATTTGGCTTGAAAAATGATGGGGCAACATATTAGAGGCTGATGAATCAGATGTTTGCTAGCCAGATTGGGCGCACCATGGAGGTGTATGTGGACATGTTAGTGAAAAGTACCCAAGCCTCCAACCACCTTGCCGACCTCGGGGAAACATTCAGCGTCCTCCGAGAATATCAGATGAAATTAAATCCTGCTAAGTGTGCATTCGGGATTGAGTCAGGGAAGTTTCTTGGCTTTCAAGTCAGTCAGCGAGGTATTGAGGCCAATCCAGATAAGATCAAAACCCTCCTCGATATGAACTCGCCTCAGACTGTTAAAGAGATACAGTGCCTCATGGGAAGAGTTGCCGCCCTCTGACGCTTCATATCCAGGTCTACAGATAAATGTCTTCCCTTCTTTCAGCAGCTGAAGGGCCATAAGAAGGCGGAGTGGACGCCAGAGTGTGAGCATGCCTTCCAGCAGTTGAAACAATATTTGGGTTTACCGCCTCTATTATCCAAGCCTGAAGAAGGAGAGCCTCTGTTCCTCTACCTCACTATCTCGGCTTCAGCTGTCAGTTCGGCTTTGATCAGAGAGGTCGGAAGTAAGCAGTACCCCGTGTACTACGTAAGCAAAGCCATGGTGCCAGCAGAAATAAGCTACCAGTCCTTGGAAAAGCTGGCACTCTGCCTCGACGTCTCGGCCAGAAGACTGCGGCCATACTTCCAGGCCCACTCCATAGTTATTCTAACGGACTCTCCTCTGAGGCAGGTCCTTCAGAGACCCGAAGTGTCAGGTCGGATGACCAAGTGGACCATAGAGCTCGGAGAGTTCGACATTCAATTCCACCCCAGGACGACACTCAAGGGTCAAGCTGTAGCCGACTTTATCGCCGAGTTCACAACTCCAGATGAGGAGCAAGTCAGTAAGGAAGTCGAAATGACACCACCTGTCCCGTTGAGCAACCAAGAGGCGACATCGGATCCGAGGTGGGTCCTTTATGTTGATGGGTCTTCCAACATTAAAGGAGCAGGAGCCGGAGTTGTCATGGTCGCACCTGATTCAACGACAATCCAATACGCAATCAGACTCGGATTCAAAGCCTCAAACAACGAAGCCGAGTACGAAGCATTGTTAGCTGGGCTCAGGCTGGCAGCGAGCCTAGGCGTTTAAGCCCTACAAGTCCGTTGCGACTCGCAGCTGGTGGTGAACCACATCTCTTCAGAGTACGAAGATAAATAAGTCAGAATGATCGCCTACCTCGAGGAAGCAAGAAAATTGATTGAGAGATTTTGGAGTTGCACCATCCGGCAGATCCCCAGAGTCGAGAACTCATGGGCCGATGCCTTAGCAAGACTTGCCTCGGCCTCTGAGGGAAAGATCCTCCGTTTCGTTCCTGTCGAGTTCATTGAGCACCCGAGTATCAGCCAGCCGGAGAAAGTCAACCCCGTACAGTCCATTCCTAGTTGGATGGACCCGATCTTCAACTATCTGTCATCCGGCGAAATCCCCTCGGACAAACTAGAGGCGAGGCAACTTAGGGTCAGAGCAGCCCGGTACACCCTATTGGACCGAGTGCTGTACAAGAAGGGGCATTATCAGCCATACCTTAGATGCCTCCGACCGGATGAGGCCGACTACGTGATTCGGGAGATTCACGAGGAAATCTACGGAAACCACTCTAGTAGTCGTGCCTTGGCCATGAAGATTCTTCGTAAAGGGTATTTTTGACCGACTCTTAAGCAAGATTCCAAGGACTTTGTTCAGAAGTATGACAAGTGTCAGCGCTTTGCTGCCGTGCCGAGGCAGCTGGCAGAAAAAATGACTCCTATGAGCGGGTCGTGGCCGTTCACCCAATGAGAAATTGACATCATCGGTCCCTTACCTATTGGGAAGGGACAAGTCAAGTTCGCTATAGTTGCAGTCGACTACTTCACTAAGTGGGACGAGGCCGAGCTAGTCGTGAAGATCACTGAGCAAAAAGTAATCGACTTTGTGTAGAAAAATATCATCTGCCGATTCGGAATCCCACGGACCATCATTTCTGATAATAGCCGCCAATTCGATAATGACAAGTTCCGTAGTATGTGTCGAGGGCTCGACATTTTGAACGCTTACTCATCACCTCGGCACCCACAGTCAAATGGACAGGTAGAGGTGGTCAACAAGGTCATCAAGCACCATCTGAAGACAAAGCTGGAAAAAGTAAAGGAAAATTAGGCCGAGGAGCTCCCCTTCGTCCTCTGGGCTTATAGGACCACAGCCCAGACTTCGACGGGAGAAACCCCATTTTCGTTGTCCTACGGCTCGGAGGCAATGGTGTCAATAGAAATCGGACTCCCAACGGCCCGGGTAAGAAGCTTCGAAGAAAATCAAAACTCTGAGCAGATCACTGCTAATTTGGATTTGCTTGAAGAACTCAGAGAGGTTTCTAAACTCCAAACGGCGGCCCAGCACCAGCAGGTAGCGCGTTTCTACAATTCAAAGGTCAAAGTCAGGCGCTTTCGCCCAGGGGACTTAGTTCTCCGACGGGTCTTCTAGAACACGGCTGAGCCATGGGTAGGGTGCTCCGACCCAACTGGGAAGGACCATATCGTGTGGTCAGGTCTGTCAAACCAGGCTCGTATCACTTAGAAGACCTCGAAGGCCGTCATCTCCCTCATCCTTGGAACGCCGATCACTTGAAGGTCTACTACCCATGAGGAATTAGCCTTTAAGGCTCATAATAAAATGTACGCCTCCGAGCGGCTAGCCTTTAAGGCTCTGAATAAAAGTTTAATTCTACTTTCGATGCTTTCCTGATTGTCTTATCAACACAAGCATGAATTAAATGGTCCGATACTTGAAGGGATCGGAGCCCAATCTAACGAAAAATCGACAAGGCATCCCCTCGAGGAAAAAAGCCTAATAATGATCCTACTCTTCATTGAAGTGCTCGGCCCGACATACGACAGAATGAAGGGTTATCGCCAGATAGGCGACGAGCCGAGTATCTTAAGAGATCAGACCTAACTAAGACTTGGGTCGAGAGAGCTCGGAGAACCGACTATAGGAACCGACTAAACGACAATAAAGGGACTAGGCCCGTAAAGAGTTCCGCTCGACTACATCTCAGAACAAGTTGACGCAATATCAAAAAAAGAAATATTTTTCATTGAACTCCCTCGGAGGGGTAAAAAATATATTGGTAGAGATACATTGACAGTTTCTTAAAAAAATGTGATATAATGCCTTCATGCTGGAGGAGCTTGGGCGTTAGGGGCTTGGTCCGAGCGGGCGACTTCAGCAGGGGCGTCCTCGGAGTCCTCAGGCAGTAGAGAGTAAAGATCGAGGTCTGGGTATAAACCCAGAACTGCCTCGAGACAAGCATCAAAGCCGCAGTTGTATAATGTCGCAGCTTCAGCGTCCCTCTCCTTGGAGGTCTTGAAACTTTCCACCGCGGCGGCAACCGCTGCGGCCAAAGAGGCCTCGTCCTTGGCCCGCTGAGCCTCCACGGCCTGATTCACGGTTCGAGTCCGTTCTTCAGCCGCCTCGGCCTTGGCGCGTTTTAGGTCTTCGCCTATCCGAGTAGTCTCCATGGCCAAAGAGTCGGCGTGAGCCCTGGCCCGGATCAACTCAGCGGTCGTTGCATCGCCACTCGCCTTAAGATTTTTCACCCTCTCCTGCAGGTGCAGTTTCCTGGCCTCCAGGTCGATGATGACTCCCTGCAGTCTGCTCACCCTGGCCCTCTCACCGGAAATCTGCTGGCGCAGCTCGATCTGCTCGGACTTCAAGGCCACCGTCTCAGCCTAGAGAGCCTCGAACTCTGCCTCCCTCTGCCGATGCTCCTGCACTTTCTGCCGAATCGAGAGCAACACCGGGACGACCTGAATAGGGAACAAAGATCAGAACCTAAAAAATATATATATATAACGATATGAAAGAAAGAGAGAATCCTCTCAAAGATATACCATGTAGCACACGGAGGCGAAGTCGTTCAGAAAGCCATCCTCCGACCGGTCAAGGTTTCGAGCAATATCCTCTTCCTTAGCATGCTTGGTAGCCCACAGAGCCAAGCACGCCATATGATAGCCCGGCTTGAACCTCTCACCGCTTGTGCCTGCCTGGGCCGAGGCCGCAGCCCCCTCGACCCCTACCCTGCTGCCGGCCGAGTTTTAACCCTCGGCGCGGACATCTCCTCCGACTTCGGGGGGAGAAAGCATATTGTCGGTCATTCTAATGGCCTCCTCCCGTTCGGAGGAAGAAAGGATAGCGAAGGGGGGCTCGGGGACTGCAGCAGGAACCTTCGCGGTGGGGGGGACGACGACGGTAGGAGCATGAGCAACAGGGCTCGGAACGACCGGGGTGTCGGCAACGGTCGTTCGGACGAGCCCCTGAGGAGAAGATACCATCGGGCGCAAGACTGCTGAAGGAGCCGTGACAGTACTAGGGTGCGCCGAGGTCGACACTGCAGAGGCAGAGCCGACTGGTCTCGAAGCTGGGGCTGTTGAGGTCGGCACAGCGGAAGTTTCCCCCACGCGGGGGGAAACTGCCTTCTTCTGAGCGATCTTCACTTGGGGGGCTTCCTTCAGCAACTCCGCCACTGTCAGAGCTGCTTTCCTTTTTCAAACTCCAAACACATCGGCCATGCCTACGAAAGAAAAAAAATGAGGTCAGTTACTTAAGTAACCGAGAGAAAGCTCATCGAAGAGATCAAAGTAGCTTACTGAGGGACGTGGGCGAAGGCTGGGATTTGCAAAGCCCAGACCAGTGAAGGTTGGCCGCAGTGATCAGATTATCCCAGGAACGAAGCGTCTCCGATCGCGCTCCGGCCTTCGCAATGCGATTTTTCTAGTCTGAGTCAAGGAGCGGTAACCCCTTTGGGAAAGCTGCAAAAGGAAAAAAAATCTTACTTCAATTGAAACAGGTGAAAACTAAGGCAATAACCCGGATGTAAAACGAAATCCGACCTGATTTCGTGAAATGGATCGGAATACGAGCCGTTGAGGTCCTAAGCTCAGCCGCTGGTGCCTCCCATTCACCGGCCGCCCAGAACCACTTATTTTTTCAGTCCTTATTGGATGACGGCAGGTGCATCACCAATCCCGATCCCTTGCTCCCCCGAGTCGTAAAATAGTACCACGGATCGTTACTGTCATGCTTGACCAGGTACAGGCTCAACAGTTCCTCTGAGGTCAGCTCGGAGTTTCCAACTTGTCTCCAGATAATGAAGGTGAAAATCATTATCCTACAGGCATTTGGATTAAACTTCCCTGGAGCCAATCCAAGGTAAGCCGCAACCTTCTTGATAAAGGGGTGTAGTGGGAGCCGGACCCTGCACTGCAGCGCATAAAGAAAGATGGCTACTTCCTCCTTGGCAGGAGCGCCAGCTGCGTCCAAAGGCCCAAGGGCTCTTATCTGGACGGAGTCACGGATTTGGAATTCCGAATGGATTCACTCCATCTGAGACTCTGACATGACAGAGTCTCCTAGGACTACCTCTGCGGTGCGCAAACTCGCAGACATTTCGGTGGTGGCAGTGGTCTCGACTCGGTGGGCTTGGGTGGCCGTCTTCTTGCTGAGTTGCTTAGTTTTAAAGCCCAACGTCTTTTACCTTCGAGGCGGGGGGTATAGGGGAGTGGTCTCGAAAAGGCCTTTGGAAGACCCACTTCCGCTTTCAGTACTCCTCTGCTCGGAGTCATTGCCATATTCACGAACCATCTCGAGGTCGGAAGACATGACAAAAATAAGGGTGAAGATCAACGAGACTCACTGGGTGACTGCAGGAAATCGCCTTCTACCGGAAACTTTAAAATTCAGCCGGAATCGCCTCGTCGGAAATCGCCTCCTCTGATATGCTCTTCTGATTCGAAATGTAAAGTGACGAACAAAAATTCGGGGCGCCTTATATAGGCGACGAGGGAATTCTGCATTGATGGCAAGCCTTAATGGCAGCAGCCGAATCGGCATGAGCCGATCTCCGAGCACACATGGCCGCACCGCATTGGAGGAGTACTGAACCGTTAGTACGGCTCTGACATCGGGCAATGTACCTCGATATGTGAAGCGATGCCCCAGCAGTCGGAGTCGTCACGTACACGCCTCCTTAGGCTTGCGTGGTAACCTCCCATAGGCCGGGAGGAGATTCGGGATCGTAACCGTCGCCACGTGTTAACTAAAGCGACCAGCACGCGTGTGATTCGAGACCAGTTATCATTGCAATAAGGGCGGGAGATTTCCTATATAAATACTCTCCGAGCCTGCAAGCAAACTCGAATAGTAGGGGGCTTCTGTTATGGGAAAATCTGAGCCTGTGGTAGAACGTCAATCCGACTGTAAGTCCGAACAGACACCCGAGGGGCCCGAGGCACGACCCATCTGACCAGACTTCAGTATCGCAGTAAGGACACGTGAGCGTCTTTGGAAGAGGGTAAACTCGGAGGGGTCCTAACAATCCGATCGGATTCGGCATGACGGGTCAGGTCGAATATCGGCTCAAGCCAGTCGCGTCGGATTCATCATGACGGGTCGGGTCGGACGTCGTCCGACCTGGAGAATGATCTTTGCTATGGCCTGACGAGCCGAACAGACACTCAGATACGCATATCTCGCTAGCTAAACATGAAAACTGCCATAACCAAACGTGGCCGATAACGTCGCTCGTATATGCGCATTATTCGTCGGATACGCTACACGATCAACAGATTGCGGACAGTATCTTCACGATCCGGGAATCCCTCTGATCATGCCGAGATTATCGAGACCAGATCGCCCCATAGGTAAGTATAAATAGCACGCAACGCCATGTCTACAGGTACGTAATATTGAGCTCTCCTCCTGTACTCTCTACCTAGACCCCGATTCCCTTCTCTTGACTTAGGTATCGGAGGGTCCCCCGGCTTAGTAGGGTCGCCTTTGCCAGTTTTCTTGGTACAGGTTTTAGGGACAACACGTAGAGGGCGACGTAGAGGGAGGGCCAACCAGATTTTAACCTCAACAGATACCAATAAGGAACAGATGAGTAACAAGACTCTTAGCTACTATAGAATCAGAACATCTCGTGGATTGTCCATTTGCATTGATAGCCGTGTCAATCCATGTATATATTGTAGGTGTTTGTTAAAAAAATCATCTATGATGATTTTACACGCTTCCTTGATGATCCTTTATTTTGCAAAAGCATCCATCAATACATTGGAGTTACTGCAGTCGGTGAGGGTTCCCAACCGCCATCTCATCTACAAACATGCAACTCCAGCATTTCAGCTCAGCTGGATCGCATACAGAAAAACATGTGAGTTGCAAAATCTGGTGAAGCCAATTTACAAACTCTTCCAAAATCAGCAAAACTCTAGATTAAATGATTTTTAACATTGAAAATAAATGTTTAGAGTAGAAAATCCAATTCATAAGGATTGGATGGTACATAAAAAAATAAGGTGGACCCCACACAGGTTTTAATTGTTTGCATCCTGAGCCAACTGTTCATGTGGTGTGGCTCGCTTGAGTTTTGGATTGGTTTAGATTTTGGGATCCATGTATAAAATAGGTGGGTGTAAACGATGGACGGATTGGATATCTGCTCCACGTTAAGGTGGACCCCACACGAAAAGTGTTGAGCCGAGCTCGATTCTTATGCCAGAAGATCCGAGCAATGTAACCTACGCGATGGAAATATCTGATCCGACCGCTAGGATGGATCAGAGTCTATAGAAAAGGGTTAGTGACCTGATTGCAAAATCCCATGACATCTAACTTGTTGATTAGGTCATACAGATTTGTATTAACGGAAAAAATATATATCAGCTTGATCCAAAACTTTTGTAGCCCCATGAGGTTTTTAATGGTAGGCATTCAATCAATACTGTACGGTCCACTTGAGCATTGGATCAACCTCATTTTTGGGCTTATATTATAAAATGATTTGGAAGAATAGTGAACCGCATGGATGAAACACAAACATAATGGTGGGGCCATGAGAAGATTTCAATGGTTGGAGTTCAATTCACATTGCTTCCTTTAGTGTGGTCCACTTGAGTTCTGAATATACTCTAATTTTGGGCTTATATTGTTAAAATTAGCAGTAAAATGGATGGAAAACATGGACAAAGCTACAGAAATTACGGTGTAACGAAAAGGCTTACTCCGGCCACTGGAAATTCCGGCCAGTGGTGTTGGTCCGAGCCAGACCATAGGGTACATCTCCATGTATGCATTGTACATTGACACCATCATCGTGGCCTAAAAATAAAAGCAGACACAAATATCAAGTAGACCACCACAGGAAGCGATGGTTATTGAACGGCAAACAAATATCAACTTGATCCAAGACTTGTGGCCCACGAAAGGTTTTTAATAGTCAATAACTGCTTTTCACGTGGTGGGGTCCACCTGAAATTTTTATCTGTTTCATGTTTCCGACCATAACCTACAATATACTTACAAAGCATCTGGACGGCGTGGATATACAATTCATACATCGAAGTGGGTCCTACAGTCAGGGTCGCACCCACATCAATGGTTCCGGGGTGGTAGCCGCACTCCACAGCGACAATCCCGTATTCTCTGAGTCGTCGTTTGGCACCCACAGAATCTTGTATTTCGCAAAATGGCGTTGAGAAGAGCTGCCGCTGCTCAAAAGGGTAAAACTCTCTCCCCTCCATTTTATATTGAAAGTACTGTTTCTGCCCCTGATTCTAACATCATAGAGAACAAGATCCCTATTCCCACCCAATTCAACCATTTGGTGAATGATCTATCCAATTCGATTCGAGCCGGTGCTGTTGTGAGGTTAGAAGATGCAGTGGGCCTCTTCAATCGTATCGTCCGCACGCAGCCGCTGCCTTCGATAAAGACCTTTAATCACCTGTTAGCTACGATTGCCAGAATGAGACACTATTCAGCTGTAATTTCTATGCATCGAGACATGAATCGGTTAGGAATCCCATCCAATATCTATACTTGGAACATTCTTCTCAATTGTTTCTGCCACTTGAATGGCGTCCGTTTCGGTTTCGCTGTTCTTGGCGACATCCTAAAACGTGGCCATGAGCTGGGTGCCGGGACTCTGACCACTTTTATTAAGGGGTTTTGTATGGAAGGGCGGATTGGGGAAGCGAGTAGTTTCTTTTTGAAGACAGTAGAAATGGGATATCCTTATGACGTGGTGTCGTTCGGGATACTAATCGACGGTCTTTGCAAGTCGGGGAACAATGGAATGGCGCTTGGGTTGCTCCGGGAAATGGAGAAGGGTGTGGGTAAATGTAGGCCTAACCTTACTGTGTATACCACAATCATCGACAGTCTATGCAAAGATGGGCTTACAAAGGAGGCCCTTAGCCTCTTCTCAGAAATGGTTGGTAAAGGGATTCGGCCAAATGTTTTCACTTACAGTTCTTTAATTCATGGACTATGCAATTTAGGGCAGTGGAAAGAAGGAATGAGTCTGTTCGAGGAAATGTCGGTTGGAGGAATCTCTCCTAATGTGACAACCTTCAACATATTGGTGAATGCTCTTTGCAAAGAAGGAATGGTTGAAGAAGCCCATGGATTACTAGAATTGATGACTCAGAGAGGTGTGGAGCCTAACGTAATCACATATAGTGCATTGATGAATGGCTACTGTTTTATTGGCCAAATGGATGCTGCCTTAAAGATATTTGATTACATGGTGTGTAAAGGGCATAAGCCTAGTGTTGTGACTTATGCCATATTAATCAACGGCTATTGCAAGAAGCAGATGGTAGACAAGGCTATGCGGCTTTTCAGAAAAATGACTTGCAAGGGATTGAAGCCCGATGTTGTTACTTATAACACTCTTATAGGTGGGCTGTACCGGGTACAGAGAATTGTGGCTGCACAAGAGCTCTTCAATGAGATGCAAGCTCATGGACAATGTCCGAATCTCTTCACATACACCATTTTGATGGATGGGCTGTGTAAAAGTGAGCGTCCTCTCGAGGCAATGAAACTACTTAATGAGATGCAAATTAGAGGAATTCAACCAGATAATAAAGTTATTGGTGTCCTTATCAATGGGATGTGCGAAGCTAGGGAACTTAAATATGCGAAGGAGCTTTTCAGTTGGGCCTCTACCAAGGGCTTGGGGAATAATGTTAGGACATATAACACGTTAATCAATGGGCTCTGTAAAGAAGGGCTTTTGGAGGAAGCTAATAGATTGTTCTTGCAAATGGAAGAGAAGGGTTCCCAACCAGACAATGTCACCTTCAATGTTTTAATTAGGGGATTTCTACAAAAGAATGAGACCCTCAAGGCAATGCAACTTCTCAGGGAAATGGCTAAAAGACATTTTTCTGTGGATGCATCCACCGCAACTATGTTAGTGGGCTTGCTCACAGAGGACGAAAAAGGTCAAGAATACTTGGAAATGCTTCATAAATTTGTGCCCTATGGAGAAGGTGAGGCGATTTGGTGAACATCGATTCAACATCAACTCTCTCTCTCTCTCTCTCTCTCTCTCTCTCTCTCTCTCTCTCCACACCAATTATTTTAACAATAGTATCCGTTATGATCATTGTTACCATTAGGGAATACCTTGCTTGTAAGAGGTTGATACACATTCAACTCCTCCCATGTTCCTCTGAATTTCTAGTAATATTCACCTAGCGATTTAGCTCCTTGTTGGAAAGTAAAAAAATCTCTTCAAAGAATTGGTGCGGATTGAGTGATGTTTTTATTTTTATGAATCCATCCATTGACTCGACTCGGAAAAGCTCGACTCGCCTCAACTAGAAATTGGATTCGGACCGAGTCGAGTTGGGGTTTGGAGCTCGAAAAAATTTCAAGCTAAGTTCGAGCTTGCCTGAGCTTGACTCGACTCGGATTGAACCTCAACTCGAATCAACTCAAATTGACTCAGATCGATTCAGCTCGATGACTCAGTTATTTTGATATTGATGCTCCTCGCCGAGTGTTTGATTAAATGACTCAACAAAGTGTTGTTTTGGGTGCATACATTCTTTGCGGGATCAGCTGGTGGCGAGGAAGGAATGGATAAGAAATAAATCACTAAACAAAAAACTTTACATTATAAGATTGCCCTCATATCTTGATTTTGATGTTGCTCGCCGAGTGTTTGATGAAATACTTGTAAGGTGTTGTTATTGTTTTGCATTATGTGTGAAATTGAAGATGCACCCTATGTGTTTGAGAAAATGTCGCACAGGCTCGAACTGGCCCGAGCTATTGACCAAATCAAGCCGAGCTAGCCAATCAGGCTCAAGAACCGAGCTGAGCCGAGTTTGAGCTGAGGTTAGCTACTGGGGGAACCGAGCTGAGCTAAGCTGTGCCAAGCTTGACTCGGTTTGACTCATGTACAACTCTACTCATGGAGAATCCTAAACCTTATTTGCCATATCTAGAAACATCTCCAACAACATTTCCATAATATTCTACAAGCACGTCACAATCTGAGCATTTTCCTAAATCCATTCATCATATTTACTTCTTTTCATCCAATTTCTCATATTGTTCCCCTTGGTTGTTAAGACTTGTATAGATTTAGAATACTGGCCATTTAACTTGATAGTGGATATTTGAACCCTCAAAAAGTTAGATGGATTTATGAACCGGATTTTGCTTAGCCTTCATCTCCATTACAAATAGAGGCAATAAAAACTAGAAGAAATGGATGTACAAGGCTTATAGAAGTGAGGGCTTATGCTTCTAGGAACTTGAATGCTTCAGCCACACAATCCAACACAATGCATACGCAATACAAGATGCACCAATCAGCCCATACACCTTAACCAAATACTAGAAAGAACTATGATCACGTATACATCACCAACACCATTCACACATAGGCCATTGAAGAGGCAAGTGCACTAGAAATTACCCTAAGTTTCTTAAAAAGCTATGAAAACAAGAGAACATGAAGGAAAGGAAGAGAAGGTTTTTGATAGGTAAGGGAAAAGAAAGTGATTGGAACTTGATCGATTACTGCTCTAATACCATCTAGTTTGATGTAAGAGAGAAGAGAAAGTGGAAAAGAGAGGAGAGAAAAAAAGGGGAAGGAAGTGAGAGTTAGTGTTGGATGCCCCCCACCCTCTTGCTTATATTCACTCAAATCATAAAACAATGTTTGGATCCAAATTTGGGACCTCCCTTTGGAATTTTGGATAAACAAAGTGTTCACAGAAATCGAGGCTTGTATTGAAATGGTAGTGGAGATTGATCTATTGTTCGAATATTGTGAGAAAATTCGTTTTGCTAGGATCTAAATAAGGAAGAAAAAACTGCAAATTGTGCCGAAAAATATTCGAATTAGAGTAAAAAATGATAGCCTTTTTGTAAATTTGCAGAAGGAATCTCAGGAGTTTGTTATAGGTGTAGAGGAAGATAGCTTGAGCTTGTCGTTTTTTTTTTTTTTTTTTTGAAAGATAGTGATTTTATTAATAGAGAAAACAGAAAACAGAAACAAAGACGATCCGCTGAGATAGTAGATCGGAAGCTAGAAACCTAGAAAAAGAAAATCACCATCTTTAAAAGAAGCAACATTAGCAGCCCATTCAATAACGACTCTTTTAGCCTTAGACAAAACAAAGTCAGCGAAATTAGCCCTGTCTCGAAAACAATGATTGTTTCGCTCTTCCCACGCGAACCACCAGACCGCTAGAAGCACCATCCTCCAAAGCTTAGTTTTGGATTTGCCTATATGTATATCGTGCCACGCTGAAAGCAGCGCGTCAATCTTCTCCGGCAGACTCCAAGAAACGTTGAAAGAGCGAAACAAACTAGCCCAAACGGATTGGATAAATGGGCAGTTAAGAAGAAGGTGGTCAACCGATTCTGCTTCCCACATGCAGCAAAGATAAATGTTCGGAATGATCATCCTTCTTCGCCTGAGATTGTCAATTGTGTGGATCTTCTTTCTACTTGCAAGCTAGCCGAAAGCCACGATCCTATGAGGAGCAGCGTACTTCCACAAAACAGGGACATGATTAGGCTCGAGCTCGTCATTGGTGGCAAATCAGGATGTCGAAGATGATGGAATGATAAATCATTGTACTGTAAGTCCCTCATTGATGGGCAAGAAGGTAGGGGGAATAAAAGAGAAGAGGTGTTGATGCGTGGCAGTAATCAGGATTGTACACGAACCGAGTTAGCTCAGTTAGCTCGCTCGACTCGACTCGAAAAAGCTCGATTCGAAACTAAGTTTGACCCGAGTCAAGTTGATTTTTGAGCTTGAAAAAATTTCGAACCGAGTTCAAGCTTGACCAAGCTCGACTCGAACCCCAACTCGAATCGAACTCAGATTGAACCAGTTAGATGACTCGGTTACTTTGATATTGATGTTGCTCACCAAATGTTTGATGAAACGACTCAATAAAGTGTTGGCTAGTGGCAAGGAAGGTATGTATATGAAACAAATACCATTTTTTCTTGATTTTGATGTTGCCTACAAGGTGTTTGATGAAATACCTATAAATAGCTGCTGATGTTTTACATACAACAAGAAATTGAAAGTGCACTTCATGTGTTTGTGAAAATGCCGCACAGGCTCGAACTGGCCCGAGCTACTGACCAAACCGAGCCGAGCCGAGCTAGCCAGTCAAGTTTGAGGACCGAGCCGAGCTGAGTTTGAGCTGGGGTCAGCTAGTTGCTGAGCCAAGTTGAGTTGTGCCAAGCTCGACTCGGTTCGACTCGTGTACACCTCTAGTAGTAATGATACCAATGTCAGTCGTAGCCGAAGCTTTGAACGGGTGTGGGTCTCTTTTTTTTTGTGTGTGTGTGTGTGTGTGTGAAGATGCTTTAAATGAGAGGTTGAGCAGTAAGCTTAGTTTTCTTGTTTTAATGAAGGAGAAGAGAATGGTGACTTGTGATGGTGACATCATAGAAAAAAAAATGCTTTTTCAGCATAGTGAAGTTTCAAAAGGAACTTTTAATGTGGGCCTCTCATCGCATGTGGAAGGTGTCTTGCGAGTGGTTCTGTTAACACAACTGGGAGCCACACGCGTGGTTTGCTTCACATAGATGGGGGAAAGTTTAAGTGATGGCATGTGCTTGAAATTAATATATAACGATATGGTTGTTTGTCTCTTTCTAATTTTTTATTTTTACTTTGGATTGCTAAGAGAAAGAGAATATCTTCAGGAGCAATTGAACGTTTCCATCTCAAAATTATTGGAGGATTAGATAGAGTTTGGAGAGTGTAATGGGGTCTACATTGAGCAGCAGTCAGTTGAAAGTTTCGACCAAGCGATGATGATTCGTGAAGGTATAGTGTCGTCAGTGTCAGATCTACAGAGGCAAAAGGAAGATGAAGAGGCATTGACAGGGAGTTTGGCAAGGGTTGATCCAATAGTTTCTTATGAGTTGAAGAAGAAAGAGAGGAACTCGGCAAAGAGAAGGGCAAGCGTAGTTTCTCTATCAAGATAGTAAGTTGGAATGTGCATCATCTGGCGTGTTCATAAAAGAGGATACAAATTAAGAATAATTGTAAACAATACAAGGCTCAAATAGTAGCTTCCAGGCAAGGTATTTCGTATAGGTAGTGGTGGCTGTAACGGTCACTATCATTACCAATATGGGCATAGGCCTTAATGGCCGATATTGGGGGCATAACGACCGTTATGACCCCCGTAACGGCTGATTTTTTTTTTTTTTTCCTGCAAAGTTATGGAATAATATTTAAACAATTTAGAATATTATAAATATTCCAAATATGCATTCATTTTTTAAACATGTTTATGATAGCACAATGGTCTACTCTTTGGTGAGAGTGTTGTATTTGGTTGTTTGGTGAATTTATGAACATGGTTATGTGTATCTAATATTTAGACATCATAATCAAGCATTAGAACTAGAAATCGAAAAAAGGCATAAATACAAATTTATTTATTTTTTGAAAAAAATGACCCTCGGAGCTTCTATTCACCTAAATTGCTTCAATCTATGATTTTAATCCTAAAAAATATAGTAAGAGTGGTGGAAATCTGTTGTTGAATAATATAAGATTTGAAAGAAAGTTACGAAGTTTGAGAAGGCACTTGTGTTTGGGAGGAGGGTTAATGCTAATTAGGGTGGCGATGTCTAACCTATGAGTCTACTACATGCCCGTATTTAAGTATCCGAAAGTGGTGGTGGAGAAGCTTGAAAAAATTAGGCGGGATTTCTTGTGGAAGGGGGCAAAACAAAAGCATAAGTTTCATCTTATGAAGTGGAATGAAGTGTGTTAGCTATGGGATCAAGGAGAAGCTGGTCTTAGGGTCTTGGGAGAGATGAATTTAGCGTTATTGGGTAAGTGGGTGTGGAGGTTTGGTATCGAAGATGATAGTTTATGGAGAGAAGTGGTGGGAAGAAAGTATGGGTTTCAAGAAGGTTCTTGGTGGATTAAAGGATCATTGTTGTATTGGGCATTGTTTCTTTGGAAAGCGGTGGCCTCACTAAAAAATTAGGTTTGGGAAGGAGTGGGGGTTTCTTTGGGTAATGGTGAGGGGTTCAGATTTTGGGAGGATGTTTGGCTACATGATAAAAAATTGAGGGAGTTCCTCCCCCTTTTAGCAGGGATTTTGCAAGAGGTTAACTTGTGAGTGGCAAGGTGCTATTCTTTCCAAGGAGATGAAGTTATTTGGGCTCCTCCTTGTAGGAGAAACTTAAATGAGGAACTGGTAGAGGAGTTGTTGAGATTGTTGGAAATGTTGTGCTAGGTGTGCCCTTTGGTCTTGCAAAGAGATTTGATGTGGTGATTAGAAGAAAAGTCCAGCAAGTTTTCATGTAAATCTATCTACCAAATGATCAGTTGCAGGTTAAATGTCAACGGGGTTAGTCACACAGCTTAATCTTTGGAGATATGGCACTCCTCTGAAGGCGGCTGCTAGCATGGCTAGTGTGAACTGTGAAGTAACAAAGTGCCTACAGTCGACAATTTATGCAAGAGAAAAATGATTCTTCTGAATGTGTTTTATGTGTTACCAGGATGAGGAATCAGTGAATCATCTTTTCATTCATTGCATAGTTGTAAAGAAAGTATGGGAGGGATTTCTTGGCATGTTTGGTACTCGGTGGGTCATGCCGTGTCCCATAGACTCTTTCTTTTTGTCTTGGCATGGTGGGGGTAAAGGGTAGATCGACATGGCTAAAGAGCTTATCATGGAATGGGTGATCAAACCAAAGGCTATTGTGGCATATCAGTTTCCTTAAAATTGGGCAGATTTTCGTAGTGTCTTTTTCTTCTTTAAAAAAAACACTTTTTCTTGTAATTCTTTAGGCTTTGGCCTCTCTGCAAAAAAATCATCAAAGTTTATGAAAAAAGAAGAAGAAAAGAGAAGAAAGAGAACTAAATACCTCCCACCTATTGCAATTTAACATGTACATTGTCAGTGTACCAAATATGACTAGATGCTACATGATAAATAAAGAGACTAGGTGGGCCGTACAACTTTACGGTCCTTGTTACTAACATCCAGGTGGGCTATACGATTGTACGCTCGCATTCATCAACATTAACATAATTGATGCATGCGGGTTTCTTCTTCTTCTGTTTGCAGCAATTTTTGTTTGTTTTAATTAGTTTATGCATGTTTAATCTCCTTCAATGTGACAAACAATTGATTTTCATGTTTAGTTCGAAGTTACAATCTGGTGGTAGTAATCGGTCATTCGATCTTTCCCTCTCCATCTTTGTTTCGGTGATTTTCTCTTTGTTGAGCTAGAATTTATCTCCCCTTTCTATGTTTTTTAATACCCTTTTTCTATTGAATGTGATGTCCATGATTTTTATTATGATGATGGTAGTGGTGAATATGGTTATGATGATAATATTCGACTATGATGAAGAACGTAGTATTGGGATGTGCATGTTGGGCAACTAGGAGGGGGATGATTTGGGCCTTCTCCACCCCACCCCCTGCTCTCTCTCTCTCTCTCTCTCTCTCTCTCTCTCTCTCTCTCTCTCTCTCTCTCGTTTTCAAATGCGGTAATGTTGAGGGTGATCAATTGTTGGAATTGTATATGGTGGCTGGAATTTATCATTTATTGTTTATCTCTAATGCTATTATTTTTCAGATTCATGATGAAAGTCAGGCCCTTGATTGAGTGGAATGGATGAACAGTATCCATATAGCCATGGGAGAGGGCATAGATGATGATGACGACGACGACGATGATCTCTGCTGCTATTGGATTTTCTGCTTAAGTTCTGAAAATGTGTTAGTCATGAGTTTTGGTGTTGATGAAGATAGAATGTGGCTTTTGGTTTGAGGCTCCATATTTGATTTGCAGCTTCTTGTTTTGACAATTAAAGAGGCTTTAATTGCCCTTTTCAAGAATTTGCACTTCTATTCTTCATATGCCTAGTTGGTTTGCTGTTCACTGTGGGCTTCTATCCTTCAATCCTGCAGCTCGTGGGAGTGAATTTGGTGGTGCTATGCTTGCCATGAGCAGTGGGGTTTTGCTGGGCAGTATCCTATCAAATTCCATGATTTTAAGTTGTGGAGCAGAATTGCAGGCCAGTAACATCCTCAAGGATCTGTTCTAATTTTGATTGATTCATAGAGTTTGGTTGTTATCATCAAATGGAATTGCCCCATGTGTTATTTGTATGGGCTGCTCAGATGTCAGACACTATTTTGGTAATTCATGCCTTGCGGCATCTTTTGGTTTTCGAATTGATGCCGTTGGAGCCGGTTTCTTTCTTTCTTTCTTTCTTTCTTTCTTTCTTCCTTCTTACTTAGTTTCTTTCTTTTCTTCTCTTTTTTTATTAGCTGAGTGCAGATGATGTCCAATGTTAATGGTCAATCTATGCATTAGTGGCTACTTGTTGCCGTCTGCTCGGGATAGTTTATTTAGCAGTGGATTCATTGATGGAGACTAGGTGCAGGTCAGTGGCAGCTTGTTTTTTCTCCAATTTTCTATACATTCATGGCCTTCTGATGTTGGTATGGTGATGTCTTAGATTTGGGCAATGCGTCTAACTTCGAGTAATCAAAAGTAGGCCACTTGTTTATGCATTGTCAATTTGCAAAGTTCATGTGAGAAGCTTTTCCAATCTCCTTTGTATAGGTTTATCTCCAGGGCTAGCTGCATGTGGAATATAGTGCCAGCATGGGGACGGACATGCGCATTCCCACCCTTGTGATCATTTTACTATTAAACTCAACTACTGTGGCTTCCAGTGACCAGCCAACTCCTAATAATAAGTCATAGGTAGTAGTGGACGATTCAAAACAAAATCTCACAGCTGTTTGCTCTGCCTGTCTGATTTTTTTGGGAAAACTCTGCTTGGCCCCCTTCCATGATGATTGGAGCAGATTGATCTGGAAGAGATCCCGACTTCTCAAGGACATGTTTGAGTCCAATCACGAACTGTTTGTGATGAATATATATATAGCTTTGTTACTCAGTTCAGATCACATCAAAGCAACCTTTCTATTCCTTTCATTATTCCTACATTCCTTGACTGTTGCTCGTTTGCTGATTTTATACAGAGAGAAATTTAAATCAATACGGAAGTTAGTATTTTCAAACCAAAGATGTTTCTGATTCAAGTACTAGTGTGCATTTGCGTGTGTTTGACAGAATTCATGCAACCAGGTAAAAAATTTCCAAGAAGGCTGCATGCATGTAACATCCAGTTTCTCTGACTACCTCAATCAAGAAATAGTTCAGAATTCTCAGATGTACTGAAGAACATGAAAGAATTTAGGTGATTGATTGGTTTTTTTTTTTTTTAAAAAAATAAAGGAAACAAGATGATAACTCTCTCAACCTGTCAAGCTTAGTAATGAAAAACTTAAAAGTAGAAGCTCTCCAATGAATTTGTCTGAATAACTTCCAACCACAGTTCTAAAACTTACTGACTTTGACTTGAAACTTGTGAGATTTCTGCAGGAAACTGGAATTTGCTGGTGACTCGGCCCAGTTACATGGAAACTTGTTGAGTTGACCCGCTAACTCGGTCAACTCGACTCACCCTGACTCAGTCCGTGTCAATCATCTTGTCAGAAGTCTTTTTAATTAAAAGTAAAAAATA
Source organism: Magnolia kwangsiensis (assembly GCA_037074715.1). Classification (NCBI taxonomy): domain Eukaryota; kingdom Viridiplantae; phylum Streptophyta; class Magnoliopsida; order Magnoliales; family Magnoliaceae; genus Magnolia; species Magnolia kwangsiensis. The sequence goes on along the minus strand of CM073574.1, from coordinate 4,970,132 downwards.
ATTACTTATGCTAGATTCAAACTTGCAACCTCTTTAACATGGACTTGGATGATTAGACAGTGATCCCTCCTGGACTGACCTCGGTACTGGAAAAGCTTTGTTGGCCCCACTAAAATATATGTGTTTTATCCATGATGTCCATCCATTTTGCCATGACATGAGTTAAAAAATGAGCCATTTTGCGATCTCATTTTATGACATGAGTTAAAAAACTAATGCAGAACCAAATCTCTGGTGGACAACACAGGAAACGAATGGCAGTTGAATGCCCACCATTAAAAACTTCACGGGGCTAAAGTTTTGGATCAATCTGATATTTATGTTTTCCCTTTGTCCCTTTAACATGAGAAGGTTTTTTTTTGTTTTTTTTTTTTTTGGTGGGTGTCAATCACCACTGTTTCTGTAGTGTGGTCCACCTGAGATTTTTGGGCATGAGCTGGCAAAATGATTGGACGTCATGGATAAAATACATGCATCATGGTGGGGCCCACATAACACCGGCTACTACTCACCTTAGTACTGTTAAGGGTCACCACCAAATCCCACTTCCCCACGATCAGTGTCCATATCTACCAACGCGATGAACGCGGCAGGTATGTTTCCGGTTCATTTTCAGGGCGTGAACTCAAAATGAAACATACCCTAAACCTTTCCAAAGCCCCGTTTGTCTTTCATCCAATTTCTTGACAGGGTCACTGTGAAAGCCTCTTCCCACGCCCAAATGGTTGTGCCCTAACTTCCTTGGCTTTGATATTTATTTATTAGTAAAGCTAGATTATGTTATTGACTCGAGTGTAAAAATGTGGCTGAATACAGGGGTGCGCTCCAATACCTGAAAGAATAATGGCTGAGGATCCTTGAACCAATCAGGCTAATGAGTGTGGACCCCATGACCTCTCAAGACTGCAGGAGCTACTACCTCCTAAGCCACATCGGAAAGGTGCCGACTCTCTCAAGGAACGTAACAAGAATCAACCGACTGATGAGAAGGTTCCGCCTCATTCCTACCACGGCGAGGCATGCTACATGATCAAACATTCACAGATAAGTATCCCTCTCACTTCCATAAAATACACATTCTATAAGAGGGATACACATTGTGAATAGGCTACTGAAGGCCCATCTCAAGGCCCACATTTCGAGTCAAAAAACACATGGTTCAAAGCCTAATTTAACGCCCACATTTCAAAAGTCCAAAACCCATTGGTCAAAGCCCACTTCAAAGCACATATCTTAAGTCCCATTGTCCAAGGCCCACATCTCCAAATCTCAAGTCCATATCTCAAAGCCCATTGTCCAAGGCCTACATCTCTAAAATCTCAAGTCCATATCTCAAGGCCCACTTCAAAGACCATATCTCAAGGCCCATTGTTCAAGGCCCACATCTCCAAATCTCAAGGCCCATTGTCCAAGGCCCACATCTCTAAGATAAAGCCCATATCTCGAGGCTCATGATCCTGGCCCACTTGGAGAATCCAACCCATGCATGGAGCCAAAAGTCAAGCCAAGGAGTGTGATCCACTCCACAAATGATGGCCCACCATCAACATCCATATTATTGGACGATCCAAGTGAACCACGAATCATCCATCCTGGCCCACCATCTCATGAGCTGGACCTTCTTCAAAAAAAAAAAAATACAACAAAAAAAGAAGTCTCCATACACAAAATAAGAGTGGGGCCTTTTTCTTATCACACCCCACTCAATCAAAAATGAAAAAACTATACTGTTCATGGCAAAATAAAAATTTTCCAGTAAGATCCAAAGGCTGGAATTTCAGGCAATGTTCTTCAAAATCCGGATCAATAATCTCCTGTGTCCAAGAGGAATATCCAATAGCATAGATAAATGTTTCAAACATTCCACAAGCATGAATGCTGAAATCCAGCAAACAAAGAAATTAGTCCACCAAAGGACAACCACCTGGAATAAGATCTGAGAGAAGAAACGAGAAGGTGGAAGTGGCAAGGAATTAGCAACAAACGAGAACAAAACTTGGATGGGAGTAGCAATGGCGTCCCTGGATAGAGAAATGGGAAGAAGAAATAGGAAAGAGAGGGACCAAGCTCGGACTAGCACCAGCATCCGACCAGCAGACAAACGGGTGCTGGGTGGTAAGCCGACTACCGCCCTCCACCCAACGGGCATGGATCGGCACGTCTGTCCCTTGTGAGGTGATGAGACGCCTCGGACCGACGGATAATAGACAGGAAAGTGAGAAATGGAATATTCTTATAAGATAAACCCACTATCTCACGAGAAATTGTAAAATTTCGTGAGAAATTGAAAATCTTAATAAAATAAAATGATAATTTTAGGAAAATAAAAAAGAAGAAGAAAAGGAAAAGAAAATAAAAAAATTAACAAAATAAATCACAGTTAAGCCCCATTTGCTTATTAGTGGAGGCAACACAACTGTTTGATGTTTATTTAAATTATACAAACAAAAACTGAATGATGACGCCATATCGCAAGATCAAACGGATATTTTAAATAAATCTCAAAAATATTTACAACAGTCACCGTTAGCCTAATTAACTCATTAGTGGAGGCAATGCAACTGTTTGATGTTTATTTAAATTATGCAAATAAAAACCGAACGACGACACCCTCCTGCGAGATCGAACAGACATTTTCAAAAAATCTAAAAAATATTTACAATAATCATCGTTAGTCTCATTAACTCATTAGTGGAGGCAACACAACTGTTTGATGTTTATTTAAATTATACGAATAAAAACCGAATGATGACGCCCTACCGCGAGATCGAACAAATATTTTCAAAAAAATTCAAAAAATATTTACTATAAGATCCCTAAGGAGTATAACTCTGAAGAAGATAACTTTCAAACAAGCAAAATTTTCAAAAACGCATTCGACACGTAGTATACTGAGGAATCTTTCATATTTTCAAGTTGCGGCTAGTGCAAACAACAAAATAAGGTTCGATCTCTTCCGGTCTCCCCGGAGAACGATCAAATCCGTATATGATATAAGTATGACTAGCCCGATCTCAATATATGGACAATCATACGAATCGAATGCAAGTGATGATTTGATCTATCTCTGGTAAGAATAACTACACTCTAAGTGGAGAAGATCCATTGTAATCAAAGTATCGGAACCAGAAGACTGCATGACAAAAGATTATGACAGAAGATTATCCACACATACCTAGTCCGAGATATTTGGAAAGTTTGATTGAGTCCAAGTTGGCGTAGTGAGTTCCCCGTAAGGTCGCAGAACGCGCAAGGCAACTAACCACTTTGACGATCAAATGAAACAAATACTGTTAGGGTGATTACGTAGCAAAGGAAATAACAAGATTCAAATAGTACGGGAATCCCGGTAAAGTTGTAGGAACGCACAGGAGCCCTACTTTTCAGACTTACCCTCTGATGGTATGAATAATCTGACGTGAAATGGTTGTGATTCGTAGCCCGTAATGCCGTAGAACGCGAAAGGACAATCACAACGATTTCCTCAACCTTCATGATATGTGCGAGTCATCTCTTTTCCAAACAGTAAGCTGGCTACGATACAATGGTAGGCAGTAGATTTGAACCACTACACTTTCTAACTAGAAGGGTGGGGTGTCCACTCGTTTTGACACTTGGTTGCTTGTAACCTCGGCCAAAGAGGGGCATTTGTAGACACCCCACTCAGGTTAGCATCTTAAGAAAAGCCAGGACGATCCTCAGAACCCTGACTCTAGCCTAAACCCAGCCACCACCCAAGCCAGTACCTACCTGAAAATCGATTCAATTCCCAGAAACACACCCAACCATTTTGAGCTGAACATCCGAAAACAAACTTTGGGCTGATCCAAGATCCCGAAGCAAGACCACTAGCCAAAGCCCAGAGGGAACTTAGCCCGGGCAGTAGTATGACTACTGTCGGCGGTAATCGGAGTGCCTCTCCTTATTTGACAAGTGTCCCCTCTGAGCATACAGCTACCCCCCTCCCAAAGTCAACTTTCATATGAAATTACCTTCGAAGTTCACCTTATTTACCCTTTTACCAAATCCCAATAGCTTATAAGAGCATGCTACATGACATTTCTCTTTCCTTAATCAATTATAAGCTGCCACGTTAACTTTTATCCTCCACAAACTTAACAATTACCAAAAGGCTATAACAAAAGACTATAAATAGCCTTCACCTATCATCATTTCACACAACAATTCCATTTCTTAAATTTTCTAAAGGGGAGAGTAAGAGAGAGAGGAAGAGAGTGAGAGTGAAGGGGAGCTCCAAGCCTTCAAGCCCCAATCTTTTAGCCATCCCCTAGCCTCTTTCAAGCCATCCTCAATTCTACAATCCCACCTGGGTTGGTCATGGTGCATTCCATGTCCTAGCTATCTCAAGAGCAAGTCAAAGACCATATCATCTTATATAAAGCATTCATCATATCATTTTTTCCCTTCTCAACCCCCTCGCTACTCTAAATCACTATCGAATGTATGCTCCGTAACTTGCCGTATATTGGATCATGTCACATTAAAAATTCATGGTGGTCTAGTTGACTTTCTTTTTATTATTACATTAACATCATTACATCCGCTTTTCTAGACATTCTATGGATGTATGCTCTATACTTTGCCGAAATTCCGGATCTTGCTACATTAGAAATTCGAGTGTGCCTAGTCCCACTTCGATTACATCATTTGTCCCTTAAGATTACTTTATCACATGGAGTAGAAACCATACACTTGTACGGAAAGAGAGAGTGCCTAACACCTTCCCTTCTTTATAACTGAGGTCCTTTACTCAGAATTTCGAATCGCAGACCAAGAGTCAACGTAAAGTAAGAGAGTTCTCGGATTCTCTAGCTTTACATGTTTTATAGGTTTTAGCCAACTGTAGGATTTTGAGATTAAGTGGCCAGTGGCGACTCCAAATTTACATCACATCATTAATCCAAATCAGTCAAATCACCCCACAACCACGAAAATAAAAAACATAAATAAATCAGCGTGGGCACTAATTTCCCAGCGTTCACACGACCCAATCCCAAAATCTCTCTCCCTCCCTCCCTCATCCTCCTCATCTTCCAAGCCTGACAACCACCCACCACCATCACCCTCCTCCTCCTATCTCTCCTCTCCACTCTCTCGGTCTCTCCCTCCCTCATATCTCAATCCGATTCGGTGCCAACTCGACTCGACTTAGTACTTTTGATTGGATCGGACTCTGTCCAGATCAGTCCAGGCCAGACAAGACTCGGATCGAGTTAGGCATGTTGGACTTGGTATTGAGTCAGGTTGAGTTCGGGTCAGGCCTATTTTAAAACCAGATTGAATCGAGTCAGCCCTAACTCGGTCTGACTCAACTCGACGCCCAACTCTACGAAAAAGGAAGGGATTAAGCATTTTTTTTCTATCCACACAATTTGCGGTCTCTACTTTACAATATTTTACAGTTTTTTTTTTTTTTTGGATTCAACAGAATTTTGACATTTTTATATTTGGCTATACTTCGAATAGCTCATAAGAGTTGGGCAAGTGAAAATAAGAGAAAACTATTTAACCTTACATCACAGACCCAAGTGACCCTGAGTAAGTAAATAAAGTAAAAATATAGTGAGTAAAATAAAATACCAACTTGCATTTTTTTTCAGGATTTAAGATCTTAGCTAGGCAAATGAAGTAAAAAATAGAAAAGGGAAAATAATGCAGAATGTGATAGAAAGAGATGTGGATATAGTTGATGCACTTGGAATGTGTGGAGTAAAATGTAAATTAAATAGAGATGGACAAACTCTTAACTTCAATGACTTCTTTAATGATCGTTTTTGTCTCCTATGTTGACCAGCATATCAGCATGTTGAAAATCTTTCAGACACCTCGAATAATGTTTCCGGATGAACTCCAACTCTCGAACCTTCTCTGTATTTTTCTATCTCTCTTTTTCTCTTTCTCTCTCTCTCTCTTTTTTTTTCCCTCTCTTTTGCTCTTTCCTTCTTTAACTCACTTTCCTCGTTCCTCTTCGTATTTTCCTTCCTTCATCCTTCATATTCTTTATATAAACATTGGTAGCTGCGCCAATGGCCATAACTCATCAGGTTGCATTGTGGGCGGTCACTGTTCAAACCATTATATATATATATATATATATATATATATATATATATATATATATATATATATATATATATATATAATCATTACTTTTTATTATATATATAATATAAGAAATGTAATGATTAGTTTTTATTTTTTTCTACAAATTGTTTAAATACTTGTATCTTATTTGTTATCCATCCATTTTCAATAATCTTAATTTCATTATAAAAATAATCAGAAAAGTTTCTTAATAAGACTAAAATCACTTTGGTTGGACGTCATTTGACCCATCGAAAGTACGAGCGTTTAGTATATGAAATCGCTTGTTTACAATTTGACTGATGGTCTATTTTTTATGATCTTAGGCTCATTGAAAATGTTGTTTGATAAATTTTTCATTGTAACTAAAATTACTTTAATCGGATCCCATTCGACTAGTCTAAAGTCAGGTAAAATTTTTTTACGGCTTTGCTTGCTCAGTAATGTGTGGTTTCGGTAAATGAGCCGCATCTTCCTCATCATAACTCGGATTGAAGAAAATTTAAATTCGTTAGGAAGATCATTTGACTACATTTTCAACGAACCATAAATTATTTTGATTGGTCAAAATTTGCTCTCAATAATACCATGATTACTTTATGTATAAAGACGACCGTACTTTCTTCAATCTTGAATATATGACCTCTTATGCTTCAACACAACATTATTCAAGAAGACTAAGTAGTACAGAGAATGATCATTGAGTAGATATAGTTTATTTTATCATTTTTCACATATCAGGTGCAATGTACATAGAATTTTCAGGTTTTGGAATTCAGATGCATGACCGTGACTGAATCGTTATTGAATTTGGCGCTAACCGTTCGAGTCCATTGATAAATCGTTGATCACAATTCAACCTGCTTAGATTTTCAATAATTTCTATGTCGGTAAGAGATAATTTATTGAAGTAAAGTTGAATCTCAAAGAGTGGCTTGTCTTCATTTTATGTGTGGTGTCTACAGTCACTCATACCCCATGAAGAACACATAAATATCAACCTTATCGAGTTTTTAATAGTCAGCATTCGATCATTACTGTTTCCCATTGTGTGGTCCACTTGAGCCTCCGATCTACTTCTTTTTCGAGTTCATGCCCAACAATAAGGGGGCAAAACGGATGAACGGCTTGGATATAAAACACAAGTATCACATTAGGTCTCACTGCACCCAACACGCGGACACACAGGGGTTGGTGTTGCCTGGTGTCTGACCATATCGGAAGCAGATTGCGTACTTAGTCACTCAGTCGGATATATCGTACAGAGTGAACTTTGTGAGCCCACCATGGACGTATGTGTTTTATCATCGTGACAAAGCCCCACAAAGTTTTTGACAGGGAGTCGTGTAGTGTAGCCTATTGTAGCCTTGAATTTACCTTGATTTTTTGGACTCCTTTAATATTGGGAACTCCAAGAAATGAATGGGGTGGATTTATCACAAGTACCTCTGTGGCCCACCTAGCTTCCAACCACTCAAGCGGATAGTGAACTGAGTAACTCTGTATGATAAATGATAAACTCTGTTTGGGCCAACCTTGAATATATTTAGCCTATTCACACGTTACATCCATTTTTCCAGCTAATTTCAGGAAATGAGCCCAAAATTGAAGTATACCTCATATTTAAGTGGACCACACCACAGAAACAGTGGGAATAATAGAGTGACCCGGATAACTCTAGCAAACACCACAATCTCATGGCTAACCATTTGTTTTTCTAACTGGGTTTATTTGTCAGCCAACTTGTTCATAAGGACACAGACATATACGAAAGGAAAACATAAATATCAGCTTGATCCACAACTTTGTGGATCCTGAGAAGATTTCAACGGTAGGTGTTCAATTCACATTGTTTCCTTTGGTGTGGTCCACTTGAGTTTTGAATATGCTTCATTTTTGGGCTCATATTCTTATAATAAGCAGTAATATAGATGGACGACATGGATAAGATACATATATTAGGTGCAATCCCCTTCCTCTGTCTTCAGTACTTCGGCTAGGTAACTTCCTGTCAGTGGTGTCGGTGTTACCTGATCCTGGACTCACTTCCATGTATACATTGTATATCTACGTCATCTTATCTTAGGAGGCCGATTAGCTACTGAACCTGACAGTAGCGAGTCGGCTACTGAAGTTTGCTACTGAAGTGATGTCACCATGTTCTTTGGCCCCACTATGATGTATTTGTTGTATCCGCACCATCTACTCATTTGGAGAGATCATTCTAGGCATGATCCAAAGTTCATGTGGACCCACTGTAAAAAAAAAAAAACAAAAAACATTGGGGATAGTAATGCCCACCATTGAAAGCTTCCTAGGGCCCATCATGATGTTTGTTGGTGCAAAAATCTGGTTCACTCGTGCCAAGCTCCGAGCACTCGTGCCGAGCCCAGTAAGCCTGCATAAGAGAAGTACAAAGGAGACCTTGGGTAGAGTCGGGGACCCTCCGATGCCAAAGTCAGACTAGGAATCTGAGTCTAAGTATTGTAGTTAGGGCTTAGGGTGTGAGATATTGCGTACCTATTCTTGTAGATATCTCTTATTTATACATTTCAACTGAAATGGACGTGACCATTATTCTCGATACATTCTTAGCTCTTAACCGTGAACGATGGAGGTCATGCGAATGTCGTGCAGTTATGGATGGTTATGCAGTTATCTTGAGAACATGTTATCGGGGATGATCCAAGGATTGGGGAATGATCCGAGGACCGCCCTTAAAAGAACCTGTGAGTGGTCAATTCTCACAACGATATTCCTTCCGCTTGACTCTGTGAGCAAGATCGACATTATACCTTTACTCTGAGCCTGGTCTCACTTTACACGGAGGAGATTAAGCCAAACTGTGCAGTACCTTGCTGATCTTAATTGCTTGGAGTTTAGTATAGGTTGGCTCGGAGTGACATGCAAACTTTTTCATAACAGAAACCCTCTACTATCTGAGTGTGAGTTCGGGAGTAAATATCTAGGGAAGCGATCTATTACACCTTTTACAATGAAGAGTTGGCTCACTTAAGTTGTACAGTCACAACTATGACCTTTCATCATGGAGGTGGCGTGTTACTTAAATAAATGACATTGAGAGTTGTAGTGGATGACTTGATAGAGTGGGCCACACTTGTTTATTTAACTTAGATGTTTCTTAAATAAAAAAAATAGTAAACCATACAGAGAATTTGGTTGCTAGATAATGGGAGTAGGGTCCCGAGGCAAGCGGTGGGACTGTATAATCACGTGGGCTTTTCTCCACCGTGAAATTTCCCTTTTGATTATGTTCATGAATGGAGTCATTTTCTTGCTAGCTTTTTAATTTTTTTTAAATATTTTTTTTAGTAGAAAGATTTTAAAGGAAACATTTACTTCCCTTCTAAATCTTTCAAAAAGAGAGATCATTTTGACTCAGTGACTATCTTTTTTTGGGAGCCTACTCAGTGACTACCCAGTTCAAGCTGGAGCAACAAGGGGTGTTATTTGATACTCGGTTTGCATGCTACGCTTGATACTCATGCATGCATAAATGGTTCCATGTATGTAATTCCTCGGTAATTTCTATCTTCTTATGTATCATCCATGCACTTGGCAAGAGTATCAAAGTGTTTCTCTAGCAGAAGATGAAAAATGAAATATTACCAATGCAGCACTAATTGGGTGTTCGGATAAGCCCAAATCTGATCGACCCAACCCGTGTTTAGGTCAGGTAGTCAAGGTCCTTGAGTTGGGTTCATGTACTAGTGTGGTCCACTTGATTCTCAAAATAATATTATTTTTCGTCCAGGGCATGTACAGAGTATATATGCCGGAGTCTCATGTCTCACATGTAAGAATTTTTTTAGGTCAGCCTTATTGATCAAGGGTCTAGATTGTCTTAAGAGTTTGATAATGTGATTGAAAGTATCAATGGACCCCAGTAAGTTGTGATGCCTCTAAAATTGTCTAAGGGGTGATATATGGGATTGAGATTACTAAATTCACGTGGAACATTAGGGAGAAGAGTTTGAAACCCATCGAACTCTTTAATCCTCTAAACTATATAAACATGACTCAGTACTCAATCCTACTTTTAGTGAGAGTAGTTTCGATGGGTTTCAAACTCATCAACTCTCTAAACTATATAAAAAGGTTTCATTCCGGAGTTTCTCTAAGGGTGTAAGGTGTGATAGACTATAGCATTAACCCTACATAAATGGCGTCTCAACAAGGTATTTTCATATTCGATGCATAACATGGTCCTTTACAATTCGGCATATAATTTACAGCACATCTCAGCTGTGATATGGGGCTTTGGATTTTATCAAAACCCTATTATATGATTCTAAGTTCTTACATAATAGGCCAGGCCTGGCATGGGCCTACGTGTTTAGCTAGTGGGAATCTACATAAATAGGTGCCCTTCTGATAGATGGCTTGAATACTGCACCTGTCTGCAACGCAGGCATACCTGGCGGGGAGTATATTATCTAACTTGTACACGTGTGTGTGTTAGTAGAACTGCTACCTTTTTTCTTTAATCAATAATTTAAATGAAAAAGAATCGAGATTCATTTTACTTTTTATGATAACATTTTTCCCATAACTACTTTATTTTACACTTTATTCCTATGCAAATTCTTCAATGTGTTTCACATTCAACGTGACACTTGCGCGGAAGATCCCAATCGTGAAAAAGGTGTCACTAAAGAAATGACCCTGCAGCTACAGTTGGGTCTATCCACTCATTAGGTGAGCCATACTTTACATTGATTCAGACCATTTACCTGTCCGTTGATTTTGTGTTGGCCACTTCATGAGTGGGCAATCCTGATTTTCCACAACTGACAATATCTATGGTGTGGCCCACCTTTTGTTGATCAGCTCTGTTATTTTACAACACCAATGTAGAAAGATAACTTTTCATGTGAATAATATATGTAGAATCTTATTTTCGTTTAGAAATTTCTAGAAACTTCTCATAAAATTTTCTTGTGATATAATTTTATGAAGATGGTATCTACATCTCATGATCACATTATTTGTGGTGATACATTACTAATTCACATGATGGAGTGTCATACTTATATCATATGATCGCATATAGTTAGTGGTCATGTATATTTTATTATTGCATATGGCTAAGTAACTATTCATAAATCACATGATTACTTGATTTAGTGGTCCAATGTATATCACGGTTGTACATGATTAATTGGACACCCAGAGCAACACGTGGTCACATGATTTGGTAGCCACATCTAAGTCATAAATTCACATGATTAATTGTAGCTACATACGTATAACATGACCACATGATTCTTGGTCAAACATTCATTATAATTTTACAAATCTATAAGTTTATATATATATATATATATATATATATATATATATATATATATATATATATATAAAAATGATATCAATGAATAATTTGTCTAATCCATGAATCCAATTCAAATGATCAAGTCATGGTTAAACTTATTAGTAATTATAGAATCTTTTCATTTCGTTCATATACTTTCCTCAATTCAAATAAGATAATTGATTTTACTTTTGCACTCTCATATTATTCTTTATTTATATAAAATTATTGTTTTTATTTATGTGTTTTAAGACACTTAGAAACCATTTTATTCTTTTACACCCTTGATATATGAAGGGAATAAATGGAATAATGATCTCATTCATAATCAATTGGAAGCTTGAACTCATCGGCTCCTATTCCTTTAAAGCTGGCTTGCTTGCAATTAGGGCTGTAACCTGAACCCAACAGCCCAAACCAGGTTGGGGTCAGGTTGGGTTTGGTTGTCAAGGCCCTCAGGTTGGTCAGGGTCAGAAAACAGCAACATGACTTGAAATGGGTTGGGCTCAAGTTAAAGGATTCATCTTGGGTTAGGTCGGATTGGGAATAATCACATATATTTAGGTTGGGTCAGTTTAGGGTAGCGTGTAGTGGAAATTAGGTTTTGTTCATATTAGAATTTGAGTCGGGTCAGGCCGGGTTGCATGATGGGTTCTTTTGAGGTCTGGTCACCCTGGCTTACAATTCCATATAACCAAATAAGGCCCCCCTCTGCGCTTAGACAGGATAGAAATCAACTACTATAGACTTCTTGCTTTCAGCAGATTCTATCATAGTCACACATTTCACTGTCAGGAATTTCTTGGGATATTTCAAAATAAGAGGTTTTTCTCTGGATATTACTGGAAAAATCTCACTAAGAAAAAATAAAAAGATTTATTATAAATTAATAGAATAAGTTAATTAACTTTGAAAATTTAAATATATAATGATCAATTAGTTAAAATTTTAAATAATTTGTGTTAATTTCAGGTTATTATCACGATAAAATCACAAAAAGATGAAAAATGCTAATATTTGAAATTCTCATTATATTGTTGTAATAATATCATTTCATTAAATTTTCATGAAAATGCTGTAAGATTTTCAAGATCACAACGATATTCGTTACATTGGATACCATAGCCTCGTTATTCTTGCCTGAAGATAGTGCGGTGTTGAGTTGGAGATGTTGACAACGCCCTATATTAACGTACCAATTGGCTAGGAACAACTGCGCCAACGGTTAATTCATTACATGATTGAAACCCTGACATATGAGGCCTTCATATGGGCCCCGGAAGGATTGTCATATTGCTTGAAATAGGATGATTGTCAATGTAAAAATTGATTTAGGTATTTTTTTAGACATATTCATCCGACAAAGGTCTATTTGAATAGCCTTGTATATATGGAAAAACAGTTTTATTATATTGGCTGTTGTTTGTGAAATATTCTATTTACATGAGCATATCCATGTCATGTCCCAATAAATTAATATTGGAATGTCAGGGTTACCTGGAGATGCACCATGGCACATGTAAATGCTTGAAGGTGCAGTGGCACATGTGGTGTATGCATTCATCGGTATTATATGACAGGTGAGATTTTTAAAAGTTGAATGGCATGCGTGTGGTGTTTGAAGATGCATCTCACGGGTGGTAGAACTAGCAAAGATTTCACTTTCACACAAGGTTCTTGTAATGGGAATTTATGTGGGGGCACATTGTAATGTTTGTGAGAGATCCATCGTGTCCATCCATTTTTGTCAGGTTATTTTAGTAATGGGATAAAATCGGGTGGATCCAAAACTCAAAGAGGCCACATGGAAAAAAAACTAGGAAAAGAAATGCCTACTATTAAAATCTTGCTGAATCCACCTTTGGTGTTTATAGAACATTCAAACTGTTTATAAGGTCATTCCCACTAGACTGAACTGAAAACAAAAAAAAAATTAGCCCAATACAAAACGTTTGTGATATATAAATACTTCTACCGTGTTAATTTAATCCTCACTGTTTCCTTTCCTGTCTCCCATTTGAGTTTTGAATTTGTCTAATTTTTGTTGCAATGAGCTCCGATGGGCTTTTTTCAACCCATGAACTCCTTGTAAAAGACTTTCACATAAAATCTGCATACACGTAGAACATTGCATGTATACAAAAGACATTTTATTATGAATTTGATAGGAAATGGGTAAAAATCAACTTTTATTTGGATTGCTTTGGTATGGCCTGCGACTCATATATATATATAGTTAAAAGGTTTTATACGGTCGAACTCATGGGAACTCCCTATGAGGTCGAGTTGTGTGGGCCTCACCATGATGTATGTTGAACATCAATACCGTGCTTCTGATGGGTCCCCTTTAAATTATGGGATATCTCAAAAATCAGCTGTACACGGAACTCCGATGGGCCATACCATCTAAAATTATGTGAAGACATGCCTAAAACATATAAAAGCACTGTGAGATTATTACTTCGATACATTTGAGGTACAGAAGACTGCGTCTTACTTCTAGGAAGACAGGAGCAAAGGTGGTTGGACATGTGGATTTTAGATCTAACAAACATGCTCACCAAGGTCATTCATATAGAGAAGTTCAAGTTTTGTGCGACTTATCTAGGCTTGACGATGGCGTAAAAGAAGGATAGAGTGTGCATAAGATGTATTGATAAAGCTATGATACATGGTAGGGATAAGAGAAGCGTAATGCCCATATCCTACACCATACCGTTCTTTAGACTTCCACAATCCTCCCCATTGAATTCCAGCGACCCGCGACCTATAATCGGCATTTGCGCGCGACCCTAAGTCGCATCCTGTAGATCTGAGTCAACTCAACCCGACACTTATACCCTTACGACTGCGTAGTCGCCACGGTTCCAACGCTGTATCTTGCGCACCGATGCGATACCTAGGTCAGGAGTTGTGGGCCCACACATATTTCGAGAAAAACGCTGCGCGTTGCGAATTTCAAAAGAATCTTTACCACCTTTCACATTAATCAAGTTAAGTACTTCCCATCACAATCCATACCTAGCCCATTTCTCTCTTATCCAAAAGTTAACTCCCACCCATCCCTCTCTTACACACTCATTCCTTTCATCCCATCCCTCTTATACCATCCCTCTCTCCCATCCATCACTTCATCCCATCTCATTCTCCACTATTTCCAAGCAATTGGGAGACAAAATCCTAAGGAGAGAAAAGAGCAAAGAGATGACCCATCTCCCTATCACCCAATCTCACCATCCAACCATCCAAACTTCATCATCCATCATCAAAGAGAAAGCCTACGAGCTAAGGAGTCCAAGGAGCTAAAGAAGAAGACCAACGGTAGGTGATCTTGGAAATTCTACCATTGATTTCTATTTGAGGGCCCACTTGTGGTGGGACCCATTTGATATAAACGTTAGTGGCGGAGCTCCTCCCTCACACACACGCCTCTCTCTTTCTTTCTCTCTCTACCTCTCTCTCTTTCCCTAATTGATGGCCCACACCGATGTATAGATTTCATCCACGCCGTCCATTTAGGCGGGCCGAACCGCTGTCCACATATGGGTCCACCTTACTGCCCATTTTCGGGCAAGGCTAGACATAGGGAAATATAAATATCAGCTTTGATCCCAGAATAGGTGGGCCACATTGACGTGGACCCCACCTTGATGCATGTATCTTACCAGGCCGTCCATCAGTGGGCCCGGGTTTGATTGGGCCCAGCTACTGGAGCTGGCACCGTCCAGCCTCCAGCAGGCCTGGACAAATGGAAAACATAAATATCAGCTTTGTGTATGGCCGGTGGGTCCCACACGTGTGGACCCACCTTGCATGTGCTACTTCTGCACTGTCTAGACCTTGGACGGTGGGTCCCACGCAGCTGCTCAGCTGCTGTATCAGTGTTAGCAAGTTCTATGGGCCCGATCATGAGGTATGTGTTATACCATATCATCCATCCATTTAGCAGCGTGGGACCCACCCCATGCGTGTTGCATGTGTGGGGGTGGGGCCCACCTTAATGTGCCCCTTAATGTATGAATTGTATATCAGTGTTGTCCATTTGGACGGGCTATGTGGGGCCAACCATGATGTATGGGTTACATCCATGCTATCCATTTGCTGGACGGGTGGGGCCCACATTGATGTATGTATTTTGTATCTGCATTGTCCATCTCTGGATGTTGCCATGTGGGGCCTACCTTACTGTATTATATATCCTGGCCGGCTAGCCACATGTGTGGCCTTCCACACCGTCCACATGGGACGTGGACCCCATGATGATGTATGTGTTGTATAATCCACACCATCCGACCATGAACGGTAGGCCCACCTACTGTGTAATTGCAGGGCCCACTATATTGTACATGTTTCATCTATGCCGTCCACTTATGTGGCCCACCTTGTGATGTGTTGTATATTCGTACCGTCCATCCACGTGGTGTACGTATTTGATCCAAGTTGTCCATCTGGTGGGGCCCATTATGATGTATATGTGGCCCATGAGTGAGACTCGATTTGTTGTATATGAGGCTCATATGATGAGGCCCGATGTGTTGTATATGAAGCCCATATGATGCGAACCATGGTAATGTAGATGAGGTCCATTGTGATGTATGAGAGACCCATGAGATGAGGCCCATTATGATGTATATAAGGCCCATGCGATGTGGCTCATTGTGATGTGTATTAGGCTATGAGATGCGGCCCATTGCGATGTGTATTAGGCCCATGAGATGTGGCTCATTGCGATGTGTAAGGCCCATGCGATGCGGCCCATTGTGATAATGTGAGGCCCAGTATAACGTATGTGAGGCCCAGTGTGATATATATGAGACCTATGTGGTGAGGCCCATTGTGATATATATATGATGCCCATGTAATGAGGCCCATTGTGATGTATGAGACCCTTATATAAGGCCCATTGTGATTGTATAAGGCCCATTATGATTTTATGAGGCCCATTGAGATTGTATGTGGCCCGTTGTGATTGTATAAGGCCCGTTGTGATTGTATGAGGCCCTTTCCTCATTATAAGTTAGATTCTATGGCGGACCGTACTCTAGGTGCAATGGTGGTTAAATGTTCATGTTGCAAACCTCCCTAGAACCCATTATCAAGCCCATTTCCATCTTCTCTTATTGGGCTATCCCAAACCGTTGAACCCACCTTGAAGTTAGTGATACCCATTATATTACCCACACATCGGAGCCTACCTTGTGTATATATTGGGCCCCATAGGGAAGTCCAGTTTATTGCGTGATAGAGAGAGTAAGAAAGCCCACTTATTGTACGTAGACTCGGCTCTGCCCTCAGTGGGGGATATTATGACGCTCCATCATTGTTGCACACGTGGGCAGATACTGATGTGAGTGAGGCCTAAGGGCCTGAGCGAGCTACTAGTGATTGGTAGACTACTATGTTAGCAGGCTAATATGCATACAGTGAAGGCAGAACTTTGTCCCCACATCGGAAGCATCATCCGATATTGGGGTGACTATAAGTTGAATTCCTTCCTTAATTATCGTGACATGCTTTAAATCAGTGAACTTCAGCAAAACAGTTTATATCACCCCTTGCTATAAACGGAAGGATATGTAATATCAAGTTTGGTGTATCCATTGTTTAGAACCTATCGTGATATTTTGTCTAGATCCACCGTCCTTCTTTGGACCTCCATCATTCGTATGCATGTTATGAGGGATGATTGATGCCATTGGGCTGAGATGTTTACGAGATTCCTTGTGAAACGGAGTTGCGACACATCATCGGGCGATACGCGCAGGTCTGATGCATGGCCTAGATACAGCTGACGGTATTTGTAGACTTGTCAGGATTTGTATATTGCATTGCATCCTCAGTATATGATATTTGACTTACTATGTCTCCGCATTGTATAGCTGATTTACATTTCTTTCTCAGTATATGATATTGACTTATTATGTTTTTGCATCGCATAACTGGATAAGGGTGATGGTATTTATGGACTTACCAGCATGTTTCCGTATATTACTTTGATATTTGTGTACTTGTCACTTATCTTACGCATACACTTACACCATTCTCTAAACTTTCTATAAGCTTATGCATGATAGATGCGCGCAGGTAGCGTTAGGTCGTAGCAGCGTTAAGCTTGAAGCGTACAGTTGTCTTCTGGAGCTTTGATTATCGATATATGTATTTCTTCTTCAGTACTGTAATCAATTGTTTATATTAGTTGATATGTGTGATGATGTTGCCTTTATGATTTGGGTAAAACTTGTGGTTATGCTTCTTTATTTATAAAGAAATTCATGTTGAAAATCTTCCTTATAGAATTCCAAGGTCAGAACGTAGTGTATGGGCATTGGGAGCCGAGAATGAGGTATTATAGAGGTTGTCAGCACTGGATTCGGGGATCAAAAATTTTGTGAGCCCGGTTTCTGAGTTTGGAGCGTGACAAAAAGAAATCAAGAAGCTACATGTTTGAAGATTGAAGACATAGTGGAGATTGTCATTAAAAATAATGTTTTAAATCTGAAAAGTTCTTGAAAAAGTTCGACTAGTCGAAACAAGTTCGACTCGAAGTTCAACAATAATGTTTCTAAAATTTTTCAGGTCTTCGACTAGTCGAGGGATAGGCTCGACTAGTCAAAGGAGTCTTTCAACCAGTTGAAGCACAGACTTGACCAGTCAAAGGTTACGCGAATGTTGCGCAGATTCTGCGCGGACTGCATAAATTTGAAGTGGTTTCAGAGAGATGCGCAAGTTGAGTTTCCTAAACTATAAATAAGAGTCCCTAAGGCCATTCTAATGATTCTAAAGGCATTCTAAAGGTATTCTAAGGGTTTCTAGAAGGGCTTCTATGGTATCGAAATGTGTAGCAAGGGTGAGATTCGATGTTGTTTGAATGGGTAAGTTCTCTCTTTTTGTAATTTTTATTTTTATAGTAAAGATTTGTCGCTTTGTATCGTGATTTTTTTTCGAAAGAATTTTCCATGTTAAATCTTTGTATTCTCTTGTGTTTGCTTGGTGTCATTGAGTTGATATCCTAGATCCATATCTATGTAATTCCGCAACACAAATCCCAACATGATCAATATCATTTCTTTAGCCATTGTAGATCACATATGAAATTTTTGCTCGAACATGCAAGGTCCAATCCATTCATTGATTTGATTGCATACATAAATGACATTCGGAGTTGTAGTTGATGACTGGATAGAGTAGGCCACACTTGTTTATTTAATTCGGAAGCTTCTTAGATAATAAATAATACACCATACATTTGAGATGACTAGCTATTGCCAGCGGATTAGGTTGCTAGATAATGGGAGTTGGGTCCCGGGGCAAGCGATGGGACTGTATAATCACCCGGGCTTTTCTCCATCATTTAATTTCCCAACGGATTTGGTTGCTAGATACTGGGAGTTGGGTCCCGGGGCAAGCGATGGGACTGTATAATCATGTGGGCTTTGCTCCACCATGTAATTTCCCAGCGGATTTGGTTGCTAGATACCGGGAGTTGGGTCCTGGGGCAAGCGATGGGACTGTATGATCACGTGGGCTTTTATCCACCATGAAATTTCCCTTTTGAATATGTTCATGAATGGAGTCATTTTCATGCTAGCTTTTTAATTTATTTTATATTTTTTGAGTACAAAGATTTGAAAGGAAACATCTACTCCCCTTCTAAATCTTTAAAAAAGAGATCATTTTGACTCGGTGACTATCTTTTTTTGGTAGCGTACTCAGTGACTATCGAGTTCAAGCTGGAGCAACAAGGGGAGTTATTTGATACTCTGTCTGCATGCTACGCTTGATACTCATGCATGCATAAATGGTGCCATGTATGTAATTCCTCAGTAATTTCTATCTTCTTTTACATCATCCATGGCACTCAGCGAGAGTATCAAAGTGTTTCTTTAGCAGAAGATGGAAAATGAAGTATTACCAATGTAGCACCTGGGTGTTCGGATCAACCCAAATCTGATTGACCCAACTCATGTTTAGGTTGGGTTGTCAAGGTCCTTGGGTTGGATTCATGTACCAGTGTGGTCCACCTAATTGCCGAAATAATATTATTTTTGGTCCAAGGCATGTTCAGAGTATATATGTCAGATTCTCATGTCCCACATGTAAGAATTTTATTAGGAGGGCCTTATTGATCAATGGCCTAAATTGTTGTAAGGGTTTGACACAATGTGGTCGGGAGTACCAATGGACTACTAAATTGTGATGCATCTAAAATTGTGTAAGAGATGGTACATGGGATTGGGATTACCAAATTCATGTGGAGCATCAGAAAAAGGAGTTTGAAACCCATCAAAATCCTCAATACTCTAAACTATATTAACATGGCTTATCGAATTTTATATTTAAGAAAGAGTTTCGATGGGTTTCAAACTCCTCAACTCTCTAACTTGTATAAATAGGGTTAGATACCCAATCCTATATACAACTTAAGCTCGGTTTCTATCCTAGAGTTAAGCCTGCATCCCAGTTTATCTGATTTCCATATTTGATGTATTGCACCATAGCCTACATGTTTAGCTAGTGACAATCTACCTAAGTAGGTGCCCTTCTAATAGATGGCTTGAATACTGCACCTGTCTGCAACGCAGGTATACCTGGTGGGGTGTATATTTGCTGACTTATACAAGTGTGTGGGTTAGCAAAATTGCATCTTTTTTCTTTAATCAATAATTTAAATGAAAAGGAATCAAGATTCTTTTTCAATTTTTATGGTAAGATATTCAAGCGTCCACACTTTTCCCATGATTACTTTATTTTACACTTTATTCCTGTGTAAATTCTTCAATGTGTTTCACATTCAACGTGACACTCGCGCAGAAGATCCCAACCGTGAAAAAGGTGTCACTAAAGAAATGACCCTACAACTACAGTTGGGTCGATCCACACATTAGGTGAACCATGCTTTACATTGATTCAGACCATTTACCTGTCCGTTGATTTTGTGTTGACCACTTCATGAGTGGGCAATCCTGATTTTCCACAACTGACAATATCTATGGTGTGGCCCACCTTTTGTTCAGCTCTGTTATTTTACAACACTAATGCGGAAAGATAACTTTTCATGTGAAAGTTAATATGCAACACTATTTGTAGAATCTTATTTTCATTTAGAAAATTCTAGAAACTTTGCATAAAATTTCCCCTGATGTAATTTTATGAGGATAGTAAAAAACCATGCATAACTACATCTCATGATTACATTATTTGTGGTGATACATACTTTACTAATTCACATGATAGAGTGGTCATACCTACATCGCATGATCATATACTCAGTGGTCATGTATATCTTATTATTGCACGTGGCTAAGTAACCATTCTTAAATCACATGATCACTTGATTTAGAGGTCCAATGTATATCACGGCCATGATTAACTGGACACCCAAAGCATCATGTGGTCACATGATTTGGTAGCCACACCTAAGTCACAAGTTCATGTGATTAATTGTAGCCATGTATGTATTACATGACCACATGATTCTTAGTCAAACATTCATCATAATTTTACAAATCTAGTAGTTTCTTCATTTTTTTATTCTATCAGTGAAGAATTTATCTAATCCATATATCTATTTCAAATGATCAATTCGTGGTTAATCTTATTAGTAATTATATAATCTTTCCATCTAGTTCATATATTTTCCACAATTCAAATAAGAAAATTGAATTTACTTCTGCAATGTCTTTTATTATTCTTTTTATATATAAAACTATTGTTTTTATTTATTTATTTTAAGACTCTTAGAAACCATTCTATTCTTTTACACCGTGGATACATGAATGGAATAATGATCTAATTCATAATCAATTGGAAGCTTGAACTCATCAGCTCTTATTCCTTTAAAGCTGGCTTGCTTGCAATTAGGGTTGTAACCTGAACGGGATCCTTACTCTTGCTCCGGTGGTAGACTCTCAGGAGTTTCAACACCCGGTTAAGGGTTCGAGTATCCATAGGTGGTGAAATCCCACTACGGTGTGAGTGTGTGTGCGTGTGTAAAAAAAGAAAAAGAAAAAAAAAGGGCTGACTTGAAATGGGTTGGGCTCAAGTTAAAGGATTCATCTTGGGTTAGGCCGGATTGGGAATAAGTTACACTCTAGCTTACAATTCCATAACCAAATAAGGCCACCCTCTGCGCTTAGCAGATTCTATCATAGTTACGGTCAGGAATTTCTTGGGATATTTCAAAATAAAAGGTTTTTCTCTGTATATTAATGGAAAAATGATGTAGAACGTGTCATAGAGATATTCCCAGCATAGTTGAGCCAAAAGAAGATGGACCGTAAATTGACCATAACTTTTGATCCGGGTATCGTTACAGAGCGTACAACCTATCAATCTTTATTGAAACGGGCAATCCGAGGTGAACTGACCCACAAAGTGGGTCGCATCTATCCGTTTCGTAAGAAAACGCGCGCTTTCAGTTCAAAAATGAATTTTTAGGAGAATTTTACTATTTTTAGTAATTCTAATTTTTTAAATATTTTTTAGAGTTTTAGATTTTTTTTCCTTTTAGAAATAACTTTTAATTATACTAGGACTCTTCTAGAGAAAGTTTATTTGTAATTTTTATTTTTAGAAATTAGGCTTGAGAAGAGTTTTATTACAATTAGAATTTATTTTTATTTTCTTGCTTTCTTTCCTCGTGGATTCGAGAAGTCTCTGTGAGGAGTCCAGAGAAGTCTCGTGGATTCGGAATATTTATCATATTGAGGAAGACGGTGCTCGACCTCACATCCTCTCCTGCGTCAGTTTGGTATTAGAGCGAGGTTTTCCCTCGGGTCGATGACAAATAATGAAGGTATGAATCAAAATCGTATGGACGGTGATTTAGAGATTCGTTATCTTTTGAAAAGAATGGAAGCTTTCCACCGGGAGAATCAGTTGACCATGCAAGGGCTGCAGGCAACCCTCAACTGTATTGCGAATGCGCTAATTCTGCCCCAAGCTCAAAGTGATGCTCAACCGCTTGTGGCCACTGTACAATACAACCCCAATTTCTACAAAGTACCATCAGATGATGGTAAATCATAGGCCACTACTTTGATTATGAGAAAACTGTTATACATGCCAAAGGTAGAAATAGAATTACAGCGAGACAACATCTTTCGAATAAGGTGCACTGTATACAAAAAAGTTTGTAATGTAATCATCGATGTCAGGAGCGATGAGAATTTCGTGTCGAAAATAATGGTGGAAAAGCTATAACTGAAAACAGAAAGACACCCATCTCCATACACGATTGGATGGATCAAGGAGGTCAATAAAACAGAGGTAACTGAACGATGTCGTATATCGTTTTTCCTTGGTAAATATTATAAGGATGAAGTAATGTGTGACGTGATCGACATGGAAGCTTGCCACATGTTACTCGGTCAACCCTGGCAAAATAATATTAATGCTACACATAGGGATTGAGATAACTTATTTGTCTTTATTAAAGATGGTAAAAAGATTATTTTCGCCCCTATGAAAAAGGAGAACCAATCCAAGACTTCTAAAGTTGAGGAATAGTTTCTCACAATTGAACAGACTTTTGTTAAACAATCTCAAAAAATAAGAGATATATATCCATTAGTTGAAAAGAAAGAATATATGGAGCATGTGAATATCTCAAAAGATTTAAAGCCAATGTTGCAGGAGTTCAAGAAGATTGTGCTCAATGAACCTCCTAATAAATTGCCTCCCATACAAGATATACAAGATTACGTTGATCCCATCTCAGGGACAAGTCCGCCTAATTGTCCACATTATCAGGAAAAATATGAGATCTTAAAGGCAAATGCGAAGGAACTAATTGATATTAGTCAAGTTAAGGAAAACATGAATACATGTATTGTATTAGCTCAAGAGCTTAAAGCCAAGTACAAAAAAAATGGCTAATAAACATCAGTGTCAGAAATTATCTCAAAAGTTATTTCAGAATCATGAGCCAAGTTCCTTAAATAACTCAAAGACGAGTTTTTTTCAAGTGGAGGGGTCTAATTTAGAACATGTCACAGAGATATTCCCTGCATGGTTGATCCAGAAGAAGATGGATTGTGAATTGACAATAACTTTTGATCCGGGTATTGTTACGGGGCCTACAACTTATCAATCTTTACTGAAACGGGCCATCCGAGGTGAATCGACCCACAAAGTGGGTCGCATCTATCCGTTTCGTCAGAAAACGCGCGCTTTCAACTCAAAAATGATTTTTTAGGAAAATTTTACTATTTTTAGTAATTCTGACTTTTTAAATATTTTTTAAAAATTTAGTTTTTTTTTCCTTTTAGAAATAACTTTTAATTATACTAGAACTCTTCTAGAGAAAGTTTATTTGCAATTTTTATTTTTAAAAATTAGGCCTTAGAAGAGTTTTATTCGAATTGGAATTTATTTTTATTTTTCTGCTTTCTTTCCTCGTGGATTCGAGAAGTCCCTGTGAGGAGTCCAGAGAAGTTCCATAGATTCGAAATATTTATCATCTTAAGGAAGACAGTGCTCGACCTCACGTCCTCCCCTGCGTCAAAAAATCTCACTAAGAAAAAATAAAAGAATTTATTATAAATTAATAGAATAACTTTGAAATTTTAAATATATAATGATCATTTAGTTAAAATTCTAAATAATTTGTGTTTATTTCAGGATATTATCGCGCTAAAGTCACAAAAAGATGAAAAATGCTAACATTTGAAATTCCCATTATATTGTTGTAATAACATCATTTCATTAATTTTTCATGAAAATATTGTAGGATTTTCAAAATCACAACGATATTCGTTAAGTCGGATACCATAGCCTCGTCATTCTTGCCTGAAGATAGTGCGGTGTTGAGATGGAGATGTTGACAACGCCCTATTAATGTACCGCTTGGCTAGGAACAATTGCGCCAGCAGTTAATTCATTATTTGATTGAAACCCCTACATATAAGGACTTCACACAGGCCCCGGAAGGATTGTCATGTTGCATGAAATAGGATGATTGTCAATGTAAAAATTGATTTAATTAGGTCTTTTTAGACATATTCATCCGACAAAGCTCTATTCGGATAGGCTTGTATGGATAAACAATTTTTGTTATATTGGCTGTTGCTTGTCAAATATTCTATTTACATGAGCATATCCATGTCATGTCCCTATAAATTAATATTGGAATGTCTGGGTTATGGAGATGCACCATGGCACATGTAAATGCTTGAAGGTGCAGTGGCACATGTGGTGCATGCATGCATAGGTATTATATGACAGGTGAGATTTTTAGAAGTTGAATGCGGCATGCGTGTGGTGTTTGAAGATGCATCCCATGGGTACTTTACGTAGAGTTCTTTTAATGAGAATTTATGTGGGGCACATTGTAATGTTTGTGAGAGATCCATCTTATCCATCCAATTTCGTCGGATTATTTTAGAAATGGGATAAAAAATCAGGTGGATTCAAAACTCAAAGAGGCCACACGGAAGAAAAACTAGGAAAAGATATGCCTACTGTTAAAATCTTTCTGAATCCACCTTTGGTGTTTATATGACATTCAAACTGTTTATAAGGCCATTCTAAAACTTTTGTGATATATAAATACTTTTTTTTAAAAAAAAACACACCCCCACACACTCACGCGGTAATCAGGGCGTGGAAATTCCTAAGAGCCTATCACTGGAGGAAAAGCGCGCACACACACTTCAATTGTGTTAATTCAATCCTCATTGTTTCCTCTCCAATCTCCCATTTGAGTTTTGAATTTGCTTAATTTTGTTGCAATGAGCCTCAACTAGGTTTTTTCAACACAGGAACTTTCCGTAGAAGGCTGTCACAAAAAATCTGCATCCACGTTGAACATTGTAGGTATACAAAAGATATTTATTATGAATTTGATAGAAAATGGGTTAAAATAAACTTTTTTCTGGATTGCTTTCATATGGCTGTGACTCGTTTATATATATATAGAAAAGGTTCCATGCAGGTCAAGCTCCCATGAGGTTGAGCTGTGTGGGCCCACCAAGATGTGGCTCACGAATTCAGCCCATTCATTATGTGTGTCCCACTTGGATGAGGGACGTCAGACCAAGTTTCAAATGCATCTAAATTTCAAGTGGGCTCCACTAAGTGCTTTTATATGTTTTAGGCATGTATTCCTATGATTTTAGATGGTATGACCCACCTGAGTTGCATTCTGTGTATAACTGATTTTTGAGATATCTAGTAATTTAAAAGGGACCCATCAAATGCACGGCATTGATGTTTGACATACATTATAGTGGAGCCCATGCAACTCGACCTCATGGGGAGTTCCCATGATCCCCCCCTCCTCCATATATATATATATATATAGAGAGAGAGAGAGAGAGAGAGAGAGAGAGAGAGAGAGAGAGAGAGAGAGAGAGTTATGCTTGCCTGTGCACCTACGCACATATACACTTTTGCACACGTGCCATGGGTGTCTAATCTGAACGGTTTATGTGATGCGGAATCCCATGAAACCCCATGTGATAAATTTTCACCCTAATTTAAAATTTTGATGAGCTATAGTAAAGAGAAATGCAAATCAAGGGAGGAAAATGTTTTCATTTTTCATGGCCCATCAAGTTTTAGATCAAAGTAAAACTTCGGCTCGGGGGGTTTCACGAGTTGCTGCTTCATATGAACAGTTCAGATTTTGAATCCATATCACCTATGATGGGTTCTCAAAAAAGTTGGATCCATATCACCTATGATGGGTTCTCAAAAAAGTTCGGACGTAGTTTGTACGAATTAGTTCACATATAAACGTTCCGATATATATATATATATATATATATATATATATATATATATATATATATATATATATATATATATATATATATTAGAATTGGTGTTATCATCTTATAATAATGGTATTTACATACCATAGTGAATGTGCATGTCCGAGACAAGCGCGAATGAGGTCTATACCTTGGTTATGATGATTTGGATGGTTGAAATTCACTCACGTGCATATCATAAGTGCATCGGTTGTGCATGTGTTAACGGTGGCCACGTAACATCCGACGTGTCCTTTTAAGATGAGCAAGGGGTCACGGGAAACCCGGAAAGACTAAGCATGTTTTGTAATACTTAAAGAAAAGGCATCCCATCATGCATGTTTTCCTGGCGAACCTTTGATGCCCACCTTTCTACAATGTCCAAATCAAAAGACCTTCCATTTCGTCAAGAGATAGATTCATTTTCATAGATTTTCACTTTATTACTGCTAAAATAGTTGAACCTGCACGTGATCTGATCTGTGCATTGTTAGACAAATAGGCTCATCAAAGCCATTGATAAGTTGTGATCCCGTTATTCTTTTCCCATCAACATGTCACACGTGTAAAATATCTAAACCGTGCAAAAAGTGGACCAAACCATAATGATCACCTGATAAGAAAATCAGGCTGATCCACTCATGGAACTAGAGACATCACCAAGATCAATGACAGCCAATGGTATGACTGATCAGTGTCCTGGAGTGGCCCACAAAACAAGTGATTGGCTTGATTTTCATATTAGGTGATCATCATGGTGTGGCCCAGTTTTTGAATGGATAGTATATATGAAATTAATTAAAAAAGGAATGAAAATCACATAGGTCGACGAGAATGTGTGAGATCCAGGCTGTCATCATATGGGTCCGCTGTTTTAGTGTGTGCTGTCCTGCAAATTGCTCCAGTTCGTTCATCAGCTGTGTCCATACATTTAGGAAATATAGATGGTCAGGGAAGGACGGCAATCAATCCATCCACACATTTAGGAAAGATGGATGGTTACAGAAGGCCGGCAATCAATCCAAGTTCAGAAACATATGCGACCTGTTTTTTTTTTTTTTTTTTTAAAAAGGCCCAAGGACATGTTAATAGAGGACTCACCTGATGAATAAATCCTAATTGCATACGTGTTACTCTCTGTTGGGCCCCCTATGTATGTGGTTTATCCATGACCATCATCTATTTTTCCAACTCCCTGTTGAGGTTGTTGGGAATTTTGGCCGCGGAATCACATAGATGTAGATCTAGGATAACAATTCAATGGCACCAAGCACACAAGAGAACACAGAGAACACCCAGATTTAACGTATAAAATCCTTGCGGAAAAAAAATCACGGCACAAAGTAACAGATCTCCAGTATGAAAATAGAAATTACAAAGAGAGAGGACTTACCCGATTCGAACAACTTCGAATCTCACCCTTACTACACCCTTTAATTTCCTTAGAACCTCTTTAGAAAGCCTTAGAATTATTTCTCATACCCTAAAAAAGTCCTAAGAACACCTATTTATAGTTTAAGAAACTTCACTTTCGCATCCTAGTTGCGAAAGGACCCTTTCGCATCCCAGTTGCGAAAGGACGCGAAAAGACTCAGATTTAAGACATCTCGCAACAATCTCCACCATGTCTTCAATCTTCAACCGTGTAGCTTCTTAACCTCTTTTCTTATTTCTACATCACATCATAGCTCCTCTTGCACACTCCGTCTTTCTTTTCCGCCATCGCCAAGCCTAAAAAAGTTTCACAGACAAAGATCCACGTGCTCAACCACCTTTGCTCCTGTCTTCTCAAAAAAGAAAAAACGTAGTCTTCTTATCATCTCACTACTATCCAATATTACTTGTCGGGGTACTTGCTCACAACATTGATAGCCTGTGAAATAACTGGTCTAATCCAAACCCTGACATACACTGCCAACCGCATTCGAATAAGGCTCATGAGATATCCTGCTTTTCCTCATCTGTTTTGGGACATGTCCTGAGGAAAACTTGAGGAGAGACGCGTAGGGAACGCTCTCTGGCTTTACTTGGCCCATCATATCCTTGATCAATACCTACACAAAAGGTATTCCTCCTGTGATTACCAAAGCCCACTCTTCCTTCAATCTCAATACCGAGAACCATCTTTGCAACCTCCCAATCCTTCATTCTCAATGTTCCAATTGACCGAGTTTTTAGTACATTGATTTCAGACATGTCACAATTGATGATCCACACGTCATCAACATATAATACCTGACCCACCATGAAGGAATCAAACCACTGCCTAGGTGACAGGCCGAACCACGACCTCCTGCAAAGTCTTTTCTCAGCCCCTTTAACTTCGAACCGTCTTGGTTGCTTCATGTAGATCTGCTCTTCACTTTCCCTTGTAGAAGTGCAGACTCCACATCCTTCCTTCTAGCTCAAGATCACATTGGCAAACCAGCGCCAATCACTGATCTAATAGACACCTGCTATACCGTCAGCGCGAATATCTTTGAGAAGCCGATCCCTTCTCCCTGAGCATAACCCTTCTCTACCAACCTCACCCTGTATCTATGCTGTATCCTTTTGAAGATCCACATGCATCCAACCATTTTTCGGCCCATTGGAAGCTACACCCGCTCCCAGATGTCGGTCTGGTACAACGAATCCATCACATTACCCACAATCACCTTTCACTTTTCAGCACTAGGCTCATCTAGAGCCATCTAAATAGAAGATGAATCTCCTGCGATATTGGTGTCGTCCATGTACCTCGCCGATATCCTGCGATCATGTCGTGTGATTCTTCATACAGGTGGCTACTCCACCTGCTCAGTATCCCTGTCCGCACGGTTCAGCCTTCCTACCCTACCTGCTCATGTAGCCATGCCCAACATGCCATACACGCGCAGAGGTGGAATCCGCTACATCTACTGTAGCTCCACCTTTTGAAGTACTTTCCATCCGTGAGACATAAACGGATCGATGAAAAAACTTTCTATCAAGAGTATTCCAATTATCATCAGTCATAATGGACTTCTGCTCATTAAGAGCACCATCCTCGCCTTACTTGGTTAATAGGCTAATCATCTTAACCTTCCATAATTCAAAATTATTTTTTTCTCCTGAGTACTTCTCAAGCTCATACCTGGCGCTCGCCATTATTATCAATCCCTCAAATTCAAATCTGTGCCCCAACGATAGCTCTGATACTACTTGTTGGGGATTTTGCCCTGCGGAATCACACAGTTCTAGATCTAGGATAGCAATTCAATGACACCAAGCACACAAGAGAACATAGAGAACACCCAAATTTAACATGAAAAATCCTTGCGGGAAAAAAATCACGGTACAAAGCGACAGATCTCCACTATGAAAATAGAAATTACAAAGAGAGAGGACTTACCCGATTCGATCAACCTCGAATCTCACCTTTGCTACACCCTTTAATTTCCCTAAAATCCCTTTAGAAAGCCTTAGAATTATTTTTCATACCCTAAAAAAGTCCTAAGAACACCTATTTATAGTTTAGGAAACTTCACTTTCGCATCCCAGTTGCGATGCGAAAGGACGGTGAAAATAATCATTTCTATGGCTATTTGTGGTATGGTCCATATGAACTTTGGATATGATTCATTTTTCACCATGGCTATTTGTGGCATGGCCAATATGATCTTTGGATGTGATTCATTTTTTGAATAATGTTCTAAAATAATTTATAAAAATAGATGAACAATAAAGATATAATAAATACATCATCTTAGTGCCCATGTAACTTTGATATCCTTTGAACCGGCCTTACAACTGGAAGCTTGAGGAGTGACTGTGCTCATCTTCAGCCAATCAACTTCATTTTTTAACCAGACGTGGATTAGCCACATATGGGTTAAACAGCTGGAGTCGAAGTGACATCACTAAGTTCTGTGGAACTTATCATGATGTATTTGTTGTATCCACACCATGCCATTTAGAGCCTACTCAGTCTTTGTCTATGATCTAAAATGATCTCTCTAAATGGACGGATGGTACGGATACAACACATACATCATGGTGAGTCTTATAGAACTTGGTGACATCACTTCACTAGTGAGTCTGCTCAACATGTCAGTATTTAATCCGCGTCCCTTTGTGCAACCCAATATTTACTGTTCCACCTTTGATAGGAAACAATATCACAAATCACATCTCACCATGTTTGTTCACCACTTAAATTATTTCGATCAGTTGTGTATGTGGGCTGGGCAACGTGATTATCTAGTAATTTGAGGCCACGGGAGTTTTGCTTAGCTGCTATCGCCACTGGTTTTAAAGATATTCTGCCGTACTTAACAACTCGTTTGGATAATAATAGGGAATAACTTTTAAATTTATTTTAAGTTTTTTTTTTCTAACACGTGCACTCACCACCCATGCATAAGGGGTACTCGAACCTATGATTGGGTGTTGAAACTCTTTAAGTCTACTACTGAAGCATGAGTAAGGATCTGATAGTTTATTTTAAGTTAAAAAGTTACTTTTTTTAAACTTAAGTTGGTAAGTTATTTTTTTAACGTTAGATTAATTTAGTATGCGTTTTTGTATAAAGTAACTTGAGTTATGAAAATTATTTATCTTCATAAATGTATTATTTTTTGCCTTTTGACTTTTGACTCTTTTATTTTTCTCTCTCTCCCCATGTGATGGATGGTCCATATCTAAGGAGAGTACACATGGTGGGTGGTCCTACATAAAAGGTGGGGCCCACATGATGGATGGTCCACATCAAAGGTGGGCCCCACATCATGGATGTCCCATTTCAAGGTGAGCCCACAAAATGAATTGTCCACATCAAATGTAGGCCCCTACTAATGAACACCCTAATCCATATCTCAAGTGGTAGATTTAAAGAAGATACCTCATTGGTCATGGTATCGATTCCCTCGTCGGGGTGGTTAACCATGGAGTGTATACTGATAGTATAGTGTGTAATAACAAGTTAATCCAAAAAATAAAAATAAAAAAATAATAAGGCCCCTCCTAATGAATGGTCCACATCCAAAGCATCAAAGGCAGGCTGAAAAGGTGGGCTCTATATGATAGGTGATGGATATTGAAGGTGGTCTCTACATGATGGATAATAACATTGATAGTGGGCCCAACACCCCACTTCGAAGTTGAGCCCTACATGGATGATCCACATTAAAGGTAGGCCTACATGATGGATAGCCAACCTCCACATTGAAAGTAAGCCCCACACAATGGATGATTCACATTGGAGATAGGACGAAGGTAGGCCCAACATAATAAACGGTCCACATCAAAGGTTGGGCCACATAATGGACGGTGGATATTAAGAGTGGATTGTACATATATGATATTGGAAACCAAATATAGTTTTCTACTTTTTAGTTGATAAGTAAGTTGTTTACTAAATATGCTTATTTGCTGAATAAGTATAAATTAAAATAAGCTACTTAATGTATAAATAGCTTATGTAAAATAACTTACAATATCCAAACACCCCTTGAGATTTAAGAACCTCAAGTATTCTTAATAATAGTCATATGCATTAGAGCTTTGCTCGGATACATCCTAATGCATTGCTATAGATATGAGAAGTTATCTTTTTGATATGTTTGTCATGTTTTAGTGTTCCAACCCTTTATATGACGGGCGTCATCTTGAATGGGGTAACTGATGTAGGGCGCTGCATAGATACAATCTTAGCATGGCTGGACTAAAAGATGGCTAAATGAAAGTTGAAGTAATCCATCAGATACGATCCTACTCCTACATAAGGCATGATGTAACTAAGTCCCGAGTGTGTTCATTTCAAAGAAATTCAATATGTATAGGGAGAAATTGTCATTTGAAGTGTGAACCATAAATCAATAATAACTTTTGATTCGAGTATTATTATGGAACGCATGACCTATCATTCTTTATCACAACGGGCCATTGGGGGTCAACCGACCAACAAAGCGGGTTGGGTCTGTCTATTTTATGAGAAAATCTACACTTTTAGTCCAAAAACGAGATTTAAAGAAAAAATTATTATTATTTTTAACAATTATGATTTTCTTGATATTTCTTTATTTTTTCATTTTTAGGTATTCATCTTTTTTTAGAAATTGTTTATAATCATGTTAGAACTCTCTAATAAGGTTTATTTGAAATTTCTATTTTGTCAAATTAGGCTTTAAATGAGTTTTACTATTTCAAATAACATTCAATTGAGGTTAGAAATTTGTTATTTGGAATAATTTGGAATTATGATTTTATTTTTTATTTTTTTAGTAATGTAATTGAAAGATTATACACATTACACATTATTCAATATAATATTCAGTTTTGTTCTCTCTCTCTCTCTCTCTCTCTCTCTCTCTCTCTCTCTCTCTCTCTCCTTGGGAATTAAAATAACCTTTTGAATTCAATGACTTTATCGCTTGAAGAAGACAATAATCTTCCTTTACACTTTTTCACGCTCTTCCCTATATTAACAACAAAAAAACATAAGCTTTTAGATTAGAATATTTCAATCATTTAATCATTCAAGTCTTCTCCCTTTGGTATTGATAATCTTACCAACATTTCAATAATTAAAGGATTGACTAATTAATTTCAATGTTTGAAATTCTTTTGGGTATTCCAATCCATGCTAGGGACCATCACAAAAACAGTTTATGCCATTGGAAAAAACCAATCCAACACATGAAAGTACCGGTATATTATATATATTGCAAATATATCGGGATGTATTCTAGCAAACCACCGCGGAGTAGTCATCTATACAAGGGCCTTGTCTCTTCCTTTAATTAAGAAAGT
This sequence comes from Magnolia kwangsiensis, assembly GCA_037074715.1. Lineage (NCBI taxonomy): Eukaryota > Viridiplantae > Streptophyta > Magnoliopsida > Magnoliales > Magnoliaceae > Magnolia > Magnolia kwangsiensis. The sequence goes on along the minus strand of CM073574.1, from coordinate 4,937,168 downwards.
GGACACAATGCTACTTGCAACTAAGAACATTTTTTTATCCATTTTAATGTCTTGGATTAGTCACTACTATTTCACATAACTACACAATCTGTCATCGGCGAGGCGGAAATTCGGCCATGCTGTCGTAGAAGAATCCGTAAGAAAATCAATAAAAATTATCAAGACATAAGCTCCATTTAGCTAACTGCCAATTGCTTTACTTTGTTGCTTATTTTATGGAGTTGGGGAAGTTAATTGATGCTCTGGCAGAGTTTGATACTTGATATGTTGTCACTAAGAAATTGTCCACGTGACATGCATTTACTCATATTAAACTGAATAAGGTGTGGAGCCCACTATTGATAATGGACAGTTCCAAAATCAAATTGGTTGAACAATCTTAACCTCTGATTCGATATTATGGGATATTATTCAGTTTTAACCGTCCAATCAATTTCATAAATACAATAGTCGGATGATCAAATAAGTGTGATTTTTGGTTCATGATACATCTAAAATCTGGGACCCACATAATTTTGACGGTTTGGATATTAGTTTGAATTATTCCACATATATGTTTGGATATCATCCATCAAACATTTTATGACGAGCCTGTTTCGGATTTCGCAATTTATTCGTTTTCCTCGGTCAAGACAACGAGCGGAATTTTCAAAGGCGGGGGCGGGGAAGAAACGGCCTTTTTATTGTGGAATGCTACCGTGCAGGTTGCCGGAAAGAAGATCCGTGCATTTCACTCGTTTTTCTACACATTCTTATATATATTTCGAGATCTTGACCGTTGATCTGGTGGAAAAACATTGGAGAGGTGTATCTTAAAAGTTAAAACATTACAATGATTATCCAGACTATATAGTGTTTTTTGATTTTCTAGTTGAAGTGTGGACTGTTGTTCTAACTCAGTGCGCTGATGGATGCCTACTGTCTTTAAATCTCCTGAACTTTCAGTGTTGGCCTATCCATGAGTTGGCCTATTAGAATAATAGTCTTGATTATCAGATATCGCTCACGTGTATCATAAAGAACATGCCAGTCACGTGTATCATAGAGAGGGAGCTTCGTAGAAATAGCATGCTTCCGTTTTTTGTCACATGTTGCCTTCCTTTTTTACTTTTTTAATTGACACTTTCGTTTAGTGGGCCGCAAGTTGAGTAGCGAGGCGGCTACTGAGGTGACGTCACTAATTTCTGTAGCCCCACCATGATCTATGTTTTGTAGGAAACGGACTGGCTACTCACCATGATGTATGTGTTTCATCAATGCCGTCCATCTATTTTTCTAGATCATTTTATGTTATTACGAGAAAAATGAGGTATATTCCAAACTCAAGTGGACCACATTATAAGAAACAGTGTTGAATAAACGTTAACCATTAAAAACTGTTTGGGGCCCATAAAAGTATTGGATCAAGCTAATATTTGTTTTTCCCCTCATATGGGTCTTTATGACATAATCAACAGATTGGATGTCAAATAAACAGTACACTGGGCCTTAGTAGGATTTAAATGATGGATATCTAATCACTATTGTTTTCCTGTGGTGTGGTCGAGCTGAGATATATATCTATCTCATTTTTTATTTAAAACCTTAAAATCATCTTTAAAAATGGATGAACCGAATGGATGAAATGCTTACATCATGGTGGGGTCCACAGATCACCGACCATCAGCCACGGGGCTGGTGTCAGGGGGAGTAGCCAATCCGTTCCCATTTTGTATCCACGCCGTCCATCCATCTTGGAGAGTGTAGGATCCACAGAATGAGTCACATCCAAAGCTCCAGTAGACCCCACCACAGAAAATAGTTGGGAGAGCGACACCACCGTTGAAAACTTCTAAAGGCCATAAAAGTTTTTGATCAAGCTAATATTTGTGTTTTGTAAGCCCCGTATCCTAAACCGTACCGTTCCATAGACTTTCGCGGTCTTACCGGTCGAATTTCGGCAACCTTCGACCCTTAACTAATATTTACGTGCGACCCTGATTTGTATGCCGTCAACCCGTATCGACTCAATCCAAGACCTTTACCTTAGCGACCGCACCGTCGCTGCGGTTCCGATGCTGCGACTTACGTGCCGAGGCGATACCCTGGTCAAGAGATGTGGGCCAACGTTCGGTGCGAAGAAAACGCCGCGCGTTGCGAAACCCAAAAGAATCTCTATGAGGTGTCACATCAATCCCATCAATCCATCAATCCATCACATGTCAAGTACATGTCAAGTACACATCACCTTTCACCCATTCCCAAGCAACTACAAAAGTCAAGAATCTCTTACAAGCTCATACCTCTCTTACACCAAAAGCTCTCAAAATCAAAAAGTTCTTACACCACCCATGCTTTTCTTACACAAATGGCCACAAAAGTTAAAATTTTCTTACACCCATCACTCACCACATCCATCACCCATCTCTCTCTCCCTTTACAACTCTCTCTCTCTCTTTTTCTCATTTTCAAACTCAAAAAAATCTAAGGAGAGAAATCTCATATGTATGAGAATTCTCCAAGTCTCTCCCTCTCTTTCAAAACTTCAAGTATGGCCCACTTTCCTACCCCATGATCTCCCATCCATCCTAACCATCCATTCCCCATCTCCTCCATTGGAATCAAAGCTAAGGTGCTAAGGAACTCATAGGAGCAAGAAGATCGAACGGTGTGTGCTCCTCTAGATATAAAAAAATTAATTTCTATAGCCTAGATGTTTTCTTTCTTTCATGAGAAAAGTGTAGAACCCACCAATCAATGGTGGAGATCCCACACAATCCCATGGTTGTGGCCTAATGGCCTACCTTATGCATGCATGATCCATGCATGAGGCCTTTCTCTATGGGCCTCATCATGGTAGTTTTATTTTATATCATATTATGTTTGGTTCACCTAGACCTTATAACCATGGTGGGGATGACATCCTCACCATGCATTTTAATTATATGCCATGCATGTGCAAGATCCATGTTGTAAATGTAAATCTAGGTATAATGTGCGGGTGTGATTGATCTTAGGAGGGCTCAATAGTGGCGGAGCCCCTTTTCCTATGGCCAGATTGTCCTTCTATCTCTCTTTTTCCTCATTTTATTTCCTGATGTGTGTGGCCCATTAATGTATTTCCCTTTTTATTTAACTTATATAATAAATTTTATCTAAGTATATGTTGCTGTCCAGAATTTTCTGGACAGTTTCTGGTTGTTTTTGGACCAGATTTTGAGACTGTTTGGGGGACTATTCATACCTATTAAATATACTTTTTTGAAAGGTGTGGATCTCATCTTAATGTCCCCCAAATTTCAGCCCCAATTGACATTCATTGGGGTCCCAAAGGTGTGGTCCAAGTGAGGTGGACAGTCTGGATTTTCTGCACTGTTCCAGCAACATTCCACCATGGACAGTTGGATTTTTGAAATTTATTAAAATACCTATGGATGTTTAAAAATTATAAAAATTTTCAGGGGGGTGGCCTACTTATGGTGGGACCCACCTACAATTTTGGGGCCAATGGACGCCTGTACACACCATGGTGATGGCGGGACCGACCCATTATAATATGGTATCCAGATCAATCCGATTTTCAGGACAGATTGATTTATGTAAATGAATTAAAATATTTACAAATGTTCAAAAATTCTGAAATTTTTTACGAGTGTGGTCCACTTATGTTAGAACCCACCTACCAAATTTCAGGGCCAATGGACCCCTGTACACACCGTGGTGAGGGCCGGACTGGCCCACCACGTTGGTACGTTCAGGTCTGTCCGATTTTTCTTAACAGTCTGTTTTGTTTAAATTAATTAAAATACTTAAAGATATCTAAAAAATTATAAAATTTTGTGGGAGTGTGGCCCATCTATGGAAGTATCACTCTATGAAATTTCAGCCTCAAGTGACCCCGTTTGGGTATCCAAAAGAATGGGCTAAGATGGTTGGACTCCCAGATTTTTTTCTGCTGTGCAGTCCAGCAATATGCCTTGATAAAAAACCATAATTCAAAAATATTTCTTCTAATGGTGGGCCACCTTTTTGGGTTTCCTTTCATTGTATGCATGATGAGGGACCTTGGCCCTCAATTTTCAGAATTTTAGAGGCCTTGGACCCACTCCAATGGAGTGCCCAAATTTAGGATAGCAACATGTTATAATTATGCTGGCCTTGGGCTGAAATTTTGAGGAGTGGGGCCCACCATATTATAAAGATCTTACAGGAAATGATTTATACCTTTAGTTCCTTAAATGTTGGGCTTAATGAATGCACTTTTGAGACCCACCACAGTTGAATTTAATTGGGTCCATGAATGTAGCTAGTTGTTGAACTATTTAAGGCCCATAGAGTGGACCCATTTGATGTGTTCCAAGGCCCATGAGATTAGGCCCATTTGATGTAATTTAAGGCCCATAGAGTGGATCCATTTGATGTATTCCAAGGTCCATGGGATTGGACCCATTTGATGTATTTTAAAGCCCATGGGATTAGGCCCATTTGATATGTATAAGGCCCATGGGTTAAGAACCATTTGATGCAATCTAAGGCCCACGGGTTATGACCCATTGCAATGCACATAAGGCCCATTGGTGCGGCCCATTGATGTGGCCCATTTGATGAGTAAAAGTCCCATATGACATGGCCCATTTGATGTATTTAGGGCCCAATGGGGTATACCTAAGGTCCATTGCAATGTGTGATCCCAACCTGGTTTACGTAATGTTATTCACTACGGGCTATACCTTGGGAGCAATGTTGGTTTGATGTCCACATTGTAAGTATAATGTTGGTTAAATGTCCGCATTGCGACTCTCCCTAGGGCCCATTGGTAGGCCCGTACTTGTTGTATGCAAGCCGTCTAGGCCAGCTGCGTTGTAAGGATAGGGCATTACTTTATAACATGCTTAGTATAACTCCATGATACACAACCTATTTGTATCGGTCCATTTGATCGGCCTGCTCGTGTCGTCCATTTGATTGATTTAGCCCATATGATTGATTAGGCCCATCTTTATATATTTGTGGCCTGTTGCTAAGGCCATATATGAGGCCCGTTATTGAGGCCCACCTTGATGTGTATGAGGCCCGTTGTTGAGGCTCACCTTGATGTGTATGAGGCCCGTTTTTGAGGCCCACCTTGATGTGTATGAGGCCCGTTGTTGAGGCCCATCTTGATGTGTATGAGGCCCGTTGTTGAGGCCCACCTTAAATATATATGAGGCCCATGTTGCAAGGCCCATTGTGATATATGCAAGGCTCATGAGTCATGGCCCATTGCAATGTATGTAAGGCCCAATTGGTGCGGCCTATTCGATATATTTATGGGATCCATGTCATTAGGCCCATCCTGTTGTATTGGTGACCCGTCCATTAAGGCTCACCCGTGGTATATATTTGAGGCCCATGTGTAGGGCCCACCTATTGTGTATTTAAAGCCCATGGGTTGTGGCCATAGTGATGTATATTAGGCCTATGTGATGTAGCCCGTACTGATGTGTATTAGACCCAGATATGTGACTCACCTGCGAAGTATATTTGAGGCCCATTGTGATATATCTGAGGCCCATGGGTGCGGCCCATCCAGATGTATTTGAGGCCTATGGGCAAGGCCCATTGTGATATGTGTTAGGCCCAGGACCAGGGCCCACCTGTTTCGTATATTTGGCCCTTGTGTGAGGCCATGTGCCCATTATATATTTGATTCTATGTGGGCCATTCCTTGGGGGCAATGTTGGTTAAAAGTCCACATTGTTGACGCCGGTTATTGATACCGTTTATGAGTATGTGACATCATAACATCATGATACATGCCCATTCGCATCATCTGCATGTTTGTTATGAGATGTAATGACCATTACATATGTAATTGGGCAGGATGATGTGAGACTCCCTGATAGATGGAGATTATCTCACATGGGCGCATGACATGCGTAGGATTGATGCATGATTGGATTGTATGACTTATGCATCTTGCATTATGTTGTGATTACTGTACGCCATAGTGACATCAGGGCCGTAGCCTCCACAGGCATATCGTGGATGGCCGGATGGGACACCGGAAATCTGTTCGAGCATCGGGCCGCCATAGATGGCCCTGGGTGAAAATCTCTAAATACCCTCTTAGTTCTAGAGGATGCTCCAACGTCTAGACCGAGTGGGTAGATGAGCGTTGAGTACCGATTGCCAGATGACTGCGTTCTCTACTGTGTCGTGGTCGGTTGGAAGGGGGTGCGGCCTTACCCGCCCGAGGGAGTAGGCATGGCTAGGCTGAGTTTGACCAGCTCGAGGAATGGGTCCGCTATTGGTGAGCCGGGTAGGTATTGACAGACTACTGACAGGTGGATAGTGAGGTCTTTTCCACTTACCCAGTTGTGTGCTTGATTAGGACGGCAGGTGGTGTGAAGTGTAATAGACCCCGGTGATTTCTCAAGAGAGGAACCGTACTGATATGAGGACTGACATAATATTATGACACCCCGTCACTGTTGTGCATGTGGGCGGGCGCATGTGGGTGGACGCTGATGTGGGCGGGTGTGAGGCCTGGGTGAGCTACCACACTGGGCGAGCTACCAGCGGTTGGCAGGTTACTGTGCTGACAGGCTACTGAGTAGGAGTTGTATACTCATTCATTCATCCATTCACTATCCAGTCGGGCTGGTGGTGCGCAACTAATTGTTGTGTATCTTCGTTATGGCAAGAATTTCGGTTGGGCACGCGACTAACCTGAGATCAGGAGTTTACCACGTTGAGTCTGACTATCCAAATTTAGGTATGAGACTGGTTTGGATAGAGGTTCCTTGTGGTGGACCCCGTAGCCTGCGATACTACGTACTATCATCCCGACATTATACTCCAGCATGGTCATTCCATTAGCACCATATACTGCATATTCCATTACATCTTTGGCGTGTGGCATTGTGGGTTGTTAAGTTTCTATATTCCTATGACTTAGATGAGAGTGATGATATTTGTTAGCTCTTTCGAATTGTGTATTATATTATATCATTGTCATTCGACATTTGATTATCTATGACTCATCATTTGCATAGCTGTCCCATATTGCGTATTCTGATATTGATTAACTTATGGACTTGTTCATACTTCCGCTTATTCTGTTATCGCATGATTATAATATTGTCAGTATTTCTGTTTACGCTGATAATTCCCGCTCTTATCAGTGTTTCTGCTTATTCAGTCATTGTATGGTTTATGAATTAATAGCTTTCCGGTATTGTATGATTATGATATGGTATTGAATACTTGGCACTTATCTCGTGCACACACTTACACCACCCTCTAAGCTTTCTATAAGCTTATACACGATAAATGCGTGCAGGTGATGTTAGGTTGCAACAGTATTGAGCTTGGAGCGTGCAGCTGTTTTCTGGAGCTTTGATTTTGACATATATATTTCCCTTTCAGCATTGTATTTAAATGATTATATTAGTGGATATGTGATGATGATGTTGCCTTTATGATTTAGGTAAACTTGTGGTCATGCTTATTACTAGTTAAATGTACAAAAAAAAAATTCTCCTTGTATGATCCCAGGATCGGAAATCTGGCATATGAATGCTAGGAGCCGAGAATGGGGTACTACGGAGGCTGTTGGCACTAGATTCGGCGATCGGGATTCCTGTGAATCCGATTTCTGGGTTTGGGACGTGACATGTTTTCCCTTCTTTAAGATCTTTTTTAACTTTTGAACAGGTTGGATTTCGATAAAACATTATGTTGGGCCTTAGGAAGGTTTCAACGGTGTGCATCAAACTCCTCGCGGTCCACTAAAGCTTTGGATCTACCTAGTTCTCTGGGTCATGCCTTGAAATAATATCTCCAAATGAATAGCCGGTGTGGATACAACGCATACATCATAGTGGCATCCATGGAACTTCACTTTAGTAGGGAGTCTGGCTACTCAACCTGTTAGTATCTAATTCGCGTTCCAGTGTTTGGCACATGGTATTAGATGGGATTACGTGGGATATAATTGCATTTGGTCCGTGCCAATTCCACTAAAGGCTGGATAAAGCTTAGAATTAGATTAGATGGAATTGCATTCGATCCCTCCCAATTTCACTCAATGATAGCAAGTTGTGTAGGTCTCACCATGATGTGTGAGCCATATCCACACCGTCCACCCATTTTTCAAGATCTTTTTAGAGCATGGGCCAAAAAATCAGGTAGATCTAAAGCTCAAGTGGACCCCACCATAGAAAACAACGGGGATTGAATACCTACCATTGAAAACTTCTTTGGGGCCACATAAGTTTTGGATCTACTTCATTTTTAAGCCTATATTATAAAATGAAGTTACAAAACAGATGAATAATTTGGACATAACACGTGTTATTTTCAATAGTTTCAAATGATAGTGGGTATATTCATTCAATGTACCATTGTATTATAAACATAAGCTTATCCCATGGTAACAGGGTCAATCCCTACTATATGTAGTAATTATGTTTTTTGAATCCCATCCCACATAATCCTTCCCGATACCATGCGCCAGATACCCCCCCGAAGAGTTTCAACACCTGGTCAAGGATTCGAGTATCCATAGGTGGTGAAATCCTATTACGATGTGTCTGCCCATGTAATAAATAAATAATAATAATAAAAGTTAGGGGCTGTTTGGTCCGGAATTGCATTACTTGAGTTTAAAACATTATTGCATAATAATTGCATGTTTAGATGTATCATAGTATATATATATATATGTATATATATATATATATATATATATATATATATATATATATATATATATATATATATATATATATATATATATATATTCAATACCTATGCTTGAGATTAGATTCTTCTTCGGGTAAAAATACAATATTAACACAAATTACTTTTTGTGGATCATGAAATTGTAATCGACATGTCAAATTTACAATGGTACACCTATACAACTTAAATCTTACATATAAAAGATGCGTATAGATGGATTGCATGCATGAAATACCTATGTGAATGTAAGCTAATAGATATAGGGATTTCAAAATCTATTAAAAATCCCTCATGAGACCAAATGCAATTTCATATTATTCAATCTCATTCCTTTCTATGGTGTCCATACATCCCATGAAATTTGCACATAACCAAATACAATTACATCCTACTTCAAAGATCCAAAGAATTGTTCATTTTATTTAGATTGATGGGACGTGTAAAAATCAATATAAAAGGAAAATTAAAAAGAAATATGATAACCATAAAAAATCTCAAATCAGATACTTTTTAACCCTTAAATCTTTCAAACCCATGTGTAGTTCAAATTTAAAACTGCATTAGTAAAGAGTGAGTTGATTTATGTTGGAAGACCTAAAATGCATATATAAAAAAAAGGCCTTCCATGAAAGCATATTTCTCATTTTTATTTTTATTTTCACTTGTAATTTATTGCTACGAGTGGATCATTGTAGATATTTGGATGGAGGTTGTAATAATATCGTGAGATTCTGTTGGTGGAAAATCAGATCCTGTGATGAATTAGTTAATGAATGTGGTGTTATGTCATGAACGTACGGATTGTTTGATCCATCATCTTTCATCCATGCTTTCCATCAACAGATCTCCGTGAATTAGACCAGTGCCTGATCTTCCCACTGGTGGGGTCATCTTAATGTCTGCAAAAGCTACAAGCAACCCAAAAGCACAATCATGCTTATGAAAGTAGCGAATCTATCCTATGTATCAGGCCACCCAACTATGCACCATCACACGTGCCAACCTGTTTTTACATGTGGAGTATCTAAGCCATCCATTAGCTGGGTCTTGGGTTGCAGATATACCATCCAAAGATTAGGCCAATCCAATCATAATGCGCACTGAAACAGTAGAAAAAAAAAAAACCAAGGGCTCAAAAAGCTTGGCAATGTTTTCTCCAACCATCTATTGGCGTCAAACATTATGGTCCGCTTGACAAGGGGAAGATAAACTCAATGGATGGCTTAGATCTTATACACACTTACAAAGTTAGGTGATATAGAATGAGCTGCGGACACTTTCATGGCACGGATAGATCAAAGAAGGCCCAATCAAATGCGAAAATGATCTGGACAGTTAGAACCTTAAATCAGTCATATCTAAGCCAATCAGGATGAGATTTTTTTGACAAATTATATATGATTTTGAGTTGGAGAACCTACTTAAGCTAATTAACTCCAATATAAGTAGGTCACCCATGCTGAATTTGTGAGTTCCATTAGATCAACGGCTAAAGGTCTCATTTATTTTCATTTTTTACTATAAATATTAAGTTTTAGTTCAAGTATAACTCTTGATCATTTAAGTTGGAAAAATCGTACTCAATATGAAAATGGCTTAGAAAAGTTACAAGAATAAGGTAATTTGACCAAACTGTGCACATATTTTTTTTGGCCGTAAACCATGAGTTCAATCAGTAATGGAGGTTGTAAGTCACGTTTTCAAGGTGTTTGAGTTAGAGTCTAACCCCGTCCTAAGTTTCAGTTCCTTATTTAAAGAGTTATAATTTTAATTTTTTATCATCAACTAAATTATTTCGAATATATTAAAAATTATTTATACTTTTATTCCTTGTTAATTTGAGGAAGCTCCGTGAAAAGTCCAAAGAGCTCCATGGATCTGAAAGGGTAATTTCTTGAGAAATATAATGATCGGCCTCATCACGTCCCTCCCTACACCGTTAGCACATGTTGTGGCATATAAACGAACGACCTTATATACTAAGGAAGGCTTAGCAAAATCTCTTAGTTGTCTAAGGGTGGATTTGGTTGAATGTTATGAAATATTATTATATTTTAAACCAAACGGCAAATTCAACTGATTAATAATGAAATACTGTGAAATTTCATGATTTTTGGTTCAACCAAACATACACCTGATGTTACTTTCTTAAATCGTATGGTACAAAAGCAAAAGAAAACCATGAAATGGAGAGTAAATGCACTGTGACGAATTTAAGAAATTTAAAAATTAAGAGAAATATATAAATAATTAGAGGAATTGGTAGTGTCCATGCATGGGTTTCTACTCTGACAAGTGGGGGCCATGGTTTGGTTATCCAGACCATCGGCTGTTGACTCCACCATGGATTAACACGTTGGTGATTCCCATTCCTAACCAATCTTGGAAACACTCGTTGTATTTCTCTTTTGGTTAAGATTGTCGCCATGGAAGATATTTTTGGGGCAGGAACTATTCACCATGGCAGCGAGTAGACCAATGGTCTGGATTACCTGATCATGGGCCAATTGTCAGAATCGAAAACCCACGCAGGGTAGTGCAATGATGTGGGTCGCTTATCATATGAATCCTCTCTGTGGGTTCCACGGGAAAATTCCCTTTCCTTGGATTAATCCAAACTGGTTATATGAGTGTGGCCCACATGTTGAGGAGATAGGTCTGATAAATGCCCCAGGTGTTTTTACTGCCACTCTGTTTAATGATTGGCTTCAATTTTATAAAGTGCCCAAGTTGGCACAATATCAATGGTCAGGATGATTCAATATAAGAGATTTTTCGTTACATGGTCCATCGACAAGGGGACCCAACATACCAACGGTGATTCATGGACGAAATGTGTAAGCTAGAGACCAGAGTATCCACACAAGGATCGAATATCTTATGGTGCAAAGGGTCCATATGGTTATGCATATGATTACTCCAAAGGTTGAGATGGACATTCTCTAGCAAAGGTATAATCTTAGGGCATGTTTGGGAGCTTGGATTTGGATCCTTATCGATACGGAGTCCCTGTATTTGAAGTTCTCCTGTTGTGTTAGCACAATGGAAATAAACTTTAATATGAAAGTATCTATGCATGATATATTTATATGAGCTTGAATTTTACTAAATCAACTTTAATGTCTGCCCAAAAATGATGAAATTTCAAGTCTCGGATGGGCCATAAGCACAAATTAATGTTCAAGTGACTAACCAATGATGTTTAACTGTTGATTGACATAGATATTGTTTAGACAGTGCAGATCATCATATTAAAGTAATTATGGTGATCTAATTGTTTTGAGACATCATTAGTGGGTCATGTGCAATGACATAAAAGCTACACATACAACTCTCTAAAGGATTTTACATGTAATCCAAGCCTTCACGTGGATTTCAAACCACTTGTTGGGTGAATTTGAAACCCTTAGTTACTTCTTGATGCCCAACAGCCAGGATTTGAAATACCCTCGAACTCCTTAAAACCATGGGGCTAAAGGACGGGCCCTTGCTCTTCCTTCATGCGGAGGAATAAGTCAATGTCAGCTAATGCACATGCCACCACGCAAGTCAGCGGGGTAGACAACTGCAAATCCAAGCCATCTATCATAGGTATAGCACTTGTTGATTTCCTAACCTTCAAGAAACAGGTCGGCCCACAACTCAGGTGGGCTGCAATTAACTAAAAAAATGTACGGTTGTGAAAAATTGGCTCGAGTTTTCTAACCCATTGCGGTAACACCTACACGGTGAGGTCCACACGATGAATGGCTTGGGTATTTCCAAAATGTGCCACGCTGGCATATAACGTGGCCTGTGCATTAGCTAACTTGTATTATACCGGGACCTCAGTGTTGAAACGAGCTATTTTTCACTCAGTCAACCACTTGAGCTATTCATCATGGCGTCACGAGTGTGGTCTTAGGCTCTTAGCAAAGCTGAGTAGCCAAACAATGGGTACGCTCATGTCGGGAGTGGATCGGGTGTTATCCGGTTAACACTGTCGTGGGTAGTTTCTTAACCATGGGGTCCACCTTGATTTAATTTTTGTACATCCACGCTGTCCATCCGTTTTTACAGATCATTTTATGGAAAAATACCAAGCATGAATTAGATATAAATCTCAAGTGGACCACACAGTAGGAAAAAGTGGTCATTGAATTCTCACCATTAAAAACTTCCCAGGGCCCATCCTAATGTTTATCTTACATCTAACCTGTTTATTAGGTTTCACAGACATGGATGAAAGGAAACACAGCTATCAGATTGATCCAAAAGTTTTGTGGCCCATAAAAAGTTTTTAACGGCCAATTATCACTGTTTACTGTGGTGGGGTCCACTTAGGAATTGGATACGATTCATTTTTAATACAGTGCCCAAAAATTAATCTTTAAAATCTGATGGACGGTGTAGATATAAAAAATATACATCAAGGTGGACCCTAGGTTTAGTAAAACACCCGCTACGGTATTACCCGGGTAACACCTGATCCATTTCCGTTGATGTCGGAATCCTTTCGTTTTCAACCATAGAAGGAAATGTTAGTAGAGGTTTCCTAGTTCAAAAACGCGTGTGGATCCTGTCTATCCACACGCTGACAAAAGTCCCAGTTTTAAACACGTGTACAAGATCAAATCTTTTCATAAAGAGTAATACACTGTTTAGACCGTTTGTTTTAAAAACAATGCCATTTTACAACTCATTAGGGACACAACATGCAGATCAAGTAGTTGCTGAGGTCTAACATACAACTAAAATGAGTGAATGAAATACAAACTGTCCAAAAGGCTGGCCCCACCAACAAGTTCACCTAGCATAAAAATCAGGTCCATGATCATCAGGTCGGCAACATACGTAGTTTGGACGATATCAACGGTTGTACTTTTTTATGTTGTGTTCCTTAGGATGATTGCACTCCCTTGAATGTTCAAGGGGCGATTTTCACCACTCTACCTAGTTATATTGCACGTCCAATGAGATGTCAACCAAAGATTAGGTCTAGATTTTATATATATATATATATATATATATATATATATATATATATATATATATATATATATATATATATATATATATATATATATATATATTTTAATATTCAATTGAAAAGCTACAAGTAAAAAGAGATTCAAACGAGAGTATTATAAATAACTTAATATGACTTGAAGACCTTATGAAAGAGACAAAACTCTTTATTAGATGGACAGGATTTGACCCTATGGCAATTTCACCTACACAGTTTGGCTATGACTAGGGTTGTACATGAATTGAGTTAGCGCGTTCGACTTGACTCAAAAAAGTTAGATTTAACTCGAATTAAAATTGAGTTCGAGCCGAGTCGAGCTGGTTTTTTGAGCTCGAAAAAAATTCAAAATAAGTTTGAGCTTGCCCGAGCTTGACTTGACTTGGATGGAATCCCAATTTAAATTGAACTCGGATTAAACCAATTCGATGACTCAGTTAATTTGATATTGTTGTTGCTTACGAAGTGTTTGATGAAATGACACAACGAAGTATCAGCTAGTGACATGAAAGTTATGTATATGAAACAAATATTATTTTTATCTTGATTTTGATGTTGCCTACAAGATGTTTGATGAAATATCTGTACATAGCTGTTGTTGTGTTACATATAATAAAAAATTAAAAGTACACTCCATGTGTTTGTGAAAATGCCGCGTGCATAAGCCCAATCTTAGCTTAAACTCAACTCGAATTAGCTCGAGCTACTAACCGAACTGAATTGAGCTGGCAAGTTAGGCTCGAGGAATGAGCCGAGCCGAGTTCAAGCTGAGCCAACTAGTGGCTGAGCCAAGTCAAATTATGCCAAGCTCGATTCATGTACACCTCTAACTATGACCCAACATAGGCAAGCTAGCTATTGTCAAAGCTTTGTGGGCTCTATTATGGTATATGTGTTTTATCCACATTATATATTCATTTTGTCAACTTATTTTAGGAATGAGCCAAAAAAATGAAGAAAAACTAAAATCTTACGTGGAGAAAATTGTAGGGATTGTATTACCATTGAAAACTTTTTGAGGGGCTGTGAAAGATTTGGAACAAGCTTAAATTTTTTTTTTCCCTTCATCTAATTCTATGTGACCTTATCAATAGGTTGATTGGAAAATAAATGTTACACTGTGGTCTGAGAAGTTTTTAACACTGGACATTCAATCAACATTGTTTTCATGTGGCGTCATCCACCTGGGATTTGGATTTGCCTTTGTTTTTCATCTCATATCCTAAAGTAAGCAAATGACTGAAAAATATGGATAAGACACATGCATCATGATGGGGCCTACAAAACATGTTGGGTTCACTAGCCAAACCGTCTCCACCTGGGCTTGTTTGGATTCATGTATAGTATTGTATTGTATTGTATTTGGGTACTATCTATGTATACATTGGATGGTTTTCAAAATACATTCAAATCAATCAGATATTAATCAATGTTTGGATTGGAGGTATTGTTTGGCATAGTATACAATACATTGTACAGATCAATGTTTGGATAGGACGTATTATGTCTGCGTATTATACGATCTTAATTGGGTTAGGTGGCCTATTTGACGTATGAAACTTTGTGATTTCTAGCTCAGATAATTTTCACGTTGAAATATACCAAATGAACGGTCCCGATCTTACACTGCATAGGTACTAGATATCTTGTAATCGTACAAATTTCAAACTTTCATCCGCTGCAGAATACAGCGCGATGAATATGAAGTATTGACTGCAAGCCTGTGTTCTGACAATACTATATCGTGCTTTTGATTTTTTAGAAACAGTATGAAATCGCATGCATAAGATACGACGCTTGTACACTCCTATCCAAATGCTAAATAATGAGAATATTTGAAAATATTCAATTATAATTCGATACAATGCGCTCTTACACGCGAATCCAACAGGCCCTAGGTACCTCAGTTGAATCAACCGTGCAACGTGGCCTCTTCCGAGTTGACTCAGACTTGGATGGACCCGTACGAGGCCATCCACGAGTCACATGCGATTCATGAGGTGAGCTTGGATGATTTGCCCTTAACTCAGGTGGGTCACACCTCAACTCAAACCCAAACAAGTCTGGACGAATCACAGAGTCAAGACCATGGATGGATTCGAACGGCTATGATCATCAGATACCCGTGGCTGGCCATAGTGATAGAGATGAATCGACAGTCCAGATTGATTATTAGTTGTCCCATGTATTAATTAAAAGTTTGGATACATTGCTAACATCCATTAAAGGTATAGACGTCATTATTCAACTGCACGCACGCTAGTGCGTCAAAGATAGGCGTCCACGTCTTAAATCTACACAGCAACAAGGACGCAATCAGCAAGATGGCTACTGACATTGCTATGTAGGGCCCGCATGATATATATGTGTTTTATCAAATCCGTTCATCTATTTTTCCATATCATTATAGAGCACGAACCAAAAAAATGATGGAAATCCAAATCTAGAGTAGACCACACCAAAAGAAAACAGTGGCGATTGAATGGCCATCATTAAAAATTTCCTAGGGCTCACTGCAGTGTTTATTTGTCATCTAACCCATTGATTAGGTCATTCACACCTGGATGAAGATAAAACAAAAATATCAGTTTAATCCAAAACTTTTGTGGCCTCTAAGAGGTTTTTAATAGTGAGTGTTCAATCACCACTCTTTCCTATGGTGTG
Source organism: Magnolia kwangsiensis (assembly GCA_037074715.1). NCBI lineage: Eukaryota > Viridiplantae > Streptophyta > Magnoliopsida > Magnoliales > Magnoliaceae > Magnolia > Magnolia kwangsiensis. The sequence goes on along the minus strand of CM073574.1, from coordinate 4,920,793 downwards.
GTCCATCTGAGATTTGGATCTAACTCATTTTTTTCTCTTATATTATAAAATATTCTGAAAAAAATGGATGAATGGCGTGGATAAGACACATAACGTATGATAGGGCCCACAAACCATTGTCAGTAGCCATCACTAGGCAATCCACGTCTTTATTTATTTATTATTATTATTATTATTTTTTACACACTTACACACACCCCACACACTCACGCCACACGCGCACACACCGTGGGATTTCATCACCCTTGACCCGGTGTTGAAACTCCAAGGAGTCTACCACCCGCGTAAGAGCAAGGACCCACCAGTAGGCAATCCGCGTCTAACAATTTGCGAAGTCCCTTTAATTACTCGCACGGTTTCTTTTCAATAGCGAAAAAATTAAAAAACAAGCCGACCACTTTCATCTCACCAGCCTGTCACATCTATAGAGTATTCAATCTGTGTGGAAGGTGGGCCACACTACTGTGATGATCACGTAATATTAAAATCAGAAAAATATTAAAATTGAGTTGGTATGGCGGCCAAGTGCAGAGTGTGATACACCCAATGAGTAGATCCACCTGATTTGAATACCAGCTGATCATCATTGAACAGCCTTCCTTTTCCACAAACAGGATATTCTATGCATATGATATTTCGTTTCAAAAAACAAAATGCCGTATGGCAACTTACGATGAATCCGGTGTATCTGACCATTACTCGTTCTCTCTACCTCCCAACTTTTATGTTTGTTTATTTGTTTTTGTTTGTTTTAATTATTTTTATGACCATAGATGATCTCATCTGCTTATCAATCTATTGCATTGATTGTCACCCCTTTCCAATTTCTTCGGGAGTGGATTAGGTGCGGCACTTACCATGGGCCTATTTTGACGTATGCATGGTATATCAATGTCATCCATTAGTTTTGCAAATCATTTTATAGAACAAGAAAAAAAAAAGTGAAGAAAATTCAAATATATGTGGACCATATTATAAGAAATAGTGGGGTAATACTTTATTATTAAAAACTTTCTAGGACCCACCATAATACTTATTTGCCATGTAACATGGGGATGAGATAATATAATTCTTGACTAAGGAAATAAAATAAAACTTATGTGGCTCATTAATATTGGTCAATCACCACGGTTTCCTATGCTATGGTCTGCCTGAGAATTGAATCTACTTCATTTTAAAGCTCATACCTAAAATAATCAGACAAAACGTATGGACAGCATGAACATAAAATACATACATTGAAGGTGGGCCCCACAGTAAGGGCCTTACATCTTGGGTGAGGCCTGTACCACACCTAATCTTAACCATCCATCACATGTTTGGAGTCGGATGGTCAGGATCAACGTGATTTCAAGTCCGTGAATAACCAGTGAGACCCGCTGATGTCCAGATAACCGTTATGGTGCACATGTAGGTGGTAGATAAAAAGGAATAAGAAAATTAAATCAGAACATTGTTCATCTCACAGGCCTACAAGTGGCATTGTTCATCTCACAGGCCTACAAGTGGCATCTGATGAACGGTCTAAAAGACATGGCCAGTTCCCTCGTACTGTCCACCCAAGACACGTGGTAAGTTTTTTGTGGGGGTAGGTGGAGTCCAAAATGTCGGACGGATTGAGTGGGGGTTGATAGACATCATATCTTGTGGAAAGCGAGAGAAGGTAAAAGGAGAAAAAGATTCCCATTTTCTCAAAGCAATTGAATAAAGGAAAGAGGATGCGTTTCACGTTTGATAATGGTTGGCATATATTAGTTTTTAACCTTAATTACCAAAACATGTCATGTGCAACCCATCACCACAAAGTAGGAGAGAGAATATAGGAAGAAACCAAGGCCGGGGAAGTCGCCACAAGCATAAGAGAGAGATGGAGAGAAGGGTTTCGATGCTTATGATCGATTGAATAGCCTTATTTTTAATGCAACATCCTAACATTATTCAAAATAATAGAACCTTATTCGTTACGGTGGATGTTGCAGATTCATCACAACAGGTCAATGGAACCTCATTCACACATTGGCAGATTTGGTACATCACCCTCACAGGTGGTGTGGTGGCGTGGCAAAATTTTATTGGTGGGGCTGTACGTTAGAGATGGGGTTCAGGCTTTTTCTAAAGTTTTTGGGTGGAATACATACTCGGCGCATCTACCATCAATCAGATCTCACCGCATGAGGGTGGCGTAGGCTTGACTTTCTAATCTGCCTCTTCTTGACATGGGCTCACTATCAGCAAAGAGTTGAAAGTATAAAAACAGCCTTTGGTTGAAATGGTACAGGCTAATATTCAAAAGCTGTGATATATTCACCATTTAAACCTAGCTGGTGTAATTTTTTTTGAGAACTCATCATACCTGATGTGACTCTAAAATCCGAACAGTTCACATGAAGCAGCACCTCATGAAAATCCCAAGCCCAATTTTTCTTTAATCCAAAACTTTGGTGGGCCATGAAAATGAAAACAATTTCCTCCCTTCTTTTGCATTTCTCTTTACTATGGCCCATTGGAATTTTATAGTAAGGTGAAAATTTGTCCATTGAGTTTCATGGGATTCTGCATCACATGGACCGTAGGGATTAGACGCCCATGACGCATGTGCAAAAGTGCGCACTTACCCAAAGTGTGCATGCACGTGCGCACATGTGTGTATATTTTCTCGTTGCAGCCAATCATATGTAGGCAGCCAATATATACCATTTGCTCTTGCTAGAGTTGTGCTTGTGGCATCTGACCTATTCCTCAAGAGCTTTCTATCTTGATAGTGTTGTGCCCGAAATAAGTAAGCCCATTCAACAATCACATGAACTACTGTGTGAATTTGGAGGGTTTCAAGTGATTGTCATTATTTCCTACGAGAGCAGATTAGGTGTGGAACCAACCACTCTCAAGATGGTGCGGCCCCTCATAACAGGGCCTAAATTATGCTTTTCGAGTGGAAAATCGTATGGGAAATGGTGGTAATTGAAGACCCTACTCTTAAAAAATTCCTAAGGGCACTGTAATGTTTATTTGCTATCCACCTTGTTAATCATTTCACACAAACTTGGATGAAGGGAAAAATAAATATAAGCTAGATCCAAAACTTATGTGGCCCATTTATCACCACTGTCTCCTATGGTATGGTCCACCTGAGATTAATTTGGATCTTTGACGCAGGGATGAACGTGATGAGGTCGATCACCGTCTTCCTCAAGGATAACTACTCCGAATCCACGGAGCTTCTCTGGACTCCTCACAGAGACTTCTCGAATCCACGAGGAAAGAAAGCAGGAAAATAGAAATAATTCTAATAAATTCGAAATTGATTGATGAATTATTAAAAACGAGTTTACACCCCTTTAAATAAGGGAACCAAGCAACATGAAAGAAATCAGACTCATACTACAACTAAAACTCCTAGAATTCGCAACTTACTATAAATAGTAAACTTACTATTTATAGACGGTCACGATGTCTACTAGTGCGCAAGGTTTTCGGCCAAAAATAGTAAGTGTCCTATTTGGCTTCAACAAACCGTTCTCCTAATTATCCTAAGCACTTTTCATGTTGGACACAACTCCTAAAGCCCAACGGATGAAAAGTTATACTCAAACTAAAACTTACTATTTATAGTAAAAACAAAATTAAAACGAGGAAACGACCGTCGATCAGGGGGTTTTTCGCAAATCCGGGCTGCGCAACCCGGCGTAGCGGGGTTGGTTGGCTAAAGTAGCTCGTTCTATCCCAAAATCATATATTTTACATCGGATAACTCATTCCGGATTGTGAGATACGCCCGATCTAAGGTCCGATGGTCCGGATCACTTCTGTCGCCGACCGTGCCTTTTCTGATCCATCTTAGCCATGAAATTGTCCGCGACCCGCTCTACATCAATCTTCGTCATTTTTAGGCTCGTGCCCTGACATGATCTGAAAAAATGAATAGCCAGCACTCGAATACATACATCAAGATAAACCCTACGGTAAGGGCCCCGCAATCTTAGGTGAGGCCTGGGCCACACTTGATCGCTCTCATGTTTTATGGTGTGGACCATTTAATAATTTAATAGGCCTGATTTTTTAAGCATCCCATCATCATAACTGGACTCACTAAATGGTTGGATGGCATAAAAAAGCACAGTGGACCCCACACATATAATAATCTATAACAAGGTGAATAACTTTTACAGATGAGGGAATAAATTGTAGACTAAGGCTAATCTAAAAACCAGCCTTTCTATTGGCACCGTCTATTCTTAAAGTGCTCCTATTCTCTTGTTTATAGCATTTGGCATTTGTATTGAATGTGCCCATTGCCTTTTATTAGTGGGCGCAAACGTATATTCTCTTGGGCTCTTGCATGTGATCCGTCACAAGGAGAGACATCTATAAAGTATTTGATGAAAAGGAGGACTTGATTATAGAATAGTGGAGGATGCCAAATGTTTTAGAACAAATGCCATATGATGCCATGGTTCTAATGTATTATTGAATGGTACTATGTATTGATTAACCTACGAAACACGCCAAGAAGAACAAGATGGATTTTCTTAAGACATGGACCTGGCTTTTGTCTTTTGCATGTGCTTTTACATGTGGGGCCCATGGTTTGATTATCTTTATCACTAATATAACAGCCTACATCATAATTGGCTCATGCTCCCAAATTACAAAATGCTAGGGATGCTATTTTTTGGATTTTTTTTAATCATTGGATTTGAAAATCTGCAACGGATCTTTTAACCGTTTATTAGTGTATTTTTCTAATGTAATTATAGCTTTAGATTTATCAAGACCACCATCCATTGAGAATCATGGAGTTAGACGCGAGAATGTGTGCTCGGATTGCTTGCCATCAGGCATAATAGATGGTCTTGATCAAAGCAGATCAAATCTAGCCATTGGATCTTGGGCAACCATCATCGGTCAAACCCAGTTGAATTCGGCTATTTGATTTAAGGTGATGAGCATGTTGGTGGGACCACTTTTAATTTGATCGTATCCTACGTCATATGGGTTGGTACATTATTCATTAGGTCATGTTATAATCCTAGCATGTGGACTCATGTAGAAGTCATATTGGGGAGACTGAAGCCGAAGGTTTATGGATGGATCTAAGATTTTAAGAATTATTTCCTACATGAAAGTTTCCGTTCTAAGTTTCTCTTATGTTGTGCATTTCTTCCTAATTTTAGAGTAATTTAAGAGCCTCTTTAAATTCATAAAAAGTAAAAGAAACATTGTTTTCCATGAAACCCATTTTGTTGTTGTTTATAATGCTTCTTCTTTTTTTCTTCTTTTTTGTTTTTTTAAATATATATATGAGAATTCATGAAAAACATTATTTTTTGTTTTTCATTTCTATCTTTAGAAAGATAATTTTCTAGCTTTAAGTGTTAATGTCTGTCTTAACAGTGTACAACTTCAAGCACCTCATATGTATCAGGTGTGCCACAATTCAATTTCATGTACTCACATATAACTGTGTTATGATGCTACATGTATTAATGTCTATTTTTAAGCGTTTCACATATGTCATATGTGCTAATTTCTATCATTAAGCATTTCACATGTGCTAACATATGTTAGTGACTACCTAAAATGTTTTTAATTTTTTCATTCCAATAACTAATTTGTAAATAGATTCTAAAATTTTATAACTATCTTGTTGAAAAAAACAGGGCATATTTGTTCTTAATTTATATTGTAAGTACGTGTAAATGAGTAATAATTATTTATAAACCTTTGGTAGCCTTCACTTGAGGCTGATAAGTAGCCTTTCATTTGTTTGGAACGCTATTACACTAAAATTGAGGAAAGAAGAATTTTTTTCCACTAAAATTTGTAAGGTTAACTGTTGAGTATGTGTTTGATCTATCCCATTAATCCGTTTTACCCAATCTAAAGCCCAAGTGAATTACACTTAGCATTCAATTCTTCTTGGGGGTACAAAAGTATTGGATCAATTTGATATTTGTGCATACCCTTTATCTTTGTCTATGTGTCCTCACAAATAGGTTGGATGATAAGTATGCATCCCTGTCAGTCCTAGGCTTATTTGGACTTTCAACATAAGGCATTCAAATCTCCCTGTTTCTTGTAGCGTGGTCTACTTTAGCTTTGGATATACCTCATTTTTTGGTTTATGCCATAAATGAGTAGATAAAACAAATGGAGGGCAAGGATCAAACACATGTAAAACAGTGGGCACATAAATTTTACATGTGCAACTCCGATAATTTTTTAACGTATTTATGCTACAATTTTCAAGGCTTACATGTCCAACAATTCCCTCTCTTCCAATCAGGTGTGAAAAGTTATGATTACGCATTTACATTCCACTTTAGAATGTAAAAGGAAAAACAAAGCCCATTAGGAAAATAATTTTTACTTTCCCTCTCTTAGTTTCTTTGAAATAAGGTATCTCAAAAAGCAATATTTCCTTCCACGCGCTTTGCATGCATCCAAAAGGGCAATAAAATAGTGAAAAAGAACGAATTCTTAAACAAAGTGCTTTTACAAGTGGAAATGGATTCTAGCTATCCGCCGCTGTCGGTGGACTATGATGTGTTTTATATCCCCTCATGTATCAGTTTCATTTGTTTTGTTGGCTCATTTTAAGGCATGAGCCACAAAAGTTTTAAATCAAGTTGATATTTTTGTTTTTCCTGCAAGTAAACAATATAGTGGGCCCTTAAATGGTGTCATTAATCACATTGTTTTATGTGATGTGGTCTACTTGAATTTTGGATTACTCTATTTTTGTGCTCATGCGCTAAAATGAGTGGGCAATACAAATGAACAAGGTGGATATAAAGCACATACATGACGGTGGGCCCTACAATGCCTAAAGGTTCACCACGCAATCCGCTCCCTTTTCAAGTCCAATATACCACGTCATTGCACAAGAAGGCCTAGAGGTAGAAATGGCGAGGTGGGCTTGGTTGGTCACTAAATTTATCAGATTTCCTGAGAAAGACTTTCCAAAATTCTTATGATAGAAACCTAGGTGGGGCCCACTGTGATGTTTTTGAGAAATCCATCTTACCCGTCTATTTTGTGAGCTCATTTTAAGACATGAGATTAAAAATGAACTGGATCTATTATCCAAGTGAGCAGAAAATGTGACTATTGAATGTCCAGTTGAAATATTCATGGGCCACATAAGTTTTGAATCAAGATAATATTTGTATTCTCATACCTGTAGGAATGATGTCATGAACTATATGGATGGTATTTAAACATCATTGTCAACCCTATGGAGGTTTTAACATAGTAATTTCTTTTGGTCTCAATTCTTAAAAGGAGCTTACAAAACATATATACGGTGTAGATTTCAAACAAACATTACGGTTGCCGAAAGGCTTTAGCAGTAAATCCGCGGCCAAATCCATCCGCTCTTATTTGGAAAGGGATTGGCAGTTTAGTCACACGTGGCAACGACATTTTCAGCTGTAATAAGACGTACAACCTAACAAATGCCATGAATGGGAGCCGCGTCTTCTCCATTGATTGATACTCTGAGGTGAGCCAGAGCTACATTTTCACCGATGGCCCACTGATTGAAACACAATCAACGGTGCTTTCATTTTCAAAAGAGCATAACATTGGATTCTACGGTATTTGTGACACTTCAATATTTGGGTGCATCATTCAACTTTATCGTGGACAAAACAGGTACATTGTTGTGGGGCATACAAAACTTCGCAACTTCAATACACTGTTACCCGTGTGTTCTCCGTTGTGTAGTCGGAATCCTGTTTATCATGGCATGATTTGTTTTAGTCTTGGAATTTACCTTCTTTGGTATAGCATCGTGAGCCAAAAAAACTATCAAATAGAGTGGATATTACATGGTCATAACAACGTGCTTATGATTTTTTATGTTACATGATTTCTAGTAAGTAATGATTGGTCATTAAAAGCTTTAGAAGCCGTTTGGCACCATGGATTTGAGGGAATATCAAACTCCTGGTTGTTTGGCACCAAAAAATAAATGAGGGTTTTAAATTTCCTTTGAAAGTTTGAAATTCATTATAAGAGTTTGGATTACATCTAAAATCCTTTTAAAAATTGCATATGTAATATTTGTGTCACTAAAGTAATAAGTTATTGAGCACATAACCTATTAATGATATTTCAAAATAACTATATTATCAATTATATTATTATAATTATTTTAATACGATGATCAGCGCCAACCAAACATTGTCTATTTAAATCAATGATTAAAAATTGTTGATTATCTGTTCAAAATTGGCCTTGTGCTTATGACTTATATAAGGCTGGAAATTTTATCATTTTTTGTTAAAGTATATATTGTAACGGGTTTATCACAACCATTCTATAGACCATTACATATGTTTAATAATTAAAAATATTAAAACTGATTTAATAATTAAATTTAAACCCTTATAAATATATCATGCATAATTACTTTTGGATTAAAGTGAATTTTATTAGGGTGCCAATCATAATAGAAAGATCTCAAATCCAGGATTCCGAATCACGCTTCCAAACTGGTCTTTATTTTTGCGGGAAATAAAAGACTTCGGATTAAACCGCTGTTTCTGTTGTCCGTGTTTTCAAGTCTGTGTGACTTCATAAATAGGTTGTATGGTGAGTAACTGTGTGGGCCCACCAAAGATGTATGTCTTATCCACGCCGTTCATCCGTTTTCCAGTTTATTTTATGTCGTGAGGCGACAATTGAAGCATACATCATGTAGGCCCCACAGGGTTTACCCAAGAAATACTCGCAATCAGCCTCCATTTTTGTTATCAAGCACTGAAATGAGCCGGAAAAACGTACGGTCAGGGTAGACATCCAACACATACATCGAAGTGGGTCCCACAGGCAGGGTTTTACCCACCAAGCTGTTCCCCCAGCCTCACCTAATCCGGCGCGCTCTTCGTCGTTTCATGATTCCTGCCTCAGTACATCCGTAGAAACCGTTGCATCTCCACCAATACTTGTCTGTCTCCTACACAAGTACCTGCAATCTTTGAGAGGCCGCGAATAACACACGTGGCACCATGAAAGCCTCCAATGCACTTGCGTCAAGAGAAATATAATCGCATCCGCTCGAGTGAACTTTGAAAGTGCATCGCACTTAATTATGCAAACTAGTTATACGTGTGGAGATATGACCCTTTGATTTCACAACAATTCCATAAAGATTTCATCAGTTAGGAATTTTCAAATGTAAGTATCACATCGTCTACAGAATTTGAAGCAACGTTCAATTTTCGTAACTATTCTATTATTTTTTAATATTATAACTGGTAATGGTGTAGCCATGGATTGTTATATGAAGAATATATATGAGTAGCATCGCCTGAAGAGTGGCTCTGATCTCTTACACGTGTGCTTGTGTCCAATCGGGAGGCGAGTGTAGTCAGCATTCCTATTTCGAACTTTCAAGTTATATTGAAAGGATTGGTATCTTATGAGGTAGAAAGCTTTCCTTCTGCGCTTTTGACTTGGACGGGAGTTGTTGGTGGTAACAAAGAATGCGAGTTGCCACCAAATCTTCTCTTTCTCCCCGTGCCCATGTGACACGTGTGACAGTATTGGGTTGCTGGTGCTCCGTGGCTCAAGGTTCTCACATGTGTGAAAGTTGGACCGTTAACTTTCATTGTTAATTTTCTGTCCATCTAATCAACGGACCGGATCAATCACGTGGATGCCAATGTGACATGTGTGGCGAGGGTTCGATTAAGATGGATGGCTACTCGTGCAACAGCGATAGCACCGCTCTACCGAACATAGTCGGGGGTAGGTATGGGCTACGAAGGGTCCTGTCTGTTCATGACTGGTAAGATGTAAATGTCAGGCACGTCAAAATCTTCATGTGGTAAACGAACGTTAGAAAAATGGGCCAGCTGTAAAATGATAATCAACGCTCCGCATTCATCGTGAGAGTCTTGAGTCCTGAGTCGACCCAACCTGGTGAGATCAGTCCGATTCTGAATCTGAGTGCGGGTTGGCGAACTATGCTCTGTACCTCCAACCAAGATCATGAACTTTCTCAAATCTAAACCGTTCAAATCACTGGAGACATTATTGATGGGCTAAGATTTGTATGGCCTGTTTGAAGTACATGCATTCCAAGTTAGATACTACATTATCATTTTATTTGATGGATGTCCATTAAATAAATGGTCAGAAATAAACGATTAATCATCTAAACTTTGATTAACAAAAAGATTGGTGTAATGGGTATGATAATTTGATTAGTGTAGTTTTATTGAACGGTGTGGATTGCCTAAGATTTACTGTGCATAACTGCACCACCATTATCCCTGCTCTCGACCTGCAGATTTCGATTACGTATATTTAAATCACCTTTATTTTTGGACATCTTTATTCAAAATGAAGTCTAAAATGGACGGTCAAGATAAAGCAGCAGAATGCTTAGACTACTGCTATTGTTACGCAATTTGCAAGCATTGGAAGCCAGCTACCCGAGCTGTGGGGACCATCGCGGTTGGTGCAGGGACCGAAAGTCGTAACAGTCCTGGTTTATTAATGGAATGGTTCAGATCGTCTAATTCAATGCTTCAACAACCTCTCAACTGAATTCGTGTACAAGTACAACACGTGTTTTATGCAGCTTATAAAACACTTAAGCTATTTCGGGCCCACTGCATTGTATACGTGAAATCTACTCCGTTCATTAGATCGTGACCCTATTATTTATGGTACAAAAAAAAATCGTCCTTGTATACGACATATATGGGCCACAAAAATGAGAATATTGTAAGCTTACAACTAAAATCTCTAAATTCACCTGTTATGGCCTCGCCGGAATTTTGGATCATGTTGATTTTTGTGTATTCCCGCATCCTGGTCAGGCACACCTGATGAGTGGGTTTGATGAAAGATACACACCATGGTTACCCCACACACAAATCTACGGTTGATGTCCCCTCCCCATTGTTTCCTGTTATCTGACCCACCTGAGTGGTGGACCTGGTTGATTTTTGGCCCCAGGGTCTAAAATCAAGGAACACACATGATGTACGGAGTGGATTCGTAATACATATACACCATGATGAGTTCCAAAAAGCTTGCATGTTTCACGGATAATATAGACGATTCTGGTCATAACTCTTGGGATAGTCGCAGGCTGACCATCCCATTCCTGTACGTGCATGGTGAATGGTATGAGGTAAATTGCCAGCGTTTTAAGTGGTGGTGAACTATCACCATAACATACGAGTTACAAAGTCGAAGAGATGCATGAAGTCACCCGTGACATCAGGCTGCGTAGTCAACCTCTCACCAACCTCGTGAACACATGAAAACAGAAGGAAATGTACTTTGGTCATTTTATCACGTTAGAATTCTATTCACCTCCCAATCACTGTCGGTAGCTTTGAGCACTCGTCCATTGTTTTCTATGGTGTGGCCCACCTCATGATTGGATTGGCCTGGTTTTTACTTAGAGTGATCTTCATGGTGGGCCCACCGTGATGCATATCACTTATCCACACCTGTCATCTATTATGCCTAATGAATTCATGGCAGAGATAGAAAATGAGGCATATCCAAAGCCTTTTAGGGTCACTGTTTCATTTGGTGTGGGCCACTTGTATGTTGAATCTATCTCAATTTTCCTAAAAATATTAGGTTAAAATAGATGAATAGAATGAATATATCATATACATTACCTTAAGGTCCACAAAGTTAAACTAGCTTTTTGAACCGATTCCAAGGTAGAAAGTTTTGTGGATTTTCAAACAGGTGAAATGGTAATAATTATCCACTTCAAGGGCATTTACACATGATCTAAAAAATCAATCACACCCTTAGATACGTTTTGAATGTTCATGCATACATGAGGTGGGGTATATAGCCTGATTACATTTGATCATTTATAAAAATAAAAATAGAAAAGAGAGGCAAATATCCTTCAATGGCATGAGATATAAGAGGTGCTCATATGTTATGTTGTGGAGCCTTTGTTGGCTGTGCATCCTATCCATATCGTCCATCACATTCTCCCTCTCATGAGTGAAAGATACCTCATTTCAACACTGATGTCTTGGGCATCGATTCCCTAATGGGGGTAGCTAACAGTGAAGTATGAACTGACATTGGCTGTAATAACAAAATAACCAGAAAAAAAAAAAAAAGTAGGTCAAACACAAGGAACAATGTAAAATCATGCTTAAAGTCTTCTAATTCATGTGGCGTGGCCATTTGTCTTATGGAATGATCATCACTTGGGTTTTTGTCCATCCCTTCATCGTGGGGCACATTTGGTGAATGGATTAGACGGCATAACAAAACACAATGGGCCTTGCGAAAAGTGAGGAAAGTTTTATTAGCTCGCTATTCCCTTCTAACCAATTCTTGTGGTGTGGTGTACTTGAGTTTTCACTTTATTGAGTTTTTGCTCCAAGACCTATCATTGAAATGCACACATCTAATGGGCTAGATAGATTGGATGCACAAATGGTGTGGGCTCCACAACAACCACGCGTGGTGAAATATAATTGCTTATTAGAATGGGGAGTTATCTGCAGTTTGGCTGTGTATGATGCTTGACCCAAAGGAACTAAAAAATTAGGCACATATTACGTTAAGGTAGGGTAGCAGCTTAGTGGGTGAGGACTTAACCATGGGGCTTACCTTGATGCATGTGTCACGCCCCAAAATTCGGGTACAGAGTGTGCACCCTCATATCCGAGTTTCAGTTTGTAACTCGTACACAAAGTGTATTAATTTAATTCCTTAATCAGCTTAATCAGATATGACAATTATATTCAGTCTAAGTTCCACCATAATCTCAATCACATATACATAACACTTAGCACCAATCAATCATATATAAATCTTGACAACTCTTAAAATAAAATAAACCTTAAAAATCATTCATTTATTATATCATCGTACTATAATTATGTTTATTCCATACTAACATTGTTTCAATGAAATAGATATAAATACTTCATTAAAATCTCAAAATCAATACCAATATGCATTATATGTTAATCAAACTATACTAACAAATAAATCACATAATCAAAAATTGTCTAATGCCGCCACTTCATCTTCAGATAAATATGTTGAGAAAAGTATTAAATCTGAAGTTTTTGAGGTTGTTCGACTGGTCGTGAGACAACCACGACTGGTCGTGGGAGGCGCTTGATTGGTCATAGGTTCGAGCCCTGGCACGACTCAAAGTACATAGACTGTACTGTTTTTTTTTTCTGGTCTAGGACTAGTCTTAGGTGAGCTACGACTAGTCGTAGGTGGTCTTCGACCAGTTATAGGAGAGCTACGACTAGTCGTAGGTTACACAGTTTATTTCACGATTTTGTGCGAAACTGCGTATTTGAGTCCTTTCGCAATCGGGATGCGAAAGGAAAGTTACCTAAACTATAAATAGGTGTTCCTAGGGCTTTTCTAGGGTGTGAAAAAGCTTTCTAAAGGGGTTCTAGAAAAATTAAAGGTTGTAACAAGGGTGAGATTCAAGGTTATTCGAATCGGGTAAGTCCTTTCTCTTTATAATTTCTGTTTTCATAGTAGAGATCAGTCGCTTTGTGCCATGATTTTTTCCCACAAGGGTTTTTCACGTTAAATTTGGATGTTCTCTGTGTTCTCTTGTGTGCTGGGTGCCATTGGATTGCTATCCTAGATCTAGATCTGTGTGATTCCGTAGGTCAAAATTTCCAACAAGTGGTATCAGAGATATCGTTGGGGCACAGATATGAATCTGAGGGATTAGTAATAATGGCAAGTGCTAAGTATGAGATTGAGAAGTACTCAGGAAAAAATAATTTTGAGTTATGGAAGGTTAAGATGATTATCCTGTTAACCAAGTAAGGTGAAGATGGTAATCTTGAGGAGCGAAAGTCTACTATAAATGATGCTGATTGAAATACTCTTAATAGAAAGTTTTTTCATCGATCCGTTTATGTCTTATGGATGGAAAACACTTCAAAAGGTGGAGCTACAGTGGATGTAGCGGATTCCATCTTTGCACGTATGTGGCATGTTGGGCATAGCTACATGAGCGGGCAGGGTTGGAAGGCTGAACCGTGCAGACAGGGATACAGAGCAGGTGGAGCAGCCACGTATGTGAAGAATCACACGGCATGATCGCAGGACATCGACGAGGTACATGGACGACTCTAATATCGCAGGAGATTCATCTTCTATTCAAATGGCTTTAGGTGAGCCTCGTGCTGAAAAGTGAAAGGTAACTGTGGGTGATGTGATGGATTCGTTGTACCAGACCAACATATGGGAGCGGTTGGAGCTTCCAGTGGGCCAGAAAGTGGTTGGATGCAGGTGGATCTTCAGGAGGATACAACATAAATACATAGCGAGGTTGGTGGCGATAAGTTATGCTTAGGGAGAAGGGATTGGCTTTCAGAGATATTTGCGCCGACGGTATAGCAGGTGTCTATTAGATCAGTGATTGACGCTGGTTGGCCAATGTGATCTTGAGCTGGAAGGAAGGATGTGGAGTCTGCACTTCTGCAAGAGAAAGTGAAGAACAGATCTACGCAAAGCAATCAGAGCGGTTCGAAGTTAAAGGGGCTAAGAAAAGACTTTGCAGGAGGTCGTTGTTCCACCTATCGCCTAGGCAGTGGTTTGATTCCTTCATGGTGGGTCAGATATTGTATGTTGATGATGTGTGGATCACCAATTGTGACATGTCTGAAATCAATGTACTGAAGACTCGGGACATCGAGGATGAAGGATCGGGGGGTTGCAAAGATGGTTCTCGGTGTTGAGACTGAAGGATGAGTAAGCTTTGGTAATCACTAGAGAAATACCTTATGTGCAGGTATTGATCCAGGATGTGATGGGCCAGATAAAGCCGAAGAGCGTTCCCTACGCGTCTCTCCTCAAGTTTTCCTCTGGATATGTCCGAAAATATATGAGGAAAAGCAGGATATCTCATGAGCCTTATTCAAATGCGTTGGGCAATGTATGCCATGGTCTGGTTTAGACCGGTTTATTTCACAGGCTATTAATGTTGTGAGCAAGTACCCTAGTAAGCAATATTGGGTAGTGGTGAGATGGTAAGAAGACTGCGTCTTTCCTTTTTTGAGAAAACAAGAGCAAAGGTGGTTGAGCATGTGGATCTTTGCCTGTGAAACTTCTCTGGGCTTGGCGATGATAGAAAAGAAGGACGGAGTGTGCACAAGAAACTATGATATGATATACAAATAAGAGAAGAGGTCAAGGAGCTATACGGTTGAAGATTGAAGACTTAGTGGAGATTGTTGAGAAAAGTCTTAAATTTGAAGTTTTTAAGGTCGTTCGACCGATCGTGGGACAGCCATGATTGGTCATGGGAGGCGCTCGACTGGTCGTAGGTTCGAGCCCTGACACGACTCAAAGTACAGAGACTGTGCTGTTTTTTTTTCTGCTCTAGGACTAGTCGTAAGTGAGCTACAACTAGTCGTAGGTGGTCTACGACCAGTCGTAGGAAAGCTACGACTAGTCGTAGGTTACGCAGTTTGTTTCGTGATTTTATGCGAAACTACGGATTTGAGTCCTTTCGCAACTGGGATGTGAAAGAAAAGTTGTCTAAACTATAAATAGGTGTTCCTAGGGCTTTTCTAGAGTAGAAAGCTTTCTAAAGGGGTTCTAGGAAAATTAAATGGTATAGCAAGGGTGAGATTCTAGGTTGTTCGAATCAGGTAAGTCTTTTCTCTTTATAATTTCTGTTTTCATAGTGGAGATCTGTCACTTTGTGCCGTGGTTTTTTTTCGCAAGGATTTTCCACGTTAAATTTGGGTGTTCTCTGTGTTCTCTTGTGTGCTGGGTGCCATTGGATTGCTATCCTAGATCTAGATCTGTGTGATTCCGCAAGTCAAAATCCCCAACAAAATACGACCACGTTTTACATGGGTCGTGTTTAGGTACGGTAGATCCTTCTAGTTCTTATGCCACTTCATCTACTAATGGATCCTATATACAGTTTTTCCATCAATAAAAAAGTAAGCTGGCCAGGCTTAGTAAAATAACCCAGCATGGTTCATAATCATAACAATTAAAATAATATAAAAATGTATGCATAATTATATAGATGCAATTGGTGTATGAATGTATCAGATGGGATGATCGTCTATCTACTTGGGTTGAAGGTCTTCAACCCACATCCACCCGTTGGGTAGGCTTCCATCTTTCGATAGGCTTGGGCATTTCCCTCATCTGGTAATGCTCTACCAGGATCAACATTTCTTTCAGGGAGGTCCCCTAAGATCAACCATGCATTTTGTAATACCCCTAAGATCAACCATGCATTATGCAATATAATGAATGATGGTGTAAATGCATATTTTTCATATTTAGTATAGTTGTCTTGATCAGAATATTTACCTATAAATTTAACGTACAATTATCATATCAAAATACTTAAATCAATATATCAAACAATCAAACAATTACGAACGATTTATTTTAATTTTAATGAATCATGAAACAAGTTAGGTTACACACATAAGTCTAGTTGTGTAGAATCCATAAGATAATTAGGGTGGTTTGAATTCAGATATTCTATCAGTTATATTAACACCATTATTATTCATATATTTTTATTACATGGTGGGGCCTACCTTTGATATACATCCTAGGTGGTCAAATCTTAAATAATCAAATAATTAAAATTATATGTTTATGTAAATTTAATTATCAAGATTTAGATTTTCTTTTTTAAGATCCTGAAATTAAATGTCAAATTATTAATCGGGGTGGCCCATCGGATGATTGGATCATCCATATTCTTGAGGTATTATCATGTTTTGCGTCTATATATTAGATGGATGGTGTGGATCTAACCACACATACACCGATGACCCATTTCGACCTTGTACGCCAAGTGATACAAACACTTGCGCAAAAATCTAAGATTTCTTTATTAAACACTTTTAGATCTTACTAATGTGGCCTATCTGATTGTCGGATTGATCTAAAAATTATTGTCCTTTTATATTTTGGCCTTAGGGATCATATGATCCGTACAGATCTATCTTAGCACAATCAGATTTTATCCATTCAATATATTCTTAAAATATTACTAACTACATCTGAAATCATAAAAACATCACTTTATTAAAATTGACTCTACGTACCTATATGATGATGGTGTGGATGATCCATACCATCCATTGTATAGATCAAGAATAAATTAATAACATAATAAAAAATTTAAAAAGATTTAACGATTTGAACTTACCTGATCGAGTCTTTTTAGAATTTTCTCTTCCTTTTACTTTAGGGCTTTCTATCTCATTTTTTTATTTTTATGCAGAAACATTCTATATCTCTTTTAAAGAAAAATTTTTAGGATGAGCACATCCTCCTTTATCTTAAATTTAATTTTTTTAAGACATTTGATAAAAAAATATTATTACTACTTTAAGAATTGATCCTTAAATCTCTCTCAAATAAGAATATTTCCACCAACTCAACTATTGATTTGTTTTTATTTTTTTATTTAAAAATAAAATCTTTAAATATTTATTTGAATTTTTTTAATGCACAAAAATTTAGGATTGTTACACATGTGTTGTATATTATACCATTCATTCATTTTGTTAGCTCATTTTAAGTTTATATATATATATATATATATATATATATATATATATGTATATATATATATATATATGGGAAAAGGTACTATACGCTAGACCGTATTATACCTTCCATAAGGTCGAGTGCTGGCGGCACATTATTGGTCAAATGGTAAAAGCTTTAAACAATGGAGAGATTTTATAGGAAACCTAATAAACACGGCATTAATTTTATAGGAAAACTAGAGAAATAAAATTGATGCTATGTGGACCCACCATGATGTATATTTTCTATCTATGTCGTCCATCCATTTTGAAATATAATTTAAGGGATTTACACCAAAAATAAGTTATATCTGAATCTCAGATGGACCACACCATGGAAAACAGTTGTTATTGAATTTCTACCGTTACAAACTCCTACGGCGCACTGTAATGGTTATGTAGGGAAAAATAAGTTGTTATTGAATTTTTACCATCCAACCTATTCATAAGGTCATGTAGACGTGGATGAAGTGAAAACAAAAATATTAACTTGATTCCAAACTTTTGTAGCTTGTAAGAAGTTTTTAATGGTGGAGGTTCAATCCCCACCTTATGGTCTACTTAAGCTTTGGACCTGCCTCATTTTTTGGGGTCATATATTAAAATGATCTGAGAAAATTGTTGAACAGCGTGGATATAAAATACTTACATCACGTTGAGCCCCACAGAGCTCTGCTCGGACGGATTACTGTCCGGGAGGTGGTAGGATGCAATCCGCGTTGGGATTGGCTGACGCTCCTCCGGCTCCAAGTTGTACTTTTAAAAGAGATCAAAGTTACATGGCCCACATTGATATATTTATTATATCTACATGGTTCATCTATTTTTAGACATCATTTTAGAGCCTGGTTCAAAAAACGAATCATATCCAAAGATCATCTGCACAACACCACAAATAGCAGTGGAGATAATGATTTTCACCGTTGAAAATTTTGTAGGGCTTACCATAACATTTATTTTCTATCCAATCTGTTCATAAGGTCAACGAGACCCGAACGAAGAGAGAAAAAAAATTTCATACTGATCCAAAACATCTGTGACCCTAAAGGGGTTTTAATGGTAGACGTTCAATCTCACACTGTTTTTTGCAGTGTGGTCCAATTGATAGTTAGATCTGTCTTATTTTTTGTCCAAAGCCTTAAAACGAGCTCACCAAATGAATGGACGGTTTGGATATATATATATATATATATATATATATATATATATATATATATATATATATATATATATATAAAACACATGCCTCATGATTAGATAAAAAAAGCTTTGCGTCAATACAGAGTATGGTATTGAAGCGAGTCGATGACTAAAGGAGGCGGATTGCGTCCTACCCCCTCTGTGGGGCCTAAATTGATGTAAGTATTTTATCCACGCCCTTAATCGCTTTTATTAGACAATTTTAAGTTACAACTCAAAGAGGAGCTGTGGACCACACCAAAGGAAGCTGCAGTGATAATGACACCCACCGTTGAAACCTTTATGAGGGACACTGTGATGTTTTTTTACCATCCAACCTATTAATAAGGTCATGTAGACGTGGATGAAGTGAAAACAAAAATATAAGCTTGATCCGAAACTTCTCCAGCTCCAAGAACTTTTTAATGGTGAACGTTCAATCCCCACTTTATGGTCCTCTTAAGATTTGTACGTGCCTAATATTTTGCATCATACCTTAAAATGATCCGTGAAAAACTATTAACGGCATGGATAAAACACTTACATCACTGTGGGCCCCACAGATCCCTGCTCGGTGATGCAATCTGCGTCCGTGACTAAACTAGGCAGAGTTGAGTAGTCGAGTCGGCTACTGAAGCTACGTTACCAAGTTTTGTGAGCCGCCCCACTACGATGTATGTGTTGTATCCACACTGTCCATCTATTTTGAAATATCATTTTAGGGCATGAGTCAAAGAATGAGGCAGACAAAAGTTAAAAAAGACATGAAATAAGAGAAAACACAAATATCAGCTTGATCTAAAACTTTCGTGGCCTTTAGAAGTTTTCAATGGTAGGCCTTACTATCCCCACTGTTTTCTATGTTGGGTCCATTGGAGTTTTGGATTTAACTCATTCTTTGCATATTGGCCTAAAATGATCTCGGCAGATGGATGGAAGGTGTGGATATAAAACATACATCATGGTGGGGCCCACATAACTTAGTGACGTCACTTCAGTAATGTTTTTAGCTATTTTACTATATAATCGTGTATAATCAGCGAAGTGTTTCTTCGATGACGTATAAAATCTCCCCATTGTTTAAAGCTTTTACCATCTGACCAATAATATGCCGCCAACACTTGACCTTATGGAAGGTATAATACGGTCTAGCGTATAGTACCTTTTCTCTCTCTCTCTCTCTCTCTCTCTCTCTCTCTCTATATATATATATATATATATATATATATATATATATATATATATATATATATATATAAAAGAAATCTAAATATGAGGTGAATCACATAATAACAACTAAATTTACTATAACAATTCAGGCTTTTATCATGAGTTACTTATAGCTAAAATTTTCAAAATTATCGTAAAACTTTTTTTTTTTTTTTTTTTTTTTTGTGACAAGCGTGGTTCGTTGCTAATTTTATTACAAATGCAGTGTCACAAATTCTATTTAGCGATAAAAACATCAACCTATCGTGAATGACTTAATTATTTACGATGATATAATGATTTAAATTAACAACAAGTTGACATGTCGCTATTGCATATTTCAAAATTATAAAAGTTGTGTTCTCTTTCCATTCATGTATAATATTAATATTAGCTAAGATGACAAATAAATATTATCTTGGGGTTAAATTTTTTAATAATAGACATTCAATCACTTCTAGTTTTCCGTGGTATGTTTCACCAGCAATCCCAACGTACTTCATTTTTGAGACCATGCTATAAATAACATGGAAAAAGGTAGTTGGTGGTGCATCAAGGTGGTCCCATGGTCAAATCCTCACCACCTATCCCGTGACCCCTCTCGTCTAATCCGTGCCACTAAAAAGTTATACACATGACATACATTACTTATGACTAATCTCATTACAGTGTGGAAGCTACTGTTGTTAAGTCACTATCTCAAAAAATTGAGAAGGTACACAATCATTACTTCTTATTACTGACAGCCATTTATTGAAATAAGGTATTCGGTACTTTTAATTTTTAACCGTCCAATTAATGTCCATCAATCTGATAATCAGATAGTCAAATAAAATTAACTTGTTGATCATGGCATATCTAGACCTAGACCCATAATTTGGATGGTTTAATTTGAAACACTTGCATGGCACGTATGTAATTTCAAAGTGCCTATATATCATCCATCATACTCTACTAGCTTATCAAAAATTCCTCCCTTAAAATCAATGGAAAATTTAAGAGGTGGCTATGGTTACACGTACATATCACACATATCAATGGAAATTTCTGTAATTATCTAGTCAACCAATTTGAACCATGAGATTCTGCTTCATATATGATTTAATAAATAAATTGAAGTGCGAGCCCCTAGATATGGACCCTTTTTCCATAGAAATGATCCTTGCCATTGGAAAATATGATTTTAAGTGTCCATGTGTCGACAAGCTAGGGTGGCTTTGTGGAAACCGATACTTACCTATGCCTATTCACGTCAGGGCCAACACCTTCAACGGCTCAGATTACCCACACACATGACATACCGTCGGCTGAGCCTCACAATGAAAATAAAGGATTTTAAAAGCTCCGTCATTTTTCAGCAGTAACGGCGGAAAAAATACACCGTTGCCGTTACCATTATCCAACAACGCAGAGGAATGGTTCCATTCGACCCGTGTATGTGAGTTTTCATACTTTCGAGCTTCCGTGGGGCCCATTTTGAAGCACTTGTGGAATCCAAACCGTGAATCAGATGCATTGTCACATTTTCACCGTGCATCTCTAAAATCAGGCTGATCAAAAACTTTTGTTGGACACATAGCAGGAAGCAATTTAATCGTGGAGAACGTCTAAATTCACATGGTTTGTATACCTAAGTGATGGAATTGCTTGATTTTTGGCATCTCCCTTCATCCTGGTGGGATGCGTCTGATGAATGGATTGGATAGCATATAAACAGCAGGTCGTGCCCTACATACGGTCGTTCCCTTCTGTGGTGTGGCCCACCTCAATTTTGCATTAAACTGATTTTCAAGGGGAATCCGATGGACGGTTTGTATATCAAGTTCCAACTCACGTAATCATTCCTGCCGAGAACTGTCCTCCTGTTCGGTCCTATTTGGATTGACGTAAGCAAACAATCCTAACCATCTGATGGATGATCCCTCCAACGGACAGCAAAAGAAAGTAATGTTGAACAGTTTCAAGGGGTAATTCTAGGATTCTCTGATTTTAGTGGTTTTGAAACTGTGGGCTGTCCATGTCATGGGCTGTCCATTTCCATCGTCCTACTCCAACAACCCTTCTTATATCGGCGCAGCGCGGTGGTAGTTGAGGGAGGGAGGGAGAATTGAATTATGAGAAATGAGAGGCAGATTTACAACGGCCGGGATCACTCATCAGGTGGGGTCTTCTCTGGAAATGGCAGGCTTTAAAAAAAGGCTGGTCCACTCGTCGAGTGAGCCAGCACGTGTTTGTACCTTCCTTATTCACGTGTGAATCGCTCCGGCCGATGGAATTTTAGATCTTGAACACAAGTGCCAGGTTGAGGCGTGTAAATTTCCTACAATTTTCTTCACTATCATTGGCCCACTTCAAACTTTATGCTGTCCCTTTGGACAAATCTGTCATTTGGATGGACGCAGATTAGGTGAGATATGGGCAATAGTTAGGGGCTTAGGGGTGTACATGGAGTCGAACTGGGTCCAGTTGACCTCAACTCGACTCACCTCGGCCACTAGTTGACCTCAGCACGAACTCGGCTCAGTTCATTCCTCTAGCCTGACTGGCCAGCTTGGCTCGATTCGGTCAGTAGTTCAGGCCAGTTCGAGTTGAGTTCGAGCCAAGTTCGTCATTGCAACATTTCCACAAACACCTGGACTGCACATTCAAAATCTCTCTGTATGTGAAACAGAAGCATTGGTTTTACAAGTATTTTATCAAACACCTTCTAAGCAACATAAAAACTACGAAAAATTAAGAAAAAAAAGAGAGTATTTGTTTCATGTACATACCTCCCTTGTCACCGGCCACACTTTGTTGGGTCATTTTATCAAACACTTGGTTAGCAACATTAGTGGCAAAGTGATTGAGTCACTGAATTGATTTCGTCCGAGTTCGATTCGAGCTGGATACGATCTGAGTCGAGTTGAGCTAGGGCCTGCTTGAACTCAACTCGAACTCATTTTCGAGCTCAAAAAATCAGCTCGACTCAGCTTCGTATCAAGTTGAATAGAGATTTTTCAAGTCGAGTCGAGCGAGCTAATTGAGCTAGCTCGGTTCGTGTACACCCCTAGCAATAGTTAGTGAGTGAACCCTGAGCGTCGAGTCCACCTTCATGTATGTGTTGTATATTAGTGACTTTGCTCAAGTAGACCGTATGATAGGGATTGAACTACGACCCTTAAGAACCTATTAAGGACACAAAAGTTCTGATTCAAGATGTTACTTGTGTTTTCTTTTTTTTGTGTTGACCTTTTCAAAAAATAGATGGCAAATAAATATTGTACTTGGTCCACTATGATGTTTGCGAGAAGTTTAACTTCTTTATGTGTTTTACAAAATCATTCTAAGATATGTAACAAAAAAAATGACATGGATCCAAGACTTAGGTAAACCAAAGGGAAACTGTGAAAGAAATACCTACATAAACTTATCCTAATACATATGTAAAACTTATGTTGCCCTATGAATGTTTCAATGGTGGCCGTTCAATCCCCACCATTTCCTCGTGTGGCCCATTTGATTCTTGATCAATATAACTCATTTTTTGTTATATATTTTAAAATGGCCCCATTTAAGTAACTAGCAAGGAATTTATGCTAAAGGTTTTCATAAGAAATCTAATATTAACTAATTATGTAGTAAAAGTATTATACTTATCTACAATGAAAATATATTTTTAGGTAATTTTATTACATATTTAACATATATATTTTTTAATTTTAATTTAAATATTATCTAATATCCAACTCCATTATTATACAACTTATCTTCAATTTGTATGAATAATTTCATATCCTACTAGGAATATCCAAATCATTATCCGTAATATTTGACGTGGGATATCAGATATAGATTCTACACTATCCAGTTTGTAACCACCCGTTTCTAACTCGGGCGAAAACAAAGCCCTGACCACTCGAACTCCCTGGGAGCGGATTGGCTGCTGTACCAAACGCCAGCTCCATGTCGTGCGAAGACGGGCACTGACGCTACTCGACCTCCCAGTTTTACTAAGGGCGTGTTTGGCCAGTTGCATTGGGAAGTAGTAGGAGGGATAGGATTCCAAAAATGTAATTATTATCCATGACAGGGGTTGTTCCCTCGTACTATGGGATAAACTTAATTTCCTACTTTACTTATAATACAATGGTGCATTGAAAGGATATACCCACTATCATTTAAAACAATGAAAATAACATACATAAGTTATATCTAAACTGTTCATTTATTTTGTAACTTTATTTTATGGCATGTGCTTAAAAATGAGGCAGATCTAAATCTTATATGGCCCCAAAGAAGTTTTCAATGATAAGTATTTAATCCCCATTGCTTTCTATGGTGATGTTTACTTGTGCTTTAGATCTATTTAATTTTTTGGCCCATGCTCTAAAATGATCTAAAAAAATGAGTGGACAGTATAGATATAACCCACACATCATGATAAAGCCTACACAACTTGCTATAATTGAGTGAAATCAGCACAGGACCGATACGATTCCACGTAACCTAATTCTACTCTCCCCCAAACATGGAGTGGAATTGGCACACGACGAGATGCAATTCCATCCCACCTAAGCCCGTCTAATCCAGCCGGCCAAACACGCCCGACTGGCTCAAAGGAGATCAGAGTTACATGAGCCTGACAGTGATGTATTTATTATATCTACTCTGTTCATCTATTTTAGAGATCATTTTAGAATATTATTCAAAAAACAAATCATATACAAAGATGATATGGACCACATCACAAATAGCAGCAGAGATGGTGATTTTCACCATTGAAAATTTCGTAGGCCCACTGTAAGGTTTACTCTCCATCCAAAATGTTCATAATGTCACAAAGACCTGAATAAAGAAAAAAAATAAATTTCATATTGATCCAAAACTTCTGTGACCTTAAAAAGGGTTTCAATGGTAGATGTTTACTTCTCTACTTTTTTTTGCAGTGTGGTCCACTTGATAGTTAGATTTGTCTTGTTTTTCATCTTAAGCCTTAAGAGTAGTTCACAAAATGGATGAATGGTTTGGATATAACACATACCTCATGATCTTGCTAACGTTAATACGGCAGCTATATTACACCAGGCGATCCGCTTCCCAACTCCCTCCACCCCATTTAACCGTTATTTCGATGCACACGTGTAACCTGTGGACAAGATTGTCGCTCGTTAGACGACACTTATCCGGATGTAGCAGGACAGTTTGACAGTCCAGTCAATTGATATAAAGCGTCCGTTAGCTCCGGAACACAATGGAAAGATGTGGACTGCCTGTAGTTGGGCTGCAAGGGATTTGTGCAGCCGTAAGTTTTCTGAGCCCATCGTGATATTTGTGTTATATCGGCTCCGTCCTTCAATTTCGCCAGCTTACTTTCGTTCATGAGACGAAATGGGAGATAAATCAAGTACACCACAAGACTAGAAAGAATGGCGATTCAATTCCGAGCATTAAAAACTTCTTGGAGTAGATGGGAAGGGGATTGCGTCTTACCCTGTCAGGAGGGCCACCGTGATGTATCTGCTCATCGCCGTCCATCCCCCCTCTCGGATCATTTTAATGTATGTGAACAAAAATTAGGCAGATCAAACCCTCAACTAGACCACGCCAGATAATAAGCGTGGGTTACATTAAATGCATACATGATACATCATTAAATGCAGTGTCATAGGTGGTGTGGTTCACTGGGCACTGGATTTACTTATTTATTTATTATTTTTTAAAATACCTTAAAATGATACCAGAGAAGGGATTGGATGGCGTGGATAAACAGATACCAACGGTGTGCCTGCCCACAGAACTGTCCGTTTGTTGCTTGATACTAGCGTAGGTAGGACGCAATCCGGGTACGGATAGATTTACGCTGCGGATACACCGAGGTGGATGTGAACCTGATCGTGGGCCCACCGTGATGCATATGAATACATCAACGCCCTCCGTCGGTATTAAAAGTCCATTGTAAGCCATGATCCGATGAATGAAGCATGTCCAAATCTCAGATGGACCATAGTATAGGAAAAACATTAATCGACCATTAAATAATTCCGGTGGGGTAAAAAATTTTTGGATCACGATGATATTTATGTAGTATCTTCCTCTAGGTCTTTATGACCTTATCAACAGGTTGGATGGTAAATAAAAATTCCATGGAATCCTAAAGTTTTTAATAGTGGGATTCAACGATGACCGTTTCCTATGGTGTGGTTGGAGGGTGTGGATTTAAGGCACATGTATCAGTGTGAGCAACATGGTCAGGGATCCACCTATTCCGCGCCCACATTTAATCTCCACGATAAGCCTTTCGAAGGTTTAAAACCATGGGAGTTTAATACCACAGGTTCCAATGGTGTGGTCCACTTATCTTGGTCTGCTTCAGGTTTTATATACAAGTTAAAATAAGTGGTAGATACGGATGAACGGAGTGGGCCCACAGCTAAGTGCTGCGGCAATCCCCAGCGGCCCCTGGAACGGGGGATCCGCATCCCGTGTGAGAAAACGGCCACGAGCGAGCGCATTTAATAATTCACTCGACAAGCTGCGGAGGTTCGGCCCCGAGCCTAGAGGCGGCTATAGGTCGGGTGACATGGGCCCCACGATAAGCGGCTGTAGCGTGCCGCGTACAGCCGGAATCCACGTGTCTAGACATTGAAATCCGAGCTGTCACGTCCTTTAAAAATAGCATCCGTGGGTCCCACGAGCCTGCCCGCAACGAGCTACAGGAGCGGGGAGAGAGTGGGTAGCTGTGGTGTGGTCCCCACATCATCTCCTATAAATAGGCCGTGGCTTCTTCGTGGAGTTCGCGCGCGAGAGAGAGAGGCGGAGGGAAGGGTGTTGGTTGTGGAGAAACTCTATTCATCCTTATCTCTAGGTTTTCCGGCTTTTGCGACTTTCGGCCGAGGATCGACGGGAGATCCGCTTCCTGAGGTGCCGCGATCTCCGCTCTGAAAAATCGCAGTAGAAATGATTCATTTCTCTCTTCTTTCTGCTGATTTTCGCGCTTGACTTGCAGGAAGAAGCGATCCGAGGTTGCAAACGAAGGAGGATCTGTGTGGGAAGCTTTTTCTGCCTCGAAACCGTTCGTGATCTCTCTTTTTCTCCTCGAGGAATAGAAGAATCGGTGAAACGGTTGAGAGATCAGGCGTTGCCTGCTTTCGATCCGAGATCCATTCTTGGAGAAATCGGAGGATTTTCTGATTTCTGGCGTTCGGTTTCTATTTTGCGGCGGTGGAAAAGATCGTTTTGAGGTGAAACCTTGTGAAATGTGGAGAAAGGTCTGACTGTTCGATCTGGTCGGAGATCCATATCCATCGGTTTTAAATTCGGTCTGTGATCTGTGTTTCGATGCATAGAGAAGCGAAATCAATGGAGAATTGGTAGAAAAGCGGTGCCTTTAGTAGTTTCGATTGGAGATTTGAAGACTTACTGAAGTATCTTTCAGAATCTTAAAACTTCATTTTCAAGAAGAAAAAACCAGCTGTTTTCCTGGAGGATTTGGCTGGGAAAAACTCCTTCAATATCCCGCCAGAGCATCTCTATTTTCTGCCATGAAAGTGAAGCCTTAAAAAAAAGAAGATAAAAAATCGTTTACTCTCTCTGAAAGACAAAAGACCGTTCTGAGGAATTATCTTTCAGAATCTTAAAAATTCGTTTTCAGCAGTAAAAAATCTCCTACAGTATCCAGCAGAAACTCCTACGATATCAAGCGGAACACCTCTGTCCTCTACCACGAAAGTGAAGCCTCTTTGAAAAAAGATAAAAAAAAAAAACATTTAAAGTCTGTGAAAGATCATTTCTTCTAAATTTCATTAATGGCGGCAGTCCCTGGTTCCGTGTTTCAACTCTATAAAGATCCCGCCGTTCTTCCTTCCCTTAATAATCAAAGGAATATTGCTGTTTTAAGCCGTTGTGGAAACAGAGCCGCTTGTTGCGCTGTTTCGAGGCGGAGTGGCGCTGTCGCCTTGGAGAATAGGTTCTTTGGGACGAGGTTGCGTCATTCCAGTCCAGGGCGGCTGCATCTATGGCTATCAGACGGTCCAGGAAGGGCTCCAAAGCTCAGAACTGTGAAATCCATGGCACTGTCGCAAGTGCCAGAGAAGCCGCTGGGTCTGTACGATCCGTCCTTCGACAAAGATTCTTGTGGAGTTGGGTTCGTCGCGGAGTTGTCTGGTGAATACAGCAGGAAAACCGTAAGTTCAGTCACGATTATTTTTTCTTATCATTAATATCTTCTGCATAGCCACTCTGCTTCTTCTGGTATTTTGTTCTGCAATTGGGTTTCTTTGTTCTATTTCTTGGAAATAGCTGCACCATTCCGTACAGTTTTCTCTAAGCAAATGTAAGTTTGTATATGTTTCCAATTTGCAGGTGATGGATGCTATAGAAATGTTGGTACGGATGTCTCATAGAGGCGCCTGCGGCTGCGAAACAAACACTGGCGATGGAGCTGGTATTCTTGTTGCTCTCCCTCATGATTTCTTTAATGAGGCATGTAACTTACTCTTCTTATCACCAATAATAACTATATTAGTGCTTCGTTGTTGTAATCCTTGAGTTGTGCTGTCTTTTTTTCTTTTGGATTTCTATCCATTGATTTTTTTTTTCTTGTGCGCGCGGATGCTCTGTATCAGATGTTTGTTTAGTATTTTGTTATTCTAAATTTTCTAATAATCTGTTGTTTGCTGTACATATTTTCAGGTTGGTAAGGATGTTGGATTTGAACTGCCACCGCCAGGGGAGTATGCTGTTGGCATGTTCTTCTTACCAACATCTGAAGTTCGCCGTGAAGAAAGCAAAATAGTGTTTACCAAGGTAAATATGGAACTTGTCATGTGCATCGGTACTCGGTAGCAGTGTGGTTTTTCTTTTTAATATCTCAATTTTTCTTTGTTTGGTTCTTGTAGTTGTTTCTTTGAAATCATTTTGTCAGGTGAAAAATTCTCTTGCCACTAGAATCTCAGGCTGCTTACATGCAATTATACTTTCAGTAATGGAAAACTGGTAGACACTTTCTATTTAAATGTATATTTTTTGACTAAATATCATTAAAAAAAAAAGATAAATAAATCTTAGACTAGAAATCAGAACAGTGGTACAGGCATATTGACTGATATCTCGCTCACCAGTACACCAAACATCATTTTATGGACAAAAGCCCACTTTTAATTAGTTTGATCCTGAAAGTGAGCAGGACAGGTTCATGTTGCTATCGTCTTTTTTTCTTTTCTTTTCTTTTTTGAATGGCAGGTTATTCCCATCTCACTTCGTGATGTAAGAGAATGGTGATTTTGTAGCTTAAACTTGAATTTTGTGTAAATATGGTCGCCAATTAACACGTCTTGTACTCAGACTTCCATGAGAGTAAAGAGAAGAAATATTTATTCTAGTCCCTTTTGTGTGATGTTTAATTGATTCTTCTTGTAATGCTGGATTTTTAACCCAGTGAAAATATAATTTCATCTTGCTGACTTGTAATGGATTTTATTATTATTTTTTTTTTTGGGACTAGCAATGACAGTCTCTAATCCCTTGCATCTCTGTGCATAGGTTGCCGAGTCATTGGGCCATGTTGTGCTTGGGTGGCGCCGTGTCCCAACTGATAACACAGGCTTGGGCAAGTCTGCTCTTCAAACAGAACCTGTTGTTGAGCAAGTGTTCCTTACTCCCAGTCCAAGGTCAAATGCTGATTTTGAACAACAGGTAGTGATCCTCTCATATTTGAAGGATTTTCTAAATCAGAGTTATGAATTTTGATAATAGCTATTCGTACATAGTTAACACAGGATTTACTGTATTTTGCAGATGTACATATTAAGAAGGGTTTCAATGGTGGCTATCCGAGCTGCTTTAAACCTGCAGTATGGTGGACAAAGGGACTTCTACATCTGTTCTCTATCGTCAAAGTAAGTTGTCTTTTTCTTCCATTTTCTGAAGCTGTTATGGTTTTTGAGTTTACTATAACTAGATAGCTCTGATTTTGCAGGACGATTGTTTACAAAGGTCAACTAAAGCCAGATCAGCTGAATGGCTACTATTATGCAGATCTTGGCCACGAAAGGTTTACAAGCTACATGGCCCTGGTAAATATACTCACCATTCTCCATAATTCTTCATCGACAAACTCCACATTTTAACAGCAAGAAAAAAAAATTGGGAATTCATTGGTGAAGGGACATACGTAAGGTTGAGCAATGAGTTTGAACTTTTAAGGCATAGGAATTTGACTGATTTTTAAGTTGTCCTACTGTCATTTTGCTTTGTTAAATTCCGTTGCTGGATGCCTTCAATAAGTTTGTGAAGAACCATGGTGCGTGCTTTGAATA
Source organism: Magnolia kwangsiensis (assembly GCA_037074715.1). Lineage (NCBI taxonomy): Eukaryota > Viridiplantae > Streptophyta > Magnoliopsida > Magnoliales > Magnoliaceae > Magnolia > Magnolia kwangsiensis. The sequence goes on along the minus strand of CM073574.1, from coordinate 4,890,537 downwards.
AACTTGATGAAGTGCTCCTATGAACAACAGAAGGATGGTTTCCCAATTTAAATATGGATGAGACATTTTACAAGGTCAATGTAGCTTTGGGTTTCAGTGATGCTTTGTCTTGGAACACCAGACCTATATGAATTCTGTTTTTTTTGAGTTCCCTGAACACAAACTTGTTTTTTATTTCTCCGACAAAATTTCATTTTTGTGAAGGGAAATATAATGGAACTTGGACCTGATGCCCTGGTTATCTGATTTCCTTGCAGGTCCATTCTCGGTTTTCAACAAACACTTTTCCGAGCTGGGATCGTGCTCAACCCATGCGGATTTTGGGCCACAATGGGGAGATCAACACACTTCGAGGAAATGTAAATTGGTACGTTATGGAATACGTAATATATTACTTGAGTGTATTTACTCTCACCTTAGCTTGCTTGACAGAATTGGGATTTCAATTCGTTTGCTTCACTTCATTCAGGATGAAGGCACGCGAGGGTCTTCTAAAATGCAAGGATCTGGGTTTGTCAAAGAATGAGATGAAGAAGCTTCTACCCATTGTGGATGCCAGCTCTTCTGATTCAGGTGACCTTATGCTTACAAAGCATTTTGTATAGATGTGTGTTGGTGGGCATAGGCCAAGTTCTGTCTCTCTACTGCCATGCATGCGCACAAATACATGTGCATGCTTGTGATTGTGTCTATGTGCACACAGATTTAAATATGAATGCACTCATGTTTAGTTGCATATTTCAAGCTTGGAGTTTTCTGAACTGGATCTGTGATTGTTTTAGGAGCATTTGATGGTGTCTTGGAGCTTCTGGTTCGTGCTGGCAGAAGTCTGCCTGAAGCTATCATGATGATGATACCTGAGGCGTGGCAAAATGATGAAAACATGGATCCTGATAGAAAGGCCTTGTACGAATATTTTTCAGCTCTTATGGAGCCATGGGATGGACCTGCACTTATATCATGTAAAGTTTGCGCTGGGACTGCTTCATGCTTTAATGATTCTGCATGTGACATGATTATTTTGAACTTATATTTATTGTATAAATGCAGTTACTGATGGCCACTATCTTGGAGCGACATTGGACCGGAATGGATTGCGCCCCGGTCGCTTTTACATCACACATAGTGGACGCGTGATCATGGCTAGTGAGGTTGGTGTTGTAGACATTCTGCCAGAAGATGTGGCCAGGAAAGGAAGACTTAACCCTGGAATGATGCTACTGGTAGATTTTGAGAATCGTATTGTTGTTGATGATGAGGCCTTGAAGCAGCAGTACTCTCTAGCCAGGCCATATGGCGAGTGGCTCAGTAGACAGAAAATAGAACTTGAGGATATCATAAATTCTGTTCCTGAAGCTGATAGAGTCCCACCTACCATATCTGGAACAGTGCCTGTGAGTTCAATATCTTGTCTCATGTAGTTTTTCTATTTGTATTCTAATTTTAAGTTCTGAGCATGATCATAACTTCCATTTTTATTGATACTTTAGGTATATCGTCATGATGATAATAACATGGAAAACATGGGAATTCATGGATTGTTGGCTCCATTGAAGGCTTTTGGGTAAGTAGTTTCAAACCTTTTGTGTGCTGTTTTCTTGCTCATCTATGAAAATTGAAATAAATCATTGAGTTTCCTTATTCAGATACACTGTAGAAGCCCTGGAGATGCTGTTGCTGCCCATGGCAAAAGATGGTACTGAGGCTCTTGGCTCAATGGGAAATGATGCTCCTTTGGCTGTGATGTCCAACAGAGAGAAACTTATATTTGAGTATTTCAAGCAAATGTTTGCTCAGGTTACTAACCCACCGATTGATCCGATCCGAGAGAAAATAGTCACGTCCATGGAGTGCATGATCGGTCCAGAAGGGGACCTTACTGAAACAACTGAAGAGCAGTGCCATCGCCTCTCGTTGAAAGGTCCTCTATTGACCATTGAGGAAATGGAGGCCATGAAAAAAATGAACTACAGGGGTTGGCGTAGCAAAGTTCTTGATATTACTTACTCAAAAAACCATGGTCGGAAGGGTTTGGAGGAGACATTGGATAGGATCTGTGCAGAAGCACGTAATGCAATTCGGGAGGGTTATACGGCATTGATATTGTCTGACAGAGGTGAGATGGTTCTGCAACTTGATAGTTATCCCATGAGTGTCCCATAGACCTTTTGACATGGATAAAGGAAACTTTAGTTTTAAAGACTTGACTGTTTTGATCATGTTGACATGGCAATCATGCTAAGCTCTCAAGTGTCTGATTCTTTGCTCATCATTTGCCCATCTGTTGCATAATGGGATTCATGCTTTATTATGGTTCTGTTTATGAGCAATTTGTAGCATACTTATTCTCAAGCCACCTTGTTTTCAAACTTAATGGGTGTCTTTGCATCTTTGGTACTCATGTCCGATGCATTGTTTTTATCCCAAATAAACACATCCATCTTCTTGTCTGCACCTGCTAGATTCTTTTACTAGTCTCAAATCTCACTCTTGTTCTTTTGTCTAATGCAGCATTCTCATCCAAGCGTGTTGCAGTAAGTTCCCTCTTGGCAGTAGGTGCTGTCCATCATCACCTAGTCTCAAAACTTGAGCGCACTCGAATTGGGCTGCTAGTTGAATCTGCAGAGCCACGTGAAGTGCACCATTTCTGTACTCTGGTTGGATTTGGTGCCGATGCTATCTGCCCATATTTAGCTGTAGAAGCTATTTGGCGACTGCAGATTGATGGAAAAATCTCCCCAAAAGCAAACGGTGAGTTCCATTCAAGGGAGGATCTCGTAAAAAAATATTTCAAAGCAAGCAATTACGGGATGATGAAAGTACTTGCTAAAATGGGGATATCAACTTTGGCCTCTTACAAGGGTGCTCAGATTTTTGAAGCTCTGGGTCTTTCATCTGAGGTGATCCAAAGGTGTTTTAATGGGACCCCAAGTAGAGTGGAGGGTGCGACATTTGAAATGCTTGCTGGTGATGCACTTCGCCTGCATGAACTGGCATTTCCGAGCAGGTTGTTACCTCTTGGAAGTGCTGAGTCTGTGGCATTGCCCAATCCTGGGGATTATCACTGGAGAAAAGGTGGTGAAGTACATCTTAATGATCCTCTTGCTATTGCAAAGCTCCAAGAAGCTGCCAGAGCGAACAGTGTGGCTGCCTATAAAGAATACTCTAAGCGTATACAGGAGCTGAACAAGACCTGCAATCTGCGGGGTATGTTGAAGTTTAAAGACATTAAGGCGAAGGTTCCTTTGGATGAAGTGGAACCTGCTAGTGAGATTGTGAAGTGCTTCTGTACTGGGGCCATGAGTTACGGGTCAATATCATTGGAGGCACACACCACCCTGGCTATTGCAATGAACCAAATTGGAGGGAAATCTAATACGGGTATGATATTCTTGTTAAAATTATTTCACGAGTTTCTCATTTAGTTTAAAAATCCTTTTAAGTTTTCTACTAAATATCTTAAAATTTTCACAAGTTTTCTTCTACTACAGTCGTTTCGTCTGTTTTTTGATGCAATCTGTTGTTGTTTTCTGATCAATTTTATTTTACTTGTAGTTTCTTTTATTCCTTAAAGCACTTAAACAGAGCTGTGGCTGATTAGATTTACTAAATTAACAAGATATCATGTTCAAGTTCCATGTTCTTTTTTTTTTCTCCATTCAAAATGTGTTTTAATGGGATATTAGCCATCTGATTTTGAAATATTTGCACCAGGGTGCTGTTATATATATATATATAAAAACTGTGTTTTCTTTCGCTAATTTGTCTTTGTTGTTGAACTTTTATGAAGGTGAGGGAGGTGAGAATCCATCCCGCATGGAGTCTCTTCTGGATGGTTCAAGGAATCCAAAGAGGAGTGCAATTAAGCAGGTTGCAAGTGGGAGATTTGGAGTTTCTAGCTATTATCTTACAAATGCTGATGAACTCCAGATAAAGATGGCTCAGGTAATTGTCTGATATCAAAAATTTGTGCTGTAAGTGCTGTCGTACAATCCATGCTTTTGCTATTGGGGTTGCATGCTTCCTATTTCACCCCTCCATTTCTATTGGAACAAATGTTCCTCTTGTTTATGAATTTATGTTCATGGGCAGATGTCGCCGTGTATGCAAAGCACCTCCGTGTGTCTTTGTGTCTTTAAATGATACATACCTTTGGCATTTGGTGAGGTTATATATGAACTGGAATTTTGTTCTTCTCTGAAAGATGACTTCTTTGCTAATGTTGTTGGTTGCCTTATTTCACAGGGGGCCAAGCCAGGTGAAGGGGGTGAACTTCCAGGCCATAAGGTTATTGGTGACATTGCAGTCACAAGGAATTCCACTGCTGGTGTGGGACTAATTAGCCCCCCTCCTCATCATGATATTTATTCCATTGAAGATCTCGCACAACTAATTCATGATCTTAAGGTATATATTTTCTTTCATCATAAATTTGTTGGTAAAGTATGTATATCTTATCAGTTTAAGGGGACTTCATGTTCCCAGTTTTCACTCTTGCAAAGTATGAACACTAAACCTCCCTCCAATAGTGAATCATAGTGTTTACTGATATTATTTATGTGCTCTAGTCATTCTGACTCTTGATTTTTATCCCTTCATAGAATTCAAATCCAGGGGCTCGAATCAGTGTAAAGCTGGTGTCCGAAGCAGGCGTGGGAGTAATCGCTAGTGGCGTCGTTAAAGGCCATGCTGACCATGTCTTGATCTCTGGTCATGATGGAGGTACAGGTGCATCTCGCTGGACTGGCATCAAGAATGCTGGGCTTCCGTGGGAGCTTGGTTTGGCTGAGACCCACCAAACTCTAGTTGCTAATGACCTTCGTGGCCGAACCACTCTGCAGACAGATGGCCAATTAAAAACAGGAAGAGATGTTGCCATTGCCGCCCTACTTGGGGCGGAAGAGTTTGGGTTCAGCACTGCCCCTCTCATAACGCTTGGTTGCATCATGATGCGGAAGTGCCATAAGAACACCTGCCCTGTAGGCATTGCTACCCAAGACCCTGTTCTTCGTGAGAAATTTGCTGGAGAACCTGAACATGTCATAAACTTCTTCTTTATGCTTGCTGAAGAGCTGCGGGAAATCATGTCTCAGCTGGGATTCCGAACCATCAAGGAAATGGTTGGCCGTTCAGATATGTTAGAAATTGATAACGAAGTGGTCAAGAACAATGAGAAACTGGAAAATATTGATCTATCACTGTTGCTCAGGCCTGCAGCTGACATCCGGCCAGAAGCAGCTCAGTATTGCATCCAGAAACAGGATCATGGTCTGGACATGGCTTTAGACCAAGAACTGATATCTTTATCTAAAGCTGCTCTTGAAAAGGGACTTCCTGTGTACATTGAGATGCCAATTAGGAATGTGAACCGTGCGGTGGGGACGATGCTCAGCCATGAAGTGACAAAGCGCTATCACATTAATGGGCTTCCTACAGACACCATCCATGTTAGGCTGACTGGAAGCGCTGGCCAAAGCCTTGGTGCATTCCTCTGCTCTGGAATCACGCTTGAGCTTGAAGGCGACAGCAATGACTACGTGGGGAAAGGATTATCAGGTGGTAAGATTGTTGTTTATCCTCCAAGAAGAAGCCAGTTTGATCCAAAGGAAAACATTGTCATTGGTAATGTTGCACTCTATGGAGCAACAAGTGGGGAGGCATATTTCAATGGCATGGCAGCTGAAAGATTTTGTGTGCGTAATTCAGGGGCTAGAGCAGTCGTAGAAGGTGTTGGGGATCATGGGTGTGAGTACATGACGGGTGGTACTGTTGTTGTACTCGGGAAAACTGGAAGGAATTTCGCAGCTGGTATGAGTGGTGGAATTGCATATGTTCTTGATGTGGATGAGAAATTCCATTCTCGTTGCAATGTCGAGCTTGTAGATCTTGATAAAGTAGAGGATGAAGAGGACATCACAACCTTAAGGATGATGATACAGCAGCATCAGCGCCACACAAACAGTGAGTTTGCGAGAGAAGTCCTCACTGATTTTGAGAATTTTCTTCCGAAGTTTGTGAAGGTTTTCCCGAGGGATTACAAGCAAGTGCTTGAGGATTTGAAAGCAGAAAAGGCTACCAAAGAGGCTGAGGAACGAGAAGAAGCAGAGTTGATGAAGAAGGATGCATTCGAAGAGCTTAAGAAGTTGGCAGCTGCATCCTCAAATGGCAAAGCGAATGTGGTACTTTGTTGTCTTGATTATAATTTCTATGGTTAAGCTTCCAAGCATTTCTGTGTCATCAAGTTTCTGCTTAGATACTTGTATTTCAATACAGGAGCCTCACTAAGCCCACACATGTGTAGTAAAGTTCATGTACATGCCACACATGTGCCAACATGGCAGGATATGTCCGAGATCCATTCCATCCATCAGAGTGGTACCACTATATTGATGCTCTAGACCAATAATTGGGTTGATCCACCGGTGAGGTGGGCTACAATTTGTAAAAGAAATGTATGGCTCTGGAAAGTTGGGCTGAAGTTTTCTAACCTATCACTTGTTTCCAATATAGGGGCCCACATGCTGAGTGGACCAGATTTATTTTTGGGGAAATGTGTATGAGGTCAGACTAACCTGATGGATAGATTTTGGATCTCGCACCTATATGCCATGCTTGCACATGTTTGGCGTGTACATGATCTTTATTGCACATGTGTGCACTTAGCAAAGCTCTCAATACAGTAATCTGATTCCTTATAAGAGAGTTTATTTTGGACATGGTGAAAATTTAAGGATTTCTTTGTCATTTTGGAAAGTAGCAGGGATATTGTTTCAAGACATGAATGCATTACTAGTCTTTTTTAAAAATAAAAAATAAATTGAAGTTAGTATATCTTCTGAAAATTACCTTTTTTTATTTTGCTTTCCTGAATTCTAGTTTTGATAGATAAACCATTTATGAACTTCTGTTCATGTAAATTCTGATTAAGGATCTAACAAGACTCTTGCTGCTGCACAGAAAGTGGAACAGACGCAGTCATCAAAGAGGCCAACACGAGTTCCAGATGCAGTCAAGCATAGGGGCTTCCTAGCTTATGAGCGCGAGAGCATTTCATACAGGGATCCTAATGAGAGGATTAATGATTGGAAAGAGGTAGCAGAGGAGTCAAGACCAGGCCAACTGTTGAGTACCCAGTCTGCCCGTTGCATGGATTGTGGAACTCCTTTCTGCCATCAGGTAACAGTTAGACACCCTCACTCCTGGATTTATGACTTGATAATTTGCTTGTGGAATCTGGAGAGTTCATAGCTCAGGATTCATGTGGGCGTTCAAGGCTGTTCAATTAGAATCACTTTCATCATAACTTCTCTCAGCTATTTGGGGTTGGATTTACGAATACCATTTTGCTAATCTTATTCAAGAATTGTCATGATTGCTTGAAAATGTTATATGATCGATTGTGTCCAGGCAAAGTCTCCAATGAAATAGAAATGACCAAATTCTAATTACTTTGGTATTCATATAGACGGACCATGCTCAATATCTTATATATTACTTTCAAGTTGGACCTGAAATGATTGTAACTGCATTATTGGGCTACTTCATCTGATAATGCTTGGAAATATCATTAAAGTGTGGTCCCTTTATTCATTATTTAAGTGAAGTTCACAGAAGCATCCATACTTGCACTTAATTTATGTCAAGGCTCTGGTCTTTTAATTTTTAAGCTGCTCATTGTTATTGTTTTTCCTTGTTCTTTAGGAGAACTCCGGGTGCCCTCTTGGCAACAAGATACCAGAATTTAATGAGCTAGTCTACCAGAATAGGTGGCGTGAAGCACTGGACCGGCTTCTGGAGACAAACAACTTCCCAGAATTCACTGGCCGAGTATGTCCTGCTCCTTGTGAAGGTTCCTGTGTTCTCGGAATAATTGAGAACCCTGTATCTATTAAGAACATAGAGTGCACCATCATAGACAAGGCCTTTGAGGAGGGGTGGATGGTGCCTCGGCCTCCCCCTAAGAGAACTGGGTATGTTTGTTCTGCCTCCGACCTCACCTTTTCTCTCATTAGCTTTTTCTAAGTTTGTATTCATTGAAACTTGTTCCGTCTAAAAGATGATATGGCCTTTTTAATAGTGGATATTATTTATGGATGCAGGAAGAGAGTTGCTATAGTAGGCAGTGGACCAGCTGGGTTGGCTGCTGCAGATCAATTGAATAGGATGGGCCATTTGGTCACAGTATTTGAACGCGCTGACCGCATTGGAGGCCTGATGATGTATGGAGTTCCCAACATGAAGGCAGACAAGGTCAACATTGTTCAACGACGTGTCAATCTTATGGCTGAAGAAGGCATCAATTTTGTGGTGAATGCCAATGTCGGGGCAGACCCATTGTACTCCCTCGACCATCTTCGTGCTGAGAATGATGCAATCGTCTTGGCATGTGGAGCTACTAAACCTAGGTAATGGCAGAAAATCCATATTTCTAATTTCCATTATGAATTGAAATAGCAGTACTCATGCCCTTAAACAGCCGTGTTTCCCTAAAACACTGTTAGGGGCAGTGTTAAAAAAGAAAAAGAAAAAAAAAAAGAAAAAGAAAAAGAAAAAAACAGTGGGAGTCTAATGTCTTCCTATTTGTCGAGTTCCATGATCCGACATTGCCAGTGGAAAAAAATTGCCAATTGCGTAAATATCAGCTGAATCTTCTATCATCAGCTTGATCAGTTCTCTATAAAATTAGGGCACATAGTTCCTAAATGAGGACCAAACATGCTAACTTGGTTGAGTTCTGAGTAAGTCATCCTGTTCAGTTCTCACTGGTAGTGGCGATATAACAGTATGCTGAGGGAATGACAGCCAGTGGAGGGCTTAAAAGAAACTAGTGGATCCTGGTTGATGAAACAGAGTGAGAACTTAACGGTTTATGATTGTGCAGGGATCTTCCTGTTCCTGGACGGGAGCTCTCGGGAATTCATTTCGCAATGGAATTTCTCCATGGGAACACCAAGAGCTTGCTAGACAGCAAACTACAGGATGGCAAGTACATATCTGCCAAGGGGAAGAAGGTGGTAGTCATAGGGGGTGGCGATACCGGTACTGATTGCATAGGGACATCCATCCGACATGGATGCACCAACATCATAAATCTCGAACTTCTTCCAGAGCCGCCTCGAACAAGAGCTCCTGGCAACCCCTGGCCTCAGGTTTGGTCCTCTTTTGATAATGGACACACACACACACACACACACACACACACACACACACATTCTTCTTTTTTCTTTTGACAAGAAACATTCCTTTAACCCTAAGTACAGATGACTGTGGAATGATTTCATGTGCCACTTTATGACATTTTTCATTTCCTGGGATTGCAGTGGCCTCGTGTCTTCCGTGTGGACTATGGTCACCAAGAAGCTGCAGCAAAGTTTGGAAAGGATCCAAGGGATTACGAGGTCTTGACAAAGCGCTTTGTGGGAGATGAAAATGGGGCTGTTAAAGGACTTGAGCTGGTGCACGTTCGCTGGGCTAAGGATGCCAGTGGGAAATTCCAGTTTCAGGAAGTGGAAGGCTCAGAGGAGATGATTGAGGCTGATCTTGTCCTCCTGGCAATGGGTTTTCTCGGTCCTGAGCCGGTGAGTTGTCATCTTTCTCATTTGATTTTCTACTTCTTTTGGAGATCCATGTTCCTTCTTTTTTATGTTTTGATCTGGCATAATACCTACCTTAATAAACAGGAGAAAAATGACCTACCAGTGTAATTTGTTGGGAAATTTTCACAATATTTCATGAAATTTGGTGAACACAGCACCCCTAAATTAATATTTTCCATCATGATTAGTTGATTGGTATTCATCAGATCGTAACTTCTGCAAACCAAGCTTTGGGGCATATTGCTCATTTTCTTGTTGTGTCTCGGCTTTTATTCTTTTTTGAGTATGCCTTGTGTAATTTAGAGGAGCCATGGGATTGTGAGACGACCACACAACATCAAAATATCCACAAGTCAAAATCAAAAGCATCCAATCTTCTATTTAGCTTAGTGTAGGGTCATCCTGTAGTTAGGCAATTCAAAGGCCTGTTTAATGAAGTAGGGAAAAAATGAGGATGATTCTATGAAATGGATACTGAAAGAATCCAGATTTTTTTTTTATTCGTTCATTTTCTAATGTGGTTTCATATATAAATGTTGTTCTAGACTGTTGCGGACTGGCTGGGTTTGGAACGAGACAGCCGGTCCAACTTCAAAGCAGAGTATGGCCGCTTCTCGACCAATGTTGAAGGTGTCTTTGCAGCTGGAGACTGCCGGCGTGGACAGTCACTGGTTGTGTGGGCCATCTCTGAGGGCAGGCAAGCAGCTACTCAGGTAGACAAGTACCTAATGGAGGATGTCAGCATCACCGCACCCAGCCAGGAGGACATGGTCAATAAGCAGGGCAGCAGCAAACACACTGTAATGACATGAGGAAAAAAAAAATGCTGTTATATAATTTTTAAAAATTGCTGATTATTTGACTGCATCTGCAAAGGCGGAATGCTGATTCACAAGAACTTCACCGTGGGTCCCCACTCTATTTGCGAGGATGGGTGGAAGAAGGCAATTGTTAGCAACGTGGCCAGCTGTGGATAAATGGCAGATGAGCGCTGATGGTTGGACGGGACTCTTTGTAGTGTTCTCTCATGGGTCTGCTGTCTTATACGCTTGAAGTTTGGTTCATAAATATAGGATTTGGTTGCTTATTTTGTTCAGCTTTCAATCTCTTTTTCCCCATCTCTCTGTAGATGTCTTGGTTTCGACGTAAGGGGAACAATAATGTACAGTTTCATTTGGCGTTAGTCAGAAATGGGTGGCGAGCTCTGCTTCTTTTGTTTGTGCGTGCGCGTCTTGGATATGGTCTTCTAATAGTATCTCTTTTTCTTCAGAGAGTGGGAGACTTTCTTCCTACGTTGTTACGTCTGCTGGACTGCAGTTCCATGGCTCTTCAATGTGCTTAAGCTTGCTCCTTTTAAAAGAATCGGCTGCCTGGAAAATAATAATAATAATAATCTACGAGGGACTTTGCCAGCCACTTTGGGTTGATAGGGGTGACCTCATGATATACTCTCGTTTGGCCATTACAAGCTCGTTGTTGTAAACTACCGAATCCGGCTGCAGCTGGAAGAGGGCGCTGCAACATGGAAGTATACCTGTTGGTCCTCGACCAAAGGTCCTATAACCACCCCCCTTGTGGGTGCATCCTTGCAGTGTGAAAAAAAGATGAAAGAAAAAGAAAAGATACGGCACAGATGCCTTTTAAAAAATAAAATAAAATAAAATAATTAATTATCTTCCATAAGTCTTCGCCAGCACTCAAAACGTCCAATTTGCATCTGAAAATGTAACGTTAATCACATGTTAGTAGCATAACACACGCAATGAAATAAATTACGCTAAGGATACTATGTCACAAGGAAAGTGTTACATGCATCGGAACTTTTGATTTATGATTTATGATTTTTAAAAAAAAAAATTTTTTTTTAAACGATTTGGAACTTTTGAATGTTATTTATAGAAAACTCTGCTGACTATAATGGATGGTATGCACACAAATAGCACTCCCACCCGGCTGCCCCTTTCCTACGCTTCGTAGGCCGTCTTGATGACATTTAATCAAAAGAGCAGACCCTGTACATCTGAATTCCCGTATGGAGGATGATTGCCAAATTTCTTAGCCTGGCAAGTGGTCTGTCCTGATTTTTTTAGTCAAGGAATATTCAGAATGGATGGTTGGATCTTGTATCTGTGTCATGATGGTACGTGTGGTGGCGCGTAGATGTGCTGCCTTGCTCGCATGTGGGGGCTTAGCATCCCTCTCTTTCCAAAACGTCTGCCAGAATACATCTCGATGTATTGCCATTGTATATACTTCAGTTTTTGTTGTAGGATGAGAGTTGTTTTCCATGACTCAAACCGTTTTATACGTTGCGATTTTAAACTCATATTAATATGCTTCAAACCCTTTGACTATTCAAATGTTAAGGAGAATTTTATATTCAAATGATCAAATGGTTAAAACATTCCAATCTCACAGACTTTAAGTTTTGGTTCTCCCTAAAAAATAAGCCAATTTATGCCTCAACAGGGTCAGTGTACAAAAACTTTCTAGCCATTCACTTTGTTTCTATACTATGGCTCAGTCGAGGGAAATGACCCAATTTCTAGATAAGAACAATATTTTAAGTATCAACAATATTGATTGATACAGCCTATGATATATCTTGTACCCCACTTCTGCAATATGGAATGCACAAGTGGTAGGATATATTCCACATGGTCGATGAGATAAGCATTTTAAATTTTTGATTTTTTTTTTTTCTGTAAATCATGTTAAATGTGTGTTAAATTGTTAAAAATTCATGCATTGGAAGCTTCGATTTTAAAATTTGGGAGAGATGAATTGAGTTGCGGAAAATTAAATACATATATTTTTTAATTTATTGCAAATCAGTTGCAATCTTTATTTCCAAATGTAATATCAAATATATATGTAACCTAATTTAGTAATTCTTCTTTTTCTTTGAATGAATTGCTTATGTTTCCACACGTTTCTTGCATTTATAAATTGTATGAATAAACTTTCTATATGCTTGTAATAATTAAGCTCGATAATACATAGATTATGACTCCATGCAAAGAAAACCTATTGTGTCCACTTTTTTTTTTAATGCTTTAATTTATAAGTGTGTATTGATGTCTTTTTTCAACTATTACTAAAGTTTCATTGAAAATTTCTATAAATTCCTAGTGTTTCCCTATATTAACAAAACATAATCCAATACAACCAATATTCATTATGCCATAACCAATATATATCCATACCTAAGGGTTATGTTACCAGTATTTCAAACACAGGTTAGAAGACTTAAACAGTGTAACCCACCTATTGGAAAACTCCGATCACACAATCGTACCATATTAGCATGTGTCTTTGCATGCAGATGAGCAGGGCTCCAAACACCAAATGTGGGCTTAGCAAACTCAAGTTCCATTTCAGCCCATTGCTAGATTTGGGCCTGGTTGGCCAGGCTGAAGCATGTCAATGCCCAGCCCATTGCTGACCTAAGTCCAAACCCAGATGAAGCCGTGAACTCTGAAAATGGGCTCGGCAAATCTGGGCCCTACATCTCCACATCCAAACAGCTGGTCGACCATTGTTAAAGTACTCGGGAACCTCATATCCGAGTCCACCCTATGGGCATCTAGGCTCGGGCCTTCGGACCCCGTCCAGCCCAGTCTAAACAGGCCAACCCACAGACCTAGAGCCTCAGTCGAAATCCAGGCCAAAGCTAGACCAGTCCATTTAAGACCCTATGGTGATTGGTTAACTCAGGTGGGCCCCTCATGTGAACGGTCACAAGGTGGATGGGCCCCATTTTTGTATAGTAGTAGGCAGGCCCATCTAGGCTCTAGATCATCATCTTTGTATGTCACAAAGTACGGCCTTGAAGGTAGGGCCTGCCAGATGAATTGTCTGGATTTTTGTACGCTAGCACAAACCTGACACAAAGTACGGCGATTGGATGGTTGGGATGGTCCGATCAGAGCAGCTTTAAGCCAAGTAACCTCCTTCGTAGGGCCTGCTAGATGAATGGTCTGGATCTTTCCAAGGGTTCCAGGTGTAAAGGACACATCAGACTGGATTCTAAGTAAAAGAAACTTGCAGGGATCCATGCAAGATGGATTTCTCCAAGTAGACGCTGGCATGACGACTACATAACTGTCATCAAGACGAGTAAAAAAGAGATTCGTCCTCGCAGGTGGGCCCATGATTCGGGGACCTAGACCATTGATCTCAAGGGCCCCACAGCTGATCGACATGCCCAAGAATTCTTACGCATTGGAAGACACCAGCCATCCGACCATTATCTTTCTTTTTCTTTTTTCTTATCCGTCCGTTTGCAGGCCGTGGTTTAAAGGCGTGGGACTGCTTGATGGCGGAGATTTTCGGAGAACAGTTCATCCACGTTGGAATCAATCAGATCTACGGCCCAGATCATTGAACATAAGCCCCATATATACGGAATCTGAATTGAGTGCACGATTCATGTCCCCAGGCAGGAGTTCATATGATTTGTGCGCAGAAATTTCAAGTTTGAAAAGGTCATGCAGAAGAAACTTCAAACGTGTTTGGAGAGGCCCTCGTGGAAATTGAAACATGTCCCTTTCATGACTGGGACAACACTACCAATGATGTTTACTCACCACCGTTCCAAAATTGTAGTGGCCCATCCGTCCTACACAAGCCATACATATATGTAAATCTGGGACATCCAAACGTCTTGCTCTATTACGGACCGTGCATCTCACAAAAAGGCCACCAATCAAACAATCCCAACCATCCATTTGATGGTTACTAAATTGGTACTGGGAAATAAACTTGTCAGCTGTCCAAATTCAATGGGAAAAATGAGATGGTTAAAATAACCAATCAGTTTAATTTTAAGCCTGCCCTCGATCAGTGATCGGGCCAACAGCTTGGATGGTCTGGATTGATGCCACGTGTTAAGAAAAATTACGAAAGTCTAGGGCCCATTCAAGACAAGAATCAGTTGGAACTTGGAAAGTCATTACACGACAAGAGTGAATTCAACCATGGATGCTGTCGCTGTAAGTATTGTGGAAAATGCTTTAAATGGTTCCACTAATAGAAAAAAAGAAAGTCTACTAATAATTCCAGAAAGTCATGAAAAGATAAAAGATTCTATTTATCCATTTAAAAAAAAGGCAGTTTACTTGGTCTTTCATCGAGCACGTCATTTTCATTGAGTTATTTTACCAAAGCAAATATGGCTTGGCTCGTCTATGATAGGTGGTGTTGTATTGTATTTTTGGTCGTTTTTGGAAAATTTAATTGACAATTATACATATTATAGCGAGAGAAAAATATTATATGCTAAAGATCTCCAATGATACTTTGAATACTTTATACAGAATTATAACTGTCAGAATAATAAGAGAGGGAGCAGTTGGGATGAATTCAAAAACAAACCAAGTAACTGAACAAGTGACCTAGTGTCATCTAAGAAGTTAACCGAGCGGCCAACGGTCATCCAAGAGGTTGATCAAGCTACTGATATTCCTTCAAGCGGTCAACCAAACAGTCAATATTCATCCGGGAGGTCAATTAAGCAACTGATCGTTCGATAGTCATACAGGAGGTCGACCAAGTGGTTGAGTAGAATGCAATCGAGTCAGTAAGGGCGCCTAGAGTGGTGAGTATGATAGGCAGTAAGAAAGTCTCTAAAAGATTGTGTAGTGTTGAACAATTACAACAATGACTAGAACATGAGAAGTATCCATAAAGTCAAAGTAGTGTTGAACGGTTACAACAACTAGTAGAACATAAGAAGGATCTATATGGTAAGGGTAAAACTATAAATAGAAGAGGAATGCAGCAGAAAGATTTCATCTCATACCAACCCAATTAAATTAAACAATACTTTTTAATGTCCTTTCAATTACTAGTCAATTTATATTCCATAGTGTAATCTTTTACTTTTCCTGCCAAGCAAATTACATTCCTTAATATAATCATTTACCTTTTACATGATGTTTACATTTTATAGTGTAATCCGTATTAGTAATTAAGTAATTGATAATCTTAACTGTAATTTAAGTTTACACTTATATGCCAGATTCAATTCTGCATCAGGAATGGTGTTTCGAAGCTGTTCTTCGTGACTGACTATGATTGAATAGGTGATTGATCTCATAAGGTCTCAGTTAGACAGCATGTCTGCTTATATTGGTGCTTGGCATTATAGTTGCTCAATTTGAATCGAGCAACAATTCCAATTCTAGAATGCATGAATCCAGGTCGTCCATTTGTTAGACCATACTGCGTATTAGCTTTATGGTGTTAAAATGGTATAACTTGAGTGGGGTTAGCCTTTTGATTGGATGATGTGAGTCATAAATACAGACATTTTGTTGTTTGGTTTGAAGTGTTGTTTTTTAATTTAAAAAAAAGGTCGTCCACCAATTCTACTAAGTGCTATAATAGAGTTGGTGTTACTGGCCTTGATCGAATCCCCTCTTAATTTATTGCTGTGCTGTTGTTCATCTTATTCACGCATTGAGATCAACTCACATGGGCCCCATATCATCCTTTAATGTCTCTCACAACCATATAATAATCAGTTCTCTCTCTTCTGAGAAATTGTTTTACTTATTTTTTAAGAAAAGAGTTGAAAAAAAGGGCAAGTGATTTTCACGACTTATTTTATTTCTTAAACGGAAGAAATCAGACCATCTCAGAACAATTGGTATTCTTCTCTCTTTCTTTGATTCCCAGCATTTTTATATTTTCATATTAAGAGAGTGTTTTTTTTAAAAAAAAATAAAAAATAAAAAATTTTACACACCCACACACTCACGCCACACGCGCACACACCCCACACGCACACCGTGGGATTTCACCACCATGGGTATTCGAACCCTTGACCTTGTGTTGGAACTCTAAGGAGTCTACCAACCGGGTAAGGGTAAGGTCCAAGGATACCATATTAAGAGAGTTACAATGTGGAACATGTACGGTTTAACAGCCACCAATCAAACTGCTAGAGTCTTTGATTGCCGTTGTCTTTCTGATGATGGTGGGGTCAGCCAGATTGGCTATTTGGATTCACTGACCGGGCTGTCAATTAATCGACCATGGGTCAAAAAACAATCCCAGCCGTGTAAAAGTGGATCCCATAGAATGATCTACTAGGATGCGTAGGATGGACTAGTGGGCCCCACGTGAATGATTTCGGATAGGAGGCTTGCTATTGCACATGCGTGTGTGGCCCAAAGCATCCACATCCAGTGTGATTGTGACATGTGTCAAGCGAACTCTGTATTCTGAGGCGCAACTTGGCTTGGACACAGGAACCAGCAATGTGGGCGGCACCCTGATTGTGGGTCCCACCTAAGTGTATCCATTGTATATCTACACCGTCCATCCGCTTTCCAAACTCATTTGATGACATGAGTCGGAAAAAGACAGAGATATAAATCTCAGGTGGACCACACCACAGGAAACAGTCCTGAATGACTATTAAAAACTCTTTTTGGGCCAAAAGTTTTGGATCAAGCTGATATCAGTGTTTTCCCTTAGTTCAAGTATGTGTGATCTTATCAGCAAGTTGGATGGTCAATAAACATTACAGTTGGCCCTAAAAAGTTTCAATGGTTGGCATTTAATTATCGCTTTTTCATATGGTGTGGTCCACCTGAGATTGGTATCTACGGCAAAACTGATAGACGGCGTAGATATACAGCGCATACATCAAGGTGGAACAAGTGTCACGGTACAACCATATCGTTGTCTCCGGCGTACGAGCCAAGTAGCGTCCCTGATGCCCTTCCGTCGTACCGGAAGTATCGGAACAAAGGAGATTTGATACATTTGGCTGTATATATGACAAAGGTGCGTCGAGACTATATCTTTTGGTTCTGGGGCTTTTTTAGATGATCCAGACCGTTCATATGGTTAATCTTGTCGATTATGAGGAAAATAAAAACTATTAAAAAACTTTCATATTGGCACATTTCATCCTTTGATCACTTGACTCTTTTGAACATGGATCAGCTCCTTAAATTTTATTTTTGTGCCACATATAAAACGTTCAGGATCTTTCTATCTTAAGAATTTCAAGGAATCTACCATCGGCCACGTACTCCATCAGATCAACGTTTTAGATGATCAAACAAGATCCTAAGGAGAAAACAACTTATGTAAAGTAGACTATCTTTGAAGGAAGAATGTGCATCGTTGATTAGTTTCTTTTTGATATTCCACTTATTTGAGTAATTATAGACCATCTGATGATCGAGTTTGAATGATTAATATATCATTAAAAATATTTACCAGGTAACGAGCGGATTGGATGTAACACAGCTATGTCTAGTAGGCACTTGCGGTGCGAGCGACCCGTAAGAGAAAACTGCACTCGCGCTAGCACTTACACGAGGCGCCGAATGAGCCGAAGATAGCCGCGCTGGCATCGCGCTGAGCCGTCTCTTTCAGCTTTGTCCGTTGAAGGTATGGCGTCAGCTGATAGCTCTCTTATGACCATTAGTCAACCGGCTATAGTTCCACGCGCTTATCCATGAGTCAAGGGTCTTCCGCGTTATTTACGCGAGCCGAGGATATGAATATTATATTTGGGTTTTTGGTGCCTTGACAAGTGAGCCTTCTGATCCAGCAGTCTAGCCCATTTAGTCAGTCGTTGATTTAAACTTTAAAATGGATTTCCCAATGAATCCTAGCCGTTCGATTTATGAGAGATATAGTAACGTTGCGCTTTCAACTGATAGGAGGCCGAGGATAAGGGAACGGAATATTCTAATCGTTGAGAGTTTATTTATTTATTATTCTCGCAGGAGATCAATGGTCTGGATTAATGATCTATGGGCTACACTAGTCAAAACCCGAGTATATTAAAAACCGTCGGGTCAAGGATCCAGTAATTCCGGAAGAAGCCCGATTGTATGATATGCAGCTCGTACTAGGGCCATGGATCAGTGATCGGATGATTCAGATCGTGGTGTTGTTGAGTTACAGCGTGAATTTTTCTTGACCCAGAAATTAGAAGATCCTAGCCACTAATTTTTCAGGGTTTTTAGTTGAATAGTGAAATCTTAGGGTATTTCTCTTTTTAACCGTCTAATTTGTATGTCTCAATTTGAAAGGCTAGGATCGTCCAATTTTGAAGGAGTTCTTTGGGGCATGCTCCATCCTTGGTTGGGCCAACGGACCACTGGTCTCGATTAACGTGAAACTTGGCTACCACCATTTTATGGACCTTCTCAAAAATCTCCTTAATGGTAAAATAATAACCTTTTGATCCATAGCCATTAGCCAACCAACAGACGACTAACAATAGAAATACAAGGACCGCAAGATTCAACTCAAACATTACAAACATTGGTGGCTACGATTATTTGGCGGAAGTGTATTTGACACAGATATCGTGGGCCCACAGTGATGCTTATGTGTCATCCAAACCGTCCACAAGGGGAATTCCTCAAGGATGAAGGGACAATTCGAATATCAGGCTGATAATTATTTTTATTTAAAAAAAAAAAAAAAAAACTCGGGTGGGCCCCATGAAGGTTTCAATGGTCGGCATCCCTGTGGTGTGGCCCACTTGAGTTTTTGATCTGTCTGATTTTTGTTATCAACAGTCACAACTGATGGACGAAGTAGATGTCACATAGACATGACAGTGGGCCTCACGAAGCTTTTGTTGCACGCGCTCCGTGTAACAAGTGTTGTAGGAAATTTGCGTGCAATAGACTCATGCACTTCGTAGAAGTATAGAACCCATTTGTTAGAATTGAAAAATAGAAGCATGGGCCCACTTGTTATTGCTAGGACTGAAAAATTGAAGCATGGGCCCTTAGGACTGAAAACTAGAAGCATGGCCCCACTTGATAGGACTGAAAAATAGAAGCGTGGGTCCTAAAGACTGAAAACTAGAACCGTGGGCCCCACTTCCTCGGCTATATATTCCATCATACTCTACCACTTGTTCTATATTGCCTCTCTATTCCATCATACTCCAGCACTTGTTCATTTTCGCCTCTCTCTGTCTCTCTCTCTCTCTCTCTCTCTCTCTCTCTCTCATGGGGAACTGCTTCCATACTTGCCTTGTTACAGAGGATCAGGTAGAGCATGCACCAAAGAAAGGTGAGAAATCAAAGGTCTATCCTCTAACTGTAGAGAATAGGATGCTCGAAAAAACAAGTTCTGTTGATAGGATGGAAAGAGAAACCACGGACGGTGGAGATGCTACGAGTCCTGAATCTGGAGGACACATGAAGAATCCTAGCTTATTGCAGTTCTTCAATAAAGGTGGAGAAGATGGTGGCTGTGATTTGAAGAAAAGCTTGGGAGGCCTTGGGGATGGAGGTGTCGTACGAGTCAAGATCATGTTGACTAAGCAACAGGTGGCCCAGCTCTTATCACGGTGTGATGATAGTCAAGGTGGACTTCTGATGGACGTTGCGAGTGAGATTAGAAGGATTGGGAATGATCTTGCGGATGTGGGGTGTCCACGTGGCCCAGGCTCTGGTTCTTGGAGGCCAATGCTTGAGACTATCCCTGAGTTTTCTTAGATTATGTAAAATCCTAAACATTGAATCAATATACACCAAATCAGACAATCTCTCTCTCTCTCTCTCTCTCTCTCTCTCTCTCTCTCTCTCTCAAGCGTTTGTGTGAGCTTGATTGTAGATTTTTTTAAAACCATCCATTCATTTTGTAATGTAGGTGACCCGCAGGATGAGTGGATCGTACAGTCATTGCTTCTTAAAAGGAGACGCACCACAACGGTCATCTCCTTTGTGGGTCCTAAATGCCACGTTAGGTTTGGGCTGGCTAAGGTCCATCGGAGCCCGACCCACAAAGTAAAACCCAGGTCTCAGTCTGGCCCGGCCCTATGATGGGCCAAAACCAACTGGCCCCATCCTGCTCATAATGATCATGCACGGCCCGGGTCCGAGTCTGGCCTGATCTTGAGCCCAGCTACCATCTAGGGTGTCTGCACGGTGTGCCCAATCATGCCTGAATATTAACAAAAATGTCCTTGAAAATCGTCAGGTTTGGGCTTGGTTGATGGGCTCTTAGATGTAGCTCTAGTCCCCATCGATTAATAAACAGGCATTAATTTTAGGCCCGGTTCCAGTCTTCGGTCTTGGTATTTCAGCCAAAACCTGCTATTATATAACCTGGCCAAGCCCAAAAGTCTGACGGGCCAGCCCAGCCCAGCCCATTGAAAGCCCTGTGAATGAATGACTGGCATTTGTCTCGAATGACTGTACCTAAGTCATCATGACCTGATTTGGTACACATGCCAATTTGAAACAATTGTGTAAAATCTGAGCTTTCTATCAGGTGGGCTGCCTGGGTTGTGAAACGGTCTGTTTTCCTGGGTAGAAGATCTAAGCATTGTTTATAACTAGATGGACAGCTCACACCTAACACACGTCTTTCAAATTAGCTCGTATGCATGAGTGTACATGGGCAGGATTTCACATGCACCGTTCGAAGTTTCGGTTCGTGCAGTTAGCTCTATAGGGTGCACATGGAACCAGTAGAACTGGTAAGTCGGACTGAAATTGACCAAACCGCATGGTTTAGTCCGATTCTGGTTCTGAAATTCAAAGAATCAATTAGTCTGGTTAGATTCTTAGACGGGGTTGTGTAGAATCGAATCAGAGTGTGAACCTTATTATATAATTGAACTTGGAACTGGACTACAAACTGGACCTTAGAATAGAACTTGGAACCGAACCTGGAACCGGACCATGATTATCATACTTAATTGTACTTGTCTTAAAGTTATTTAATGAGTTTACAATATATTTTAGTTGTCTATTTTATTTATGTTTCATTGTTTACAATGCGTCCTTTGATTGTTTCCGTAAATATCTTTTTGTACACCTTACACAATGTTTAGATCATTCATCAAATGAATCACCACACATGTACCTGTGCTAGATTATTAACAAAAAAAAACCATATACTTAGGCTAAATTATAAAAAGCCCACAGCATAGAGCCAAACCAGAACTTGACTGGTTTTTATGGTCCAGTTCTGATTCGGTTCTAGGGTGCAAACAATCCAATTCTGATTTCGATTTTTTTTTCGAACCGAACCATGGGCACTCTTAGTTGGCTTACTATGTATGGTGGATGATGCTGATGGTAATGGTTTGAGAGTTGAGAAAGAAATCATTGAAACAGTTCACATTCATCCAAAAAGATGGCCAGATATTCTATGAACAGGATCTTATAATCTCGAAAAATTTGGTGCATGATGAGACGTCCATGGCAGGCCCATAATATAGATGGTCTGGATCGATGATACATGTACAACCACAAACCACCCAAAAACTATTGGGCCTAATGTGTTGAGATGTGGAGCCACGTCTATGGCCGTCTTCGACCGGTTGTGGGCTATGCTCGACCGGTTGTAAGGGCTCGCTCGACCGGTCATGAACCGATTCGACTCAAAGTCTAATGAGCATTATTTTTTGGGTCCCGAGGTGCTCGACTGGTCGTGACCCATTCACGACCGGTCGTGGGGTTCTCTCGACCGGTCGTAGAGTTTGCTCGACCGGTCGTAGTTACACAAATTCGTTTTCGAATCTGATGCGAACTGTTTTTCGCAAAGGTGCGGAAGGGGAGTTACCTAAACTATAAATAAGGGTTCCCAGGGCTTTTCTAAGTATCAAAAAGGTTATTATAAGGTGTAGGCTAAGGGTTTTCTATGTTCTTCTAAGGGAGAGGTTAATATTTTACCTTGTAATCTTCGTTCTTCTTCATAATGGAAGTTTGCATCCGTGGTTTTTTACCATAATTTGAGGTTTTTTTCACGTATATTTTGTCTTGTGGTTTATTTTGATTGTTTTAATCTGTTTCTAGTTTATATTTCTTCTTATTTATCATTTGTGGGTGAGGCCTGAGATTGGATTTAGACTCACTGCGTTGTTGGCGTGCTACGCAACAACTGGTATCAGAGCTATTGGTTTAGTTCTATTGAGAGCGATGTCGGAAGAAGGGAAAACTAGAATTGAGAAGTTTGATGGTTCAAAATTTTCCTTCTAAAAAATGTAAATGGAAGATTATCTATATCAAAAGGACCTCTATATTCCTGTAGGAGGAAAAGAGAAGAAACCAGAAAAGATGATAGATGATGAATGATTTTTACTGGATAGGAAGGCTTTAGGAACGATCCGACTCTCTTTGTCTAAGAGCGTCGCCTTCAATATATTCAAGGTGAAAATGACAAAAGAATTAATGGAAGCTCTAGCCACCATGTATGAAAAATCCTTTACGTCTAACAAGATTCATCTTATAAAACAGCTATTCAACATGAAGATGCATGATGGTGGGAGCGTGGCTGAACATCTAAACGAGTTCAATATAGTCACGAGCCAGTTGGAATCCGTTGGCATCATTTTTGAGGATGAGGTCAGGGCACTATTGATCTTATCCAGTCTGTCAGACAGTTGGGATGGTTTGGTGATTGCTATGAGTAATTCTTTAGGGTCGACAAAGCTAAAATTTGATAATGTGGCCAATCTAATTCTTAGCGAAGAATCTAGAAGGAAGGAATCAGGAGTTTCAGGGGATTCAGGAAATGCTCTAAACGTTGAAGGAAGAGAAAGATCGCTGAACAAAGGAGGAAATAAACATAGGCGTTCTAAGTCAAGGAAGAAGTCCAAGGGACCGAAAGACAAAGATGGGTATTGGCATTGTGGCAAGAAGGGGCACATAAAACGTGATTGCAGGGCGTTTAAGAAAGAAGATGGAAGCTCTCAAGGCGGGAAAGATTCAGTGAATCTGTCTGAGAAGAGCGACACGGAAGCGTTAATCTTATTTGTTAATGCGAGGAATGAGTCTTAGGTTATAGACTCGGGTGCTTCGTTTCATGCCACTTCATGTAAGGAAGTTCTGCGTGATTATATGTCAGGTGACTTTGGGAGAGTCTACCTGGGTGATGATGAGCCATGCAGTATTGTTGGAAAAGGAGACGTTCAGGTCAATTAGAAAGACGAAATGGTTTTGAAATTAAAGGATGTCAGACATGTACCGAGTTTGAGAAGGAATCTGATCTCAGTGGAACAGTTAGCCGAAACCGATTATGTGACGACATTCACCAATGATTACTGGAAGATTACAAAAGGTGCCTTGGTGATATCTCGAGGTAAAAAAAAAAGATACTTTGTACGTGACTTCACGATCGTTTAGTTCACTCGCAGTCGCATCAACTGGAGTGAATGAGCAGTTGTGTCATCAGTGATTGGGACATATGAGTGAGAAGGGGATGAAAGTGCTATTGTCAAAAGGGAAGCTACCAGGGCTAAAGTCTATTGACTTAGAATTCTATAAGGACTGCGTGTATGAAAAGCAGAAGAGAATAAGCTTCAAGAAGACAGGACGCGCTCTGAAGACGCATCTATTGGAGCTTATACACACAGATGTGTGGGAACCGACACAGGTATTATCTCTTGGTGGCTCACGTTATTTTGTTTTCTTTATTAATGATGCTAGTAGAAAACTGTGGGTTTACTTCTTAATGCATAAATCTGATGTATTTGATATGTATAAGAAGTGAAAAGTTATGGTAGAAAACGAGAAAGGTAAAACAGTAAAGTGTCTCAGGTCTGATAATGGGGGAGAGTATTGCGATAAGAGATTTGAGGAGTATTGTGCAGCAAGTGGAATCAAACATCAAAAAATGATTCCAGGGATACCACAGCAGAATGGTGTGGTTGAACGCATTAACAGGACCATTCTTGAGCGCGCCAGGAGCATGAGATTACATGCAGGGTTGCCAAAGACCTTTTGGGCAAATGCTGTGAATACTGCTCATATCTCATCAATAGAAGTCCCTCAGCACCATTGGATGGTGGGCTACTAGAAGAAACGTGGACTGAGAAAGAAGTGAATCTTGCATATCTCAAAGTATTCGATTGCACTTCATATGTTCACATTGATGTAGAGCACAAAAATAAGCTAGATGCGAAGTTCAGGAGGTGCACCTTTATAGGTGTAAGACCCGTATCCTAATTCGTACTGTTCCTTAGGCTTTCGCAGTTATTCCGATCGATTTCCGGTGACTCGCGATCTGTAACCGACGATGCGCGCAATCCTGAGACGGATCCTGTCGGTCTGAGTTGGTTCGACCCGAGACTTGTACCAGTGCGACCGCGTCGTCGCCGCGGTTCCAATGCCGCGTCTCACGCGCCGAGGCGATACCCAGGCTAGGAGATGTGGGCCAGCGTTCAGTTCGGGAAAACACCGCGTGTTGTAAGTATCAAGGGAATCTCTACGAAACATCCCATCAATCCTATCAATCAAAGTACACATCACCAATTAATGCCAAGTACAACCACCCCTCCCCAAAAGTCAACATTTTCTTACAACAAAGTACATGCTTACATCACTCACCATTACTTCTCTCCCACCACATCACTCACTCATCTCTCTCTCTCTTCTCTCTCTCTCATTCTCCAAACAATTCCAAGAGCTCCAACGTCCATGGCTTCCATGGAGGGCTTGGTGTGGCCCGCTCTCTACCACCCAATCCCACTCTCCAAAATCAATCTCCACCGTTCAAATGCATCCCTTGGAGCTCTAAGATACGTTGATGGAAGAAGAAGTCCGAAAAGATAAAAGGTGGGTGATTTTATTACTTGATTTATGATTTGAGGGCCCACATATGTGGGACCCATCTTGATGTATGTGTTGTATAGAGGGGCCCATGGTAGCGGGGTCCCTCCTATTTCCACCGATCTTTCCCTCTTTTTCTCTATTTCTCTCTCTCCTTCTCATTTGGCGTTGTAACGTGGACCCACCTTGAAAGATGGTGTTGGACGTTGGATCCACCAGTCAGGTGTGTTGAATCCACACCGTTGAGCAACCTTGGGATGGTGCTGGACCCACTAGATGCATGTATTTTTATCCCAGCCGTCCATCAGAGACGGTGGAACCCCCTGACACATGTGTTGTATCCATGGCTGCCTAGTACGTGGGGCCCATGAGATGTATGTATTTTGTCCTGGCCGTCCACCATCCACACGGTGCTGGACATGGACCCCAGCATGACATATATTTTGTACCCAGACCGTCCATCGTCTGGACCGTGGATGTGGGACGCCTCACGTCTAGTCCGTGGACGTAGGACATCACCAGGACATTTGTATTTTATTTACATTGTCCTTTGGACGGTGAAGTAGCCCACCATGCTGTAGGGATTTCATCTGCACCGTCCGTGCAGGGGTCACCGTGATGTATCTGTTAACCCTGCCGTCCATACATAGGGTGAGACCCACCTTGGTGGCATCCACACATGTGGGGCCTACTTGACGTATGGCCTGATCTTGCACCGTCCAGCAGCTGCTGGACGGTGGGACGTTATTACGATGTATGTTGAAAACCACCCGTCCTTGCATGGGATGTGGGCCACTTGATGAAGTGTTGAGTGCACACGTGGCACTATTATGATGCACGTGTTTTACAACACCGTCCAGACCTAGGACGGTGGGGCCCTCATCTGATGTATGTGCTTATACACGCCGTTCATCCACTTCAGCTCATGTGGGGCCCACCATGTGTGAGGTGTCGCATCCACACCGTCCAGATCTGCTAAACAGCGGATGTGCATTGGCTGGGCTAACATACCATCAACGTAACTGCTGGAGTACGTCAGCAAGCTTGGACCCCCAACCACGTGGTACGTGTATTATTCATGCCATCCATCTGTTTAAGAGACCCCACACGTGTGCCAGGTGGGACCCACCTTGATTTATGTACTGTATAATTCATGTCGTCCCTCTGTGAGTGATGTGGATACCCACCTTGATTTACACATTTTATCTACTCCGTCTATTTGTTTACACCCCACCTGATGGACGGTGTCATCCAGACCGTCCAAATAGTGGGGGGGGGGGGGGGGGGGGGGGGGGTGCTGGACGAGGAAAACAAATATCAGTTGATCTAAAACTTTGGTGGGCCACCACGTGGCACCACCCTAATGTATGTGATTGCCGCACCGTCCAAACCCCTGGACGGTGGGCCCTGTCTTGAGCATGTGAGGTGTCCTCACCGTCCAACAAAGGACGGTGGGACCCATCTGATGTGGGCTCCATCCCCAATCCGTTCAAACATCCGACTATATAGATGTTGGATTTTTTTCTTTTTAATAATAATAAAATAATGATAATATATATAATATTATATATTAGAAGTGGTGGACCATCCATGTGGGACCACCATGATGTATTTATTTTATATTCTAGCCGTCCATCTGTTGCCACATAGGACATGTGGGACCCACGTAGATGTATGTATTGATCCCTACCGTCCATCGATTTTGCTAGTGGGGCCCTGCCCTGATTTATGTGTTTACCTCTGCCATTCATCCAGCAGCAGATGGTTGCTGGATTAACGTCAGCAATCTTCTGGAGCCCACACGTGATATGTAAGCACCGTCCGGTGTATATTCGCACCGTCCGGTGTACATTTTTGTCCCGGCAGCGGGAGTGGCCCACCTTGGAAATATGTAATGTAGATCTACACTGTCTGTTGGAGTTGAGGCAGTGGGTCCCACTACTGACTGATGTCAGCAAAGTCCCGTGGGCCCACCTTAATATATATATATATATATATCCACACTGTCCAGAATTTCTGGATGGTGGAGCCCACCTGTACGTGTGATCCCCACACTGTCCTGTCCAGCTAGACGTGGGAACACCTTGATGGATGTGTTTTATCCCTGCCAGCGCTGGATGTGGAGCTCGCCTTAATGTAAGTGTTTCACCTAGCTGGTCCAGATCATGGGGCCTACCATAATATATGTGTTGTATCAGCTGCTCGGCGGCAGCAGGCCCACTGTGATATGTTTTATCCACGTTGTCGGCGGCAAAAAACCCACTGGGACATGTTTCATCCATGTCATCCAGTGGCAGTGGGTCCACCATGGTATGTTTAATCTAGGCTATCTGTCAATGGGATATCCAGCCAGCCCATGCTGGGTATGTGAAGGGCCACTTGCCGTATATTGTATACCCACGAGGCCCAATATAAAGTATATATTAGGCCCATATGATGAGGCCTGATTTGGTGTACGCGAGGCCCATTATGATGTGCATTAGGCCCTTATCGTGCGGCACATTGTGACGTGTATTAGGCTCATGACGCGTGGCCCATTTGATGTATTCGAGACCCGGATACATGGCCCATTTGATGAATACGAGGCCCATGTGTAGGGCCCACCTATTGTGTATTCGAGGCCCATGAGTTGTGCCCATTGTGATGTATTTGAGGCCCATGGGCGAGGTCCGATGTGTTGTATGTGTGGTCGTTACGTTGCGTATGAATCCCTTATGTGGGCCACTCCTTGTGAGCAATGTTGGTTAGATGTCCACATTGATGGGCAATGATGGCTTAATGTCCACATTGTGACCTTCCTGTAGGCTTTGTTAGGCCCATTCGCACTATTCTCTAAGTGGGTTAACCCAAATAAGTGGGCCCCATTCACCGTAGACAGATGGCTCTACGCTATCAGATGTGATATAACTACGACCGATTGCCGGTTTCGATCGACGTCACCGATTACCGATCGTGGCCGATTGTCGATTGACGTGGCCGATTGTCGACTCTGCGTATCGTGGCCGATTGACCGATTACCGATCGAGGTCGATTATCGTGACCGATTGCCGATCATGGCCGATTATAGATTGACGTGACCGATTGTCGACTCTGCGTATCGTGGCCGATTAACCGATTACCGATCGAGGCCGATTATCGTGGCCGATTGCCTATCATGGCCGATTATCGATTGACGTGGCCGATTGTCGACTCTGCGTATCGTGGCCGATTAACCGATTACCGATCGAGGCCGATTATCGTGACCGATTGCCGATCATGGCCGATTATCGATTGACGTGGCCGATTGTCGACTCTGCGTATCGTGGCCGATTAACCGATTACCGATCGAGGCCGATTATCGTGACCGATTGCCGATTATGGCCGATTATCGATTGACGTGGCCGATTGTCAACTCTGCGTGTCGTGGCCTATTGACCGATTACCGATCAAGGCCGATTATTGAGACCGATTACCGATCGTGGCCGATTATCGATTGACGTGACCGATTGCCGATTCTGCTTGTCATGGCCGATTGATCGATTCTGATTATCGAGGCCGATTACTGATCGAGGTCAATTATTGTGGTTGATCGCCGATTCCGATTGTCGAGGCCCATGGGTACGGCCTATTGTTATGTATTCGTGGCCCATGGGCAAGGCCCATTGTGATGCATATTAGGCCCATGATGCATAACCTATTTGATATATTCGAGACCCATGTGTAGGGCCCACATGTCATGTATTTGGGGCCTATGGGCAAGGCCCATTATGATGTATTCATGGCCCATGGGTAAGGCCCATTGTGATGTGTTCATGGCTTATGGGCAAGGCCCATTGTGATCTATGTTAGGCTCATGTGAAAGGCTCATCGTGATGTGTATTAAACCCTTGAGTAAGGCCCATCGGATTGTATATTAGGCCTTTGTATGAGGTCGTGGGCCCATTATGTGTTTGGCTCTATGTGGGCCATCCCTTGGGGCAATGTTGGTTAGATGTCCACATTATCGAGGCCGATTGTGATACCGATTATGAGTATGTGACTACACAGCATCATGGTACATCTCCATATGCATCACCTGCATGTTTGTTATGAGATGTGATTGATCATTGCATATGTCATTGGGCAGGATGATATAAGACTCCCTAATAGGTGGAGGTTCTCCCACATGAGCGCACGACATGCGTAGGATTAATGCATGATTGGATTGTATGACTCATGCATCTTGCATTGTATTGTGATTACTGTACGCCCTAGTGACATCAGGGTCGTAGCCTCCATAGGCATATCGTGGATGGCCAGATGGGACACCGAAAATCTGTTCTACATGGGGTGCTATAGATATCCCTGGGTGAAAGTCCCTAAACCCTCTTGGTTCCAGAGGTTGCTCCAACGTCTAGACCGAGTGGGTAGATGAGCGCCGAGTGCCGATTACCAGATGGCTGCACTCTCCACTATGTCGTGGTCGGTTGGAAGGGGGTGTGGCCTTACCTGCCCGAGAGGAGGGGGTAAAGCTAGGCTGAGTTTGACCAGCTCGAGGAATGGGTCCGCTATCGACGAGCCGGGCCCGATATTGGCAGGCGGATAGTGAGGTCTCTTCCACTTGCCTTATTGCGCGCGATGAGGCGGCAATCTGGTTTGGAGTGTAATAGACCCCGGTGATTTCCCAGAGAGGAACCGTACTGATATGTGGACTTATCGAGTAGGAGTTTCATGCTCATTCATTCATTCATTCACTATCCACTCGGGCTGGTGGTGCGCAACTAATTGTTGTGTACCTTCGTTACGGCAAGGATTTCGGTTGGGCGCGCGACCAACCTGAGATCTGGAGTTTACCACGTTGAGCCTGACTATCCAAATTTAGGTATGGGACTAGTTTGGATAGAAGTCCTTGTGGTGGACCCCGTAGCCTGCGATACTACGTACTATCATCCCGACTTCACACTCCAGCATGGTCATTTCACTCGCATCGCATATTGCATTACATCCACAGGCATATGGCATTTCAGGTTGCTACTTCTGCACTTATATGGCTTAGATAGATTTAGCAGGATTTGTATATTGCATTGCATCTTTGGCATTTAATTTTTAGTTCTTTATGACTCCTTATCGCATAATTGTTTTATATTGCGTATTCTGATATTGATTAACTTATAGACTTGTCCATACTTCCACTTACTCTGTTATCGTATGATTTATATCTTGTCAATATTTCTGCTTATTCTGATAATTCCTGCTCTTGTTACTGTTTCTGCTTATTTAGACATTGTATGGTTTATGGATTACCAGTTTTTCGGTATCGTATGATTATGGCATTGTATCGAATACTTGACACTTACCTGGTGCACACACTTACACCACCCTCTAAGCTTTCTATAAGCTTATGCACGATAGATGCATGCAGGTGATGTTAGGTTGCAGCAGTGTTGAGCTTGGAGCGTGCAGTGGTCTTATGGAGTTCGATTTTTATTTATGTATTTCCTTTCAGTATTGTACTCAAACGATTATATTAGTGGATAAGTGATGTTGATGTTGCCTTTGTGAATTGGGTAATCTTGTGGTTATACTTATTACTAGTCATATGTACAAAAAAAAAAATCCTCCTTGTAGGCTCCCAGAATCGGAATCTGACATATGAATGCTAGGAGCCGAGAATGGGGGACTACGGAGGCTGTCGGCACCAGATTCGGTAATCGGGATTCTTATGAATCCGATTTTCCGGGTATGGGGCGTGACAATAGGCTACGGGCAGCATAATTTTAGCTACAGGTTTTGGGATGCAGAAGTAGGAAAATCATCAGAAGTAAGGACGTAGTCTTTAATGAAAAAGTGATATATAAGGACAGTGTGTAAGAAAATAAGGCTAAAAAAAAAGAATTCGTATTGTTGGAAGAGTTACCTGACAAGGGTGTTATTGCGCCACAGGATGGTCATGCACAGGAGCATTATGAGTCAGATCCGCATACACCGGTTGTTAGGAGGTCTACTCGAGTGAGGAGACCCACGGTTCGATACTCATCCTCCTTACATTATCTACTGCTGACAGATAATGTTGAGACAGAGTATTTTGAAGAGGCATTACAGTCAGACACATGAGTTAAGTGGGAGCAGGTCATGGATGATGAGATGGACTCTCTTCAGTCTAATCGTACATGGGAGCTAGTCACTCTACCTAAGGGTAAGAAAGCTCTTCATAACAAGTGGGTTTACAGACTGAAGGAGGAGCATGATGGTTCGAAATGGTACAAGGCTATATTGGTTGTGAAAGGGTTTCAACAAAAGACAGGTATCAATTTCACTGAAATATTTTCACCTGTGGTGAAAATGTCTACGATTCGCATGGTCTTGAGTATAGTGGCTACAAAAGACTTATATCTAGAGCAGCTAGATGTTAAGACAGCCTTTCTTCATGGAGACCTTGAAGAAGAGATATATATGCATCAGCCGAAATGATACGTAGTACCAGGAAAGGAGAACAAAGTGTGCAGACTGAAGAAGAGTTTATATGGACTGAAGTAGGCCCCGAGATAGTGGTACAAGAAGTTTGACAGTTTCTGTCACGCCCCAAACTCAGAAACCGGGCTCACAAAATTTTCGATCGCCTAATCTGGGGCCAACAGCCCCCGTAGAACCCCATTCCCGGCTCCCAGCTCCCATTCGCCAGGTTTCGATCCTGGAATGCTACGATGAGGATTTTCAAGATCAATTTGAATCGTGATAAGCATAACCAAAGGCATAACCCATAAATAACAACCAAAAACTCCATTACATTTCCACTATGATAAAAAACTTTACAAGTACAATGAGCATAATGGGAAATACAATGATGATATACCAGAAGCTCCAAAATAATCTGCCACGTGCTTAAGCCTCAGCGTTGCTGCGATCCAACGTCACCTGCACGCAACGGTCGTACATAAGCTTATAGAAAGCTTAGAGGGTGGTGAGAGTGTGTGCGCAAGGTAGTAATATGATCATGCAATATTAAAGTAATGCGAAATATACTGATGGATCCATGAATACCGTTAGCCGTACCAAGGTTATGCGACGCAAAGTATGAATGATGTCGGCCATATCAGGGCTATGCGATGCAAAATGCAAGTCAAGCATACACTCCTCATCTAAGTCCGCATATCAATATAGCTCAACTCTGGGATATCACCGGGGTTTAATATACTCTAAACTAGATCGTCGCCCCATCGCGTGCAATAAGGTAAGTGGAAGAGACCTCACTATCCGTCTGTCAATATCAGGCTCGACTCGTCAATAGGGGACCCATTTCTCGAGCTGGTCAAACTCAGCCTAGCTTTGCCTCCTACTTTCGGGTGGGTAAGGCCACACCCCCTTCCAACTGATCACGACACAGTGGAAAGTACGACCGTCTGGTAATCGGCACTGGACACTCATGTACCCACTCGGTCTAAACGTTGGAGCAACCTCTTGGTACCATAAAGGTTTAGGAACTTTTACCCAGGGATATCTATAGCACCCCATGTAGAATGAGATTTCCGGTATCTAATCTTGCCAACCACGATACGCCTATGGAGGCTACAACCCCGATGTCCCTATGGCGTACATTAATCATGTTATACAATGTAAAATGTATGAATCACACTATTCAATCATGCGGCAAATCCTGCGCGTATCGTGCGCTCATGTGGGGCAACACCGCCTAACCGGGAGCCCCTAAACAATCTGTCCGAAGGCATATGCTATGATCAGTCACTTCTCATATCAAGCATACATATGATGCGTATGATTGTGAGTCATGGAACTATACTAAACCTGTGATAAAGTAATGAACTATCCTTATAATGCATATGGGCCTAGACGGCCTATACACAATAAATACGGGCCTAACAATGGGCCCTAGGGAGAGTCGTAATGTGGACATCCAACCAACATTATACTCACAATGTGGACGTCAAACCAACATTGCTCCCAAGGCACGATCGTCGTAAACATCATTACATAATCTGTGTTGGGATCACACATTACAATGGACCTTAGGTACATCCCATTGGGCCTTAAATACGTTAAATGGGCCATATCATATAGGCCTTTTATTCATCAAATGAGCCACATAAATGGGCCGCACCAATGGGTCTTATGTGCATTGCAATGGGTCATAACCCGTGGGCCTTAGATTGCATCAAATGGCCCTAATCTCATGGGTCTTATATGTAACAAATGGGCCACACCAATTGGGCCCCATATGCATCAAATGGGCCTCAACCCATAGGCCCTAGTACATCTCAATGGGCTTTAACCTATGGGCTCTTAAAACATCAAATGGCATAATCCCATGGGCCTTAGAATACGTCAAATGAGTCTAATCCCATGGGCCTTAGAATACATCAAGTGGGCCTCGACCCATGGGCCTTACATAATGTTTATTTTTCATCCAAACTGGGGCCCAATATGATGTTTATTTCCATCCAAACTGTTCACAGGGTCACATGGGCCTAGGGCCCACTGTAATATTTATTTGCAATCCAATCCATACATAAGGTCACGTGGACTTTGGGGGCCCACTATAATATTTATTTGCCACCCAACCAGGGGGGACCCATCGTAATGTTTATTTACCATTCAACCTATTTATAAGGTCACGGTCGGGGGGGGGGGTCCCACCGTCCAGTGTGGACGGTGCGAATATAACACAAAATTCATGGTGGGCCCACCGTCCAGGGGTGGACGGCGCTGACAGCACACATAAATCACAGTGGGTTCCGCCGTCCACAGCTCTGGACGGTGTGAATATAACACTTGCATCATTGTGGGTCCCACGTGGGGCCCACTGTAATGTTTACTTGCGATCCAATCTGTCCATACGGTCACGGGGACCTGGATGAAGAGGAAAAACAATTTTCATATTGATTCAAAATGTATGTGGACCAAAAAAAATGGGTTCCAATGGTAGACTTCCAATCACACTGTTTCCTGCAGTGAGGGCCACCTGAGCATTAGATGAGGCTCATTTTTGGAGGGGGCCCACCTTAGGAGGTGGCCCACCATATGAATGGGTTGGATGACAAATGAACATCACGACCCCTGCTGACCGTCCGTCAAAGGCAGCAGCGTCCTGCTGCGTCAGTGGCAGCAGGCGCTGCTTCTTATATGCTATTTTTTTTTTTTCAAAAAAAAAAGATTTTTTCTGAGATTTTTCATGTATGCGGCCCACATCAGGTAAACACATGTCGTCCATTGGCTCCCCTGGCTTAAGATAAGCCTAATAAGTCAAATATTGAACACATTTAGGCCTGTAGCAAAAAATAAAATAAATTTAAATGGTGAGAGTCACTGTTTTGAGAGGTATGACCCGCCCAATGAACGGATTAACTTCATTTTTTGGCTCAACGCCTAAAATGAGCCGTGGAAGGGAATAGACGGCTTGGATTAACAACATACATGAAGGTGGGGCCTACATGAATGGGCCACCCATGAGCTTGGAAACAAACCAATATTTGTATTTTTCCAAAACCACGTCCAGCGTCCCTGGACGCTGGACGTTGCACGTATACATATTAGAGGTGGGCCTTGCTTATGTGGGCCACCTCATGGAGGATGGTGTGGATACAACACACATAAAGTGGGCCCCACTTGAAGGTGGTTTGGATAGAGTACATGCCTCATTGTGGGATCCATTCAAGTGGACCACACATGCATATTATGATTTCATAAAAGAAAATGAAATAGAGAGAGAGAGATAGAGAGTGGGACACGCGTGATGGAGGGACCCCGACACTATGGGCCCTCCCTTGCAACCAAACATACATCAGGTGGGTCTCATTACACATGGGCCCATTAAATCAAAATCCAACGGTGGAGATCCCCTCTTCACTAAAATAGACGGTCTAGATGACCGTAGGTATACAAGAAAATAAACATCATGATGGGGTCCATGGAGAATGGCCCCATCATGGAATGATCTTGATAATTAAGGTGGGCCATCAGCCACATCTTAGGGTCCTAAGTGAGATCCAAACCATTGATCAGTTGGCCTCACTTGGCCCATCTTAAAAACATGAAAAACTATTATAACAAGCACCCACCG
This sequence comes from Magnolia kwangsiensis, assembly GCA_037074715.1. Classification (NCBI taxonomy): domain Eukaryota; kingdom Viridiplantae; phylum Streptophyta; class Magnoliopsida; order Magnoliales; family Magnoliaceae; genus Magnolia; species Magnolia kwangsiensis. Next base: position 4,855,354 of record CM073574.1, on the reverse strand, counting down.
TTCGATCTTCTTGCTCTTATGGGTTTCTTAGCTCCTTAGCTTCGTTTTCAATGGATGAAATGAGGTTTGGATGGTTGAGATGGGAGATGAAGGGGTAGGAAAGGTGGGCCACACTTGGAGTTTTGAAAGAGAGGGAGAGGCTTGGACGTAGGATGCTTCTCTTGCTTGGGAATGTTTTTTTTGAATATGAGAAAGAGAGAGAGTGTAACATCCCGAATTTTTCACTATTTTAGATTTTCAAAAATCCTTAAATTATTTTTTTATTAATTAACTTATAACATCACTTAATGACCATTAGCACTCAATATTAGTTTATACAGGGGGTGGTACCAGTAAAAGACCGCATAAGTCCAATTAATCAACCGTATGAAGTCAACGAATCCGCCTGATCGCTTGAACATTAGGTGTAGCCCTATGATTTACTTGCATAGGACCCAAATCTATCTGACCCGTCGTTAACTAATCAAGACAAGTATAACTAAATTAAAGATCTAACCAAAGTCAAGTCAGATGAGGCCCGAATCTTAACTAATAAACCAAATCAACCTTTGTAACAGACCGTCCAACCAGTACAGTGTCCTGTGGTGTCCACGTAGGATTTACCGCAGAATCATTTGTTTAAGCCACTCGTGGTGGGGTACCACAAGTTGATTGACCTAGGATTAGTCTATTAGAGCAGACCAGATAGGTCATGATAGGGCCTAGTGAGAGCCGCCAAGCTAGATGACCGTTTACATTTAGCATCAGCCCCTACGGGCTATACCGCGGCGCAAAAAGGTCAGAAAATTATAAAAATTTAAGGAAACATATATCTCACTGGGCTTGTGGTCCATCGCTGACCGCAGACTCTTTGGACACATAAAATCTAAGTATTCGAGCCGTTACTACAGCACATGTCAACCCACCCAAGACCAAAGTCAAAATCTGGCATGGGATATTGAAACTAAGACACCGGGCCTTCCAGCTGTTGAATTTCTTCAAAATTTACGGTGAAGGTCTAGTGTAGTGTCCTACACTCATCCATAAAATCTGAAACCCGATCATAGCACGGTAACCGTTGATCGCAAATCGGACCCGTACGATCAAGCTAAATATCCGCTCGTCCCCAAAATTTGCATAGCCCTTCATCGGGCCATGGTCCACCTATCCTATAAGTTTCATGGCCAGGGGACCACCAGAACCTCTCCAATCACCGGAATAGACTCTATAGGGCCACTTAAGGATCAGAACTATATGGTCAAACCCATATCCGATGGTTTCCAAATCTTGTATGACCCTTCATCGGGCCATGAAGCAGTTATCCTGCGGTGTATATAGATATATACACCCCATAGTGGGCCCTAGAACTTAGAAAGATCCTCTCATAGGTCTAGTATAGTAAAAACCCAACACTTGGGACCATTTTCAATAAATCTGGAATTATAAAAGGATCTCATTTGGGCACCCCCTCTCCCCATACGATTTTGCCCTAGAGAAGGAAAGAGAGAAGAGAGAAGGGAGAAAGAAGAAAGGAAAGAGAGAAGAAGAAGAGAGTGAAGGAGGGTGTTGGTGGTGGTGGGGCCCAAGGAAGCTCAACTTTGTAATTCCTTACCCCCTTTCTCCAAAGGAAACTCTCCACCGCCACCCCAAAATCGTCCGTGGACCATCTAGGTAAGATCTCTCAAGAGAAAAATCTCACTCTTTTTCTCTTGAAACCCTTGTATTGAAGAACAAATGACATGGATTTCTCTCATGCTTGAGTTGTTTTAGGGATTCTGGCCGGCCAACCTCCAAAACCCTCATCTCCAGGTCGTTTCCAAGCCTCCAACAAATTCGAAGGTGTGGACTATCGCTCTTAGGTGGCGTAGCACCAATTTTAGTATGAAATTAATGATTTTGATTGTTTGGATGCCATATTTAGAGAATCTAGAGAATTTTTAGGAATTACATGTTTGTTGAAATGGTATAGAATTGTGTGTTTGGATCTCATGAGGTTGTTCTTAGTTCTTGCATGATGTTGTGTATGGATAATTCTATGCTCATGCCTTGTTGATTCATTTTCATGCATTCTTGCTTCATAATACGTATGATTTCAATACTCTTATGCATATGATTTCTTATGGTGGAGGAAGTGCTTAACTTCCTCACACCCACACATACCCACACACTCACATGCACTTGTTTCTTGATATGGTTAATCTTGCGTGGTATTAAAATCTGAATTATGTGTTGTGAAGTGTGAGAACATGATGTTGTTTATTCTAGTGATGCATTAGTTATCGGCATACTATGAATCACTATTCGTACTCTTGGGTTGGCCAGAATCATGAGGAGAGCGAAGGTGGTCCAATTGGTAGGACCGCCTTGAGACTAAACCTATGGATTTGGGTGGGTGTGTTCGGGTGGTTGTAGTTCAACTACATGGGTCTCTTGTGCCCATTGTCACTCGTCTCATGCTCGCCTGACTCTTGCGGTTTAGTCTACTGTCTGACCAACCTTGATTGTTAACCCTGATTTCTCACACATGTTTGGAACTTGAACCACCCTGCAACCGTTGTAGCCCATCAGTAACCTACTTGAAACTGGTCCACAGCCTCGTGAGCCGGGCATGGTGGAATGGGACACTGTGTCCGAGCTGTCGGCCTACGCTGGAGTATCGCGCCTCCCCATAGTGACCTCGAGCGATCCCTTTCTCTTGGCACTCCTCATGTGCTTGAAGTCAGGGATGAGGAACCCGATGGGATCACGGACTGTGAGGTCTCGGCCTCACCCATTGGGGGGTCTTGGCCTTGCAACCGGCTTAGGGCATTGATACATGCGGTGTATCAGATTTCTAAATCTACTGATGAATGAACTTAACTAATAACTCGGCACACACGATCGCACTGCATCGCATTAGATAGGGTGGCGACTCGGAAGTCGAGGTCGCAATGAGGGAGTGTTGACATATGCGATCGTTAGATGGAGTCGCTCGAGGGAGCGTTGTGGCGAGGGCATGCATCATATCATCTCGCATCCATACATTTAATTAAAAGTTTATAGGAATTGACGAATGACTGTATTTGATTAAATTCATATTATAATTGATGTCTGTTGTAACCTAAGACTAATAGCACCCACTGAGTTGATCACTCACTCCCACTCTGGGACGGTGTTTTAAAACACCAACCAGACTCTTCAGTATTTGCAGGTGACGTAGGGTGTGAGGGTACTAGTGACACGAGCATCGAGGAGGAAGATGAGTTCTCCTACTACCAGTTGATGGGCGATTATCCATCGGCTTAGGAGACGGGATTCTACGGTGTTGAGTCGTGGGCTCAACGCACCATTCTTTTGGACATAGGATTCTCTTGTAAATTTTTTTGGGCGACCCCTTTTTATTCTTTTGATCTTGTTCATATATATATATATATTTCTTTCACTTCAGTAGACTAGTTGTGGTTGCATTTCATGCTCCAAGTAATTCCAGGCTGCGCGTTTAAACTTGATTAATCATAAACCATAAAATTGATGATAGAGACACTCGGGAACTCGGGAGTCGAGCATATGCACGCCCCTCCAATTTTCAAGGCGTTATAAGTTGGTATCAGAGCAATAGTTTGGAATTCCTTGGGCCATGGGTCATGAACTCACTAACGCGTCCGCTGACTTGAGAGGGTACGTATTTGAAAACACAAAGGAGATTTAGGACGTTAGGATCCATCCCAGACTGCGAACCGGTAATCTTAGGTAGACGGGAAGACTCGATTCGATTGACTAGGAGAATTACTTAGGTCAGCCCACCAAACTCTTAGGGCCTGTTGGGCTAACTGAAATAGATGAGACTATGGCGAAGTAAGTGTTAGAGTAACGATAAACACAGGCGTAAGGTATTGTCCTTGGAATTGAGTGCATCCCATGCTCTATAATGCCTGATGGAATGTATTCCATTAAGGGTAAATCCTGGGTTGGGTTTTTACTTAGAAAGTCATCCTCCTGGGATTTGGAAATCTCACATTTCACCTTACAACGCAAGACTCGTTAAGCAAAACCGATGAGATAAATAGAGTCTCATCCCGCATACAATCCAGACATGCCGTTCCTAAATCTTGATTTGGAGTTAGCATTTCAACCCCATTTAGTACCGTGTAACGCCACTAGCCAAGCAGGCCAAAGATTGAAATTCTTCTTCTGATATATCTTTGTAAGACATTCACTTGTCATTGCTTTATTCCGAAATTTCCCAGTACATTGTTAGAAATAGGCCAAAAACTGACAATTGGGCGGTAGAGGCCCTTGTCTGAGTCCAAATGGGCTAATACCGGACCAAACATATTAGTTCCAACCCATTCGGGGGTAATTAGGTAAGGGCAACTGAAAATCTATGAGAAATAGAGAGAACGTAGAAAAGTCAGGTTTTGGCCCCTAATCGAGAAGAATCTCATGAAATTGATAGGTCCGTTGCGTAGATCAATCTCTCCTACCCCAAATTCATATATAGAACTTCCCTGGGGGCCTTATCGGTGACCGAAAAATGGCGGCTCAAGTGGACCCTGCCAGATACACAGGGTCAGGCGTGACCCCGCCTGGCCGCGCACGCCCATGCGCCAGACCCCGCCCGGGTGCGCCGACCCTTCCCGTCTGCTGCCCACCGTGAGTGGCCCCCGCCTGGGAGTCCAGAGAGTACGCGGGACCCCGCCTGCCACACGTGGTCCCCGCCCGGACGTCTAGTGCGCATGCGGGACCCCGCCCGACCAGTGTGGGCCCCGTCTGAACCCCAAATGCAGGGTTCCCTCCTTGGGGCCATGAAATTTCGAGTGGGGCTTACCCTTAGTGTGTTTTAAAGACCCAAATGCCTCTTTCTTCCCATCTCACACCCCACCTTTGCTACCAAATCTCTCACCCCTTCCCAAACCTCAACTCCACCTCTCCCTCTCACTTTACCCAAAACTCTCTCCAAGAGAAGCTTCTTCCCCCAACTCAACCTCAAACCCCTCACACCCAACATTTCCTAAACCCATTCCAAAACCCAACATCAAAACCCATTCTCAAGCTCCATTTCCAAATCCCCACACTGCATAACCCATCTTCAAATCATTTTCAAGGCCTCTTTCCAAATCCCTCATCCAAATCTCATTTCAACTCTCATTTCCTCATCCACCTATGCCCATCTTCAAACCCCATTCCTAAAACCACCTTCATCTCTTTCACATTTCCCCATCCTCTCCCACCACACATATTTCTTTCAAGACTCACTCACCAAAATCCCACTCCTTTCACTCTCTTCTTTCCTATCTCCAAATTTCATTTCCCAAAACCCATTCCATCCTCATTTCAAACCCACCATTTCCTTCAAATTCCATTTTCGCAAGCCCACCATCTTCCCATCTCAAGGACCCATCTCAAACTCTTCTCCAATAATCTACCCACTACCACATTCAACCCATTTATCCCAAACCCCATTTCCTCCAATCCATTTTTCCTTCCATTACTCCCAACACTCCACATTAACTCTCTTTCTCAAAATCTCCCACATTCACAATCCATTTTCAACATTACCCAAACCCTTTCCAAACCTCATCTTCAAGATCCATTTCCAAGGATCCAACCACAAATCCCAACCTAGGAACCTATTATACTAGCTCATTCCAAAATCCCAACCTCCATTTTCAAACCCTTCCCCTTCCAAAAGTAATGGCTTTCCTAGCAACCGTTGCCTCTTTCTTTTCCACCCCGGTGATCCTATCACTCATGGGGAAGAAGAGGCCGGCAACCGACGAGCCGGGACCGAGTCAAGAAAGGTGAAGCAAGAAAAGGGCCGATCCAAAGGGGAAGGCGGTCTCAGAAGTCCAATCCAAGCGTAAAAACGACTCTCAACGAGCTTCCGCACTTCAACCCTCCGGACTGTCAGTCGAAGATATGAGAAATTTTCTTGTACGCAACGTCACCTTTGAAGCCTCTGTAGAGGAGCATCTGTTCAATGAGTTCGCCATACTCGGCCGGCTTATGAAGAAGGACTGGGGTCCAATATTCTATGGAGGTTCTCAGGCGGATGTAGGACAAACTAGGGCCTTCTACGTGCGGATCAGGAACCCTCAGTACAAGCCCTTGGGCTTTGATCTTATAGTGGGTGACAAGAGGTTCCAATTTGGGGTGGAGCAGATTACCGGCGTGCTTGAAGTGTCACGATGTGATGTACAAATTGATGAGGACCTAGATGCGAGCCGAGCCCGCGACGTACGGTCTCGCTTTTTTTTGTGGGCAGGTTGCCCAATGGAAGCGAGACGTCGGCCTGAGCTCATCCAACTTGATCCCAGAGTACCGTGCGCTTCACCGCATTTGCACCCATAATATCTATCCGAGGCTGAAGAACCGTACCGAGTGCTCCCGCTACATGGTGGAGTTCTTATATCAGGTAGGCCTGGGAACAGACGTATGCCTCCCCAGCGTAGTGCTCCACCAAATCATGAGGGCTGCGAGGTCGCAGCGGAAGGATGTTTGCCTTCCATTTGGTAGCTTGGTCTGTCAGCTGGCCCAGCTGTACGGAGTCGAGGGATCGGATGGAAACCCTGTGTCGACAGAGCTGTTGGGTGATGATATGTTGAATAATATGAAGATAGGCCCAAAGCAACGACAGGCCCACATCGATCAATACGGAGACCCTGTCAAGGAAGAAGAGAATAGTGATGGAAGCAGTGAGGAGGAGGGCGAAGATGAGGATGAGGCAGAAAGAGCTGAAGAGATCGAAGCAGTTGGCGAGGGGCCACCTACCACTTCAGATATACTTGGGCGCTTGGATGCCCTTGACGCTAGAATGACCAGGATCGAGACGAACCAGGCGAAGCAGGAGAAATGGAACAAGAAGATGTATCGGGCTATAAAGGCCCTAATCTGCTGCAGCAAGGGAGAAGAAGCACCTCCACTTTCACCCGACTCAGACGAGTAGCATTGCAAACCTTACTAATGACTGGTAGTTGCTTTAGGTTATTTAGGTCTAATTTCATGTAATGAAGGATGCTTAGGACTTTTGCTCGATTAGATTATATTTTCTTTCCATTTAGCGTATCTAGCAAGGCTTGAAATCCATGTTGTAACATGTAACTGACCATGCTCATGGCATTTTGAAATTAATGTGAATGTATGGGTGACCTTGTAAATTTCTTGTCATCATGAGAATGCAAGTATATATAGTTGCTTCTGTATACAAATAGAATGTATATGGATCGTGTAAATGTACACATGACCTTGGTAGGAGCAATGTTCTAGTACCTAATCCATCCAAGGGCATTACTCGAGTGGTGCCTATTTCCCTTACTATTTAGGACTATCTAGAGTCCATAAAACCTATCTCTACTACTCCCACTACCCTCCACTATCCCTCCTAAACCCTAGAAAAAACTCTCCCTCTCCCAATCCCTAAACTCACTGTCTTCTTCTTCACTCTAACCCATCTCAATCCTCATTCTCTCAAGCCCTTTCCAAACTTTTCCCAATATCATTTCTTCAACTCATCTCCAAATTCATCTCACTCAACATCTTCAAACCTATCTTCTCTTCCTTCATGAACCCGTCACCAAATTCATTCTCAACATCATCTTAAAACTCATTCAAAACTACCCACACATTCACTCTCATAAGCTCATTCACAAAACCCAATGATTTGTAAAAAAAAATTAATAATAAAAATAAAATAATAATAATAATTTTATATACTTTAGCATAGATTGATCATTAGATTGTTGCAATTAAAATTTTTTATATAAGGTTTGATAATAATCAAGAGGCAACAATTTACTAACCATTTTCAACTTCATTTTAGCTCAATTATTAATCTTTTCCATTCTCATCCTTTCATAGGCCAATTGGGGCTGTTGCCACCACACAAGCATAGACCTTAATTTCTTTCCATTCTCCAAAGCCTTCCAGATAAAGAAATCTGCTAAGAATGTTATATAGTCCACATAATTGATGGAATTTAAGTTTCCTCTAGGATCCAAAATATCGACCTGGACGGTGTGATATGACCCTTTAATAGCTTGGCTAGATATTCCATGTGATAAGTTACCCTTGTTGTCTTGTTGAAGCTGTAGCAAAAGTTGAGTCTTGATTGACTCCATTAACTCTCTCTAAATCACCCTCATCACTTCCTGAACCTTGATTTGCTGCAGTAAAGGAGAGGAGGCACCCCCGTCCCCGTCCGATCCAGAAGAATAATAGCTTAACTTTACGAAAATTAGTAGTTGTTTTAAGTTAGTTAGGACTACTACCATATATTGAAGATAGTTAAAACTCCAGCTTGATTTGTCTGTTTTTTTCTTCTTCATGTTTAAAGTATCTAGTAATACATGTAAATCCATACTGTAGGGTATAACTGGCCATACTAATGGCATTTTGAATTCAATAGGAATGTATCGGTTGTCTTGGAATTTTCTGTCGTCTTGTGAATGCTTTTATGAATAATTGTCTTACTGTGTCCATATTAGCCTTATTAGCACTCTAAACCACCTAAATGCCTTAAAGCTTTCGATTCTTCCTTCCCTATTAGAATTTATGAAACAAAAGCATGGTTTACTCATAACCCACTAGCCATATGACCGAGACGATAACATAGAGATACAATCTCAGACTATTGAAAATTTTTCTAAAATAATCGTTTGATCGTAGGCACGGTGAAAGATTTATTAATCACAAATTTGGACATGAATTAAAACAAGAAACTCTCTTGACAAAAATTCAAATGACAACCTTAAAAATAGGAGATTTTAACATTTCAAAGATAAGAGATATTTCCTAAATATTTAAGTTGATCGGACTACGAAATTATGGAACCATACATTTGCGAAGTATTCGCGGCCTAACTCAATTCTCAATCCTGGGCGACTACCAATGGACTCACTGCTTTGACCGAGCAGAAGACCAGGATCTACCAGGATGAAGAAAGGATACGATGAACCTTCTACCCTGGTCAGGTAGATGATCGATGTATCGGGTTCAAGCCCACTACGACCGTCTCCCCGTATTGGTCTAACAAAAAAAATAATAAATAAAATAAATACATATTTTAACTATAGATAGAGGAAAATCATTGCCATAAAGATCTTGGGTTGAGTTGACTCGGGTTGACGACGTACAAATCAGGGTCACGCACAAATATCGGTTAAGGGTCGAAAGTTACCGGAATTCGACCGGTAAGACCGCAGAAGTCTATGAAACGGTACGGTCTAAGATACGGGGCTTACAGTTTCATGTCGGGAAACAGTTTTAGGAGATGTCATTCAGACCATTGCTGTTATTTGAAGAAATTTGATACGTCGTACATCATCCTTCTTCTATACGTTGATGATATGCTTGTGGCTGGTTCAAGCATGAAGGACATCTCAGATCTTAAAAGACAACTGTCTAGACAATTTACCATGAAGGATTTAGGAGCTACAAAACAAATCTTAGGCATGAGGATAAAGCGTGACAGGAAAAATAAGAAACTAGTTTTGTCACAGGTAGAGTACATAGCCAAGGTACTTGATCGATTCAATATGGGAGGTGCTAAGCCGGTTAGCACTTTATTAGCTAACCACTTCAAGCTATCTAAGGAGCAAGGGACAAAGGCACAGGAGGAACGGAACTATATGGTTAAAGTCTCATACGCGTCAGCCATTGAGAGTCTCATGTATGCTATGGTGAGGACGAGGCCAGACATTGCTCAAGTAGTGAGAGTTGTTAGCAGGTTCATGAATAACCCCGGAAAGGAACATTGAAAAGCTATGAAGTGGATCCTTAGATACCTAGTAGGTACTAAGGATGTAGGGCTGTGATATGGTAGATCAGAAATCAAACTACAAGGCTACGTGGATTCAGATTTGGCAGGAGATATCGACAGCAGAAGAAACACTACAGGTTATGTCTTTACTCTGGATAGTGCTGCAGTCAGTTGGGTCTCTCAGTTATAAAAGATAGTATCTATCAGTATGACAGAAGTAGAATATGTTGCAGCTACAGAAGCGTGTAAGGAGATAGTGTGGATGGAAGGTTTCATGGAAGAGTTGGGTAAGAAGCAAGCAGATTGTAAGTTGTACAGTAATAATCAAAGTGCAATACACTTGGCTAAGAATTCTGCCTTTCATTCAAAAACCAAGCATGTTGCCATCAGATATCACTTCATACATTCATTACTGGAAGATGGATCGACTGCTTTGGAGAAGATTCATACAAATGAGAATCTTTCTGATATGCTGAACAAGGAGGTTACACGGGAGAAGCTGAAGCTCTGTTCAGCTTTGATTGGTCTTCAAGCTTAAAGATGGGGAAGTGGTATACTCTGCATGAAGAAACAAAGGTTTATGGCAATGTATCTCTAAGTGAGAGATTGTTGAGCTGTGGAGCCAAATCTGGGGCCGTCTTCGACCGGTCGTAGGGGCCCGCTCGACCAGTCGTGGACCGGTTCGACTCAAAGTCTAGTGAGCATCGTTTTTTGGGTCTCAAGGTGCTCAACTGGTCCTGACCCATTCACGACCAGTCGTAAGGTTCTCTCAACCGGTCATGCAGTCTGCTCGACCGGTCGTAGTTACACAGATTCGTTTCCGAATCCGATGCGGACTGCGAATTTTAGTGTCGCCTTTCGCAAGAATGCGGAAGGGAAGCTACCTAAACTATAAATAGGGGTTCCTATGACTTTTCTAGATATTAAAAAGGCTATTCTAAGGTGTGGGGTAAGGGTTTTCTATGTTCTTCCAAAGGAGAGGTTAGTATTTTACCTTGTAATCTTCGTTCTTCTTCATAGTGGAAGTTTGTATCAATGATTTTTTACCCTAGTTGGAGATTTTTCCACGTATTTCTTATCTTGTAGTTTGTTTTGATTGTTTTGATCTGTTTCTAGTTTATATTTCTTCATGTTTATCATTTGTGGGTGAGGCCTGAGATTGGATATAGGCTTACTGCGTTGTTGGCATGCTGCGCAACATGATGATCATTATATAAATACCTCGATATTTCATTATTAGTGCGTTGGAGGGTTTATTTGATATTCCGCGGGAATGTGACAGTTCATGTGCATCCACTTAGAGATTATACAAATGGCGCGTATAGTAATTCAAATTCAACCATCCAAATGGTGGGATCCACTTTAGATATAAATCGGGCCCACGAAACAATATCAATTGGAAAATCCTAAGTTCTGATTGGTGGAGAGATCATTGACTGTTAGCATGACCGTCCATTAAGTGTCCGCTAATCAGCCGGTTGGGGCATCGGTTCAGTGTAATGTTTTTGCTCACGATGCATAAAAGTGGGCCCAACTATTTAAACCGTTTATTTGAGTTAAATATATGCCACGTCTATGATTAACGAGTGCATGCGTATGAACTATCATATTCCGCCGGAGTATCTACCTATCGCGTAGAGGCCGACAGGGAGGACGTGACCTCAAATCAGGTGGATCCAAAACACAAGTGGGCCACACCCCACATGGAAACCTTGCTGGGCCCACCAAGATGTTTTTGTGCCATCCAATCCGTTAATAAGGTTATTCCAACCAGGAGGAAAAGAAAAATCAAATATCAGCCTGATCAACCTGAGTGGACCAAAGAATGTCTCAACGGTAGCCGTCCCATCCCCACTTTTCCCTGTGGTGTTGTCCACTTAAATTTTGGATCGGTCTGATTTTTTGGGATCACGTCCATGCATGAGCTGACTGAAACGATGGACCGAGTGCATGTCACACACGACATCACAGTGGGCCCCACAGAGCGTTTCATTGCAGGGAACTAACCTCATTCATAAACGACAATAGCAGTTTTTAACTCCCCTTTCCACAAACAATGGTGATCTCCTAGGATCTTTTAGATGAACGGTCTGGATCATCACGTGGTGGTATAGTAGTAAAATTGGCGAGCAGATTGCGCAAGCCTCCGGGAAAAGGAGATGATGCGGTCGAATCCGAAAGGAAGCCGATTGGGTGCTCAGATAGTTTGGGAGCTGTGGGCTCACCTTGAAATATTTATTTTATATCCACGCGTCCATCCGTTTTTCCAGATCATTTTATGGCATACACCCAAAAATGCCTGATATTTGAAGCTCCAGTGGACCACATCACAGGAAACAGTAGGGATAATGACACCAACCGTTGATCCATTCCCAGGGCATAACATAATCTTTATTTCCCATACAACCTGTTGATAAGGTCACACAAACCTGAATGAAGGGAAGACACAAATATCAGATTGATACAATACTTTTGTGACCTACGAGAAGTTTTTATTGGTCCACGTGAGCTTTTCATATCCTTCATTTTTTGGGCTCATGTCTAAATGAGCAGTGTGGATAAAACACATACATCATAGTGGGCCCCACAGCACCCAACGCCCCCTAGCTCAGTGGTGCTGGGTCACCACCCAATCCGCTTCCAACCAGATAATCAGACGGACATGATTGTACGTGTAACTAGGTGTGAGTTTTGAGACACAAACCATCCAAGCTGAGGCCTTCCATACTGGCAGCTGTAATACTGTATGCCGAAATGCAAAGGGACCTTGCTTTGCATTGGTATGAAGTTCAGATGAATAAAATACAGCGTACCTTGCCGCCATTGCTGTAAAATTAGATTGCCGAGATTTTTCTCTCCTTAACATTCTTTAGAGAAGCTGCGATGAAGTTGTAACATCTGTCAGTGGTGTTGGATTGGAGACCGGGCCCTGATTTATAATGGTAAAGAAGTTTAAAACCCATCAGAACTCCTCTTCTTGAAAGCTACACGCGAATTCTATTATTACAGTGTGTAAGTATCACGGTGGTAGCACACCAACCCATACGCAAATTCTAGATGTATCACAACTTAGTGGGGCCCACTGGTGCACCTGATGATACCATCCAACCTTTAGGCTAATCCTAATCAATAAGGCCCACCTTATAGGATTCTTACACACCTTACCACATGTAAGGTAGAGAGATGGCTCTACCGATCAAACTACAGTTCTGCTGGCCCACCGCATCATCTACCCCTTGTGGAAAGCGTGGCCAGCAAACCTAATCGGCACATGAAAATGTCATACTTTTCTCGCAACTAAAAACACCTAAAAAAGCAAAGTACTACAAAGTTCATAGTCCAAGCGCATGTGTTTGAGTGGTGCTTGACTTATAAGCCATGACCATATGTTATCGTGGAAACTTGAGATTTTCTTAGTTATGGGAAGTCCATCAATCTGACAGTCGCAGAAAAAAGGTCATAACCAATGTGGCCGTTGGGCTATGATTATGACTATGTGCGGTCGTGGGACCATGCTCTTTTCTTTTTTGCAAGGAAGGTCCAACAACCATTCCAAGAGTGGGTCGAGCTGGGGTTTGAAAAACCAGGATAAAACAAGTTGGTTGGACCCTCTTGGATTGAACCTAGTAGCCATTTGAATTGGGTCTATATAGGAGCCATTTTTGGATTTGGACCACCTCAGTTATATGGGTTACATAGTTCAAAAACCTGAAAACATAATTGAACTTGATACATTAATTAATTAAATGTAGATAATTTTGTATGGTTGTAAATATTAAATTTGTTTTAAAGAAAAGTAGTAGAAGAAGATGAAGAAGAGATCAGTCATGTTGATTAAAAATATTTTTAAATTACACACACACATGGAAACTCTCACCTGCGAACCAGTTCGTACGTACTATATACGAACTTTTTTGAGAACTTATCATATCTGATGATTTTTGAAAATCTGAACGGTCCACATGAAGCAGCACCTCATAAAACCTGCTTGTATGAAATTTTACTTTGATCCAAAACTTTAGTGGGCCATGAAAAATGCAAATAGTTTCTTCCCTTGATTTGAATTTCTCTTTGCTATGGCCCATCAGAATCTTAGATCAGGGTGAAAATTCACCTCCTAAGGTTTCATGGGATTCCGCATCTTATGGACCGTTCGGATTCGACACCCATGACATGTGTGCAAAGGTGCACACATGCGTAGGTGAGCATGCCTCTCTCTCTCTCTCTCTCTCTCTCTCTCTCTCTCTCTCTCTTTATATATATATATATATATATATATATATATATATATATATATATATACACACACACACACACACACACTTGGTTTTTTGGTGTTTTAGGAATAATACCATATCAAAATGGAGAGAAGAAAACTTTGGTTTTATAAGCAGGGTATTGATTACCTTATTATTTGTTTTGTGAATCCGTGGAGTATTGAGACTAGTATGTCGCGCATATAGGTACGTGTATAGAGCACTAGTGGCGCACGTATGCATTGTATCGCAGATGGGTTGCTCCCTTAACACCTTATGCGAACCAATGCGACAGTGGCTATATGTCAAGTGGCTGAAGTGTTATGGGTAGAGCTGGTGTAACTACTCATGCAATAATAAACCATACCATGCAGAAGTTGCTGCATGTAGTTAGCCCAACATTTAGAAACAACTAATTACTGAGTCTAAACGGCTAACATGCAACTATTTTTTCCAGATGCAAAAAAGTCAAAACTGCCAAATAACGGCTAGTTTCTCAACAACAATTAGAAACGGTCATTTGGAGTGATGACCATGTACTAAAACATCCAACAACCCTATCATATGTAAACAGAGCTTGGGTCGTTCATTAGACCATCCCCAACCACTTGAACCACTCTCTCGTACAAATTGACCAAAAAAGCTCTAGTGCTCTTTGTCAAGTTAGCAAGGTTCAATATGAAGCTTAGCCAGCAAGTCCTCAAGAAACATACCAGCGTAGTACTGGTTTATGCCAATTACTCTTTCTTTCTTTTTTCTCTCTCTGATTTGAAATTTGTCTTTAAGTTTTAATCCACCAGCAAACTATGTACACAAAGTTCAATTTGATTTTTTTGTGCTTACCAAACGCAGAATCACATACAGGCTCGTCGTATACTAGAAGTTATTTGCTTCCAACCTGTCATCAGTTTTTATTACTTTGAGAAGTGGCAAATAATGCTTTCAGGACAACGTAATCACACGTGCTTTAGCCTATCTTTTATTTTTTTCAATTTCTTTTATTATTTTACGGAAATTATAAATCTGTTACTTTGAAAAAATCAAGTTTATAACAGTAGCTTGGAAGCATGTTCCTACACCTTAGAAGCAATTCTAAGATTGCGTCATATCATACATTCAAAGTAATTGAACATGTCTATGCTTTGTAATATATATATATATATATATATATATATATATATATATATATATATATATATATATATTGATCCATAGCTCAAGTGATAGACTGACTGAAGATAACTTTATTCAACACTGAAGTCTCTTAGTATTAATTCCTAAGTGGGGTATGTGTACTAATATAGTAACCAACAAAAAAAATGACCAACAGGTTATGGATTGAGTTCTCGAATGGAAAGATAGAACTACTTATTAATGATAATTTATAGTTCTAGATTACATAAGGATCACATTTATTCATGCACATGTATAATATATTTAATATAGTAAATATTCAACCACTAAGCATCCCACATGCCTATGTGCTAGCATCAATCTTCAAGTACGAAAATGTGGCACATGTTATATATTGCACATATTCACATATCTAAATGTCCTACCAATTAAATTTTAAGTTTCAAACATGTGCTAAAATATATATTATCCATGCGACAAGTATTTGACAAATAAAAAATAAAAGAATTAGTCAACAATGGCATGTCTAGGAACATTTAACCTTCATATTAAGTCCTGAGTCGCTAGTCATAATATAACTTAGTCCGAATTTAAATAACCTAAAGTTCCATTATTTAACTGATCTTAGCCTTTGGTGAGCCTTTCATTGGCCCACCTTCGATAACAATTCGCATCCTTTCCGCACATTACTAGCCATTAGGCTCAGCATCACCAAGTATCCAGCACTACATTAAAAAAAGGGAAAAAGATGATAACATAGGCATTGGAGAAATTACATGCATAGATTGCCAGCCGCAAAATAGCTTGATACATCCTGATTCGGTGGCGACTGCTAAGGTAGACAACAGTCCTTTTCCAGATGAGAAATTTGGGTTACTCTTACAAGAAAAGAGGACTTAATTGATTCTCGGCAGTGTGACGCATGAACTGAGAAATTGAACAATTCGCATAGGTAAAAGCCGCCTAAATCGGCCTAATTTAAGGATACTAATTCTTATTTATGGACATTTATTTTGTTGAATTGGGATGGCTGAGTATTTTTAGATTTCGACTGCTAACAGTTGTAGGTTGACATTGCTTTTTTAACACTAAAATGGAGGACAGGTGGGAAATAAATGTGAGACCCACCGTATGTATATGGATTATCCACACCGTCCATCCATTATTTCAGCTGATTTTAGTGCATGACAAAAAAATGAGGCAGATCCAATACTTAAGTGGACCACACCATAGGAAATAGTGAAAATTGAACACCTATCATTAAAAACTTCTTCGCCCCCAAACGTTTTGGGTAAACCTGATAGCTGTGTTTTCCCCTTATCCATGTTGTGTGACATTATGAACAGGTTATCAATGGTAAAGGAAATAGCTTTCAATGGTGGGCATTTTAGGGCCAATGTTTCCTTTGGTATGGGCCAGTTGAGCTTTGGATCTGCCTCATTTTTTGGCTCATGCCCCAAAATATTTGGGTAAAATATATGGACGGCTTAGATATGACACATATATCACAGTGGGGCCCACAAATTTAAGTCAATCCTTTTAGACCAATTTTTGGGAGAATAATACTCTTAATTTTCAAACAAAATGAAAAGGTAATAATTACCCATTTATTGGCTCATTTATATGTAAATGTGTGGTTATGATATATCTAAAATGGACCTCATTATTCCAATGGTTTAAATTGAGTACATGGATGCAACGTGTACTTTTGGGAATTGCCCCCATGGTTTCAAAGTTCTTCTTTCTCTCTTCTTTTTGTTTTTTTTTTTTTTTATTTTTTTTTTATTTTTACACACACACACCCATGCACGCAGTAGTGGGATTTCAACACCTATGGGTATCGAACCGATACCTAATGTTGAAACTCCTCAGAGTCTACCACTAAGGTAAGGACTTGAACCCTTAGTTATTCTCATTCCAAAAAGAAAGTGAAGGAGAAATGCTATGTGCATCATTGATGGCCCCCCTCATCAGGTGATCTCAATTTCTGAAAAAATAATAGGCCACCTCATCGATGGGCCAACGATTGAAAACAATGCATTACGTGGTCGTTTCTACTCCATTTGGTACAGACTTCTTCTATTAACCTTTTGTTCGTATCCACCGTCCGATTATGGATGGTGGATTGGATGGTTATGAACCTTCAAATTGCTTTGGTTTTTGGTCTATGGTTCATCCAAGAGGCATTCCATTAATTGGACGATCTTGATTCATGGCCGAAATGCATGAATGGCACCGAACACGCTCAGGATCCTACAGTCCATATTTCTCTCACATGAGCTTAATTCCATGCCACATGTGCCGGAGTAGGATTCACAGTCCTAAGGTGCACCGCCACCATGTGGCCTCCAGCTGGTGATGGATGGTGCTGACGGTGTGTGATGACTTCGCTTTAGATTTTGGTTGGTCCACACGGCTTTGGTGTATATAGTCCGACGCGGATTGGGTACTGCCCCTGCCTGTACCGAGCTCAGAACAGGCTGGGGCTATGAGGGGCCCACCTTGATGTGTGAGTTTATTCACACCGTCCATCCATTTTTTTATAGTATTTTAATGTATAATAAGCTGGCCATTAAAAACTTCTTGGGGATGGATATTTGATCCATGTGACCTTGGCAAATAAACATCACGGTGGGCCCTAGTTAGGTTTCAATGGTGGACATCATTATCACTTTTGCTTCCGGTGGTGTGGTTCACTTGAGCCTTGGATGTGTCTCATTTTCTGTTTTATATTCTACCATAATATGGTAAAATGGATGGATGGTGTGGATAAACCCATACATCAGGGTCCAAACATTCAGAGGGTTCAACATTTAATCAGTCGGGTAGAATGGACACTGAAAGTCATGGCTCAGATTCAGCCAGGTCGAGACCTGATGGAGTTCTATCAGGTCGCTTTTTTTTTTTTTTTTCGCCCACCATAGGTATTGTACGTTCATGCCATCCATCCATTTTTCCAGCTTATTTTTTTGTTGAGCATTACCTACAAGTTGGCAAATAAACATCGTGGTGGTATTTATTAAGAAGTTTTCAATGGAGCGTGTTCAACTATCAGTGTTTCATGTGATGTGGTGCATCTGATATTTGGATCTGTTTTGTTTTTTGTTTTTAAGTTCATGGTGTGAAATGAGCTCTGAAAATGGACAGATGGCTCCCATTCACCGATGAAGAGCATGGCTTTGGTGGATCCCTCATGATGCAGCCCACGGTGACATATGTGCCTTGCATAGACGCGGTTCATCCATTTTCAAAGCTCAGTTTAAAATACGATTTAAAATGTGAAGCACGTTCAAACCTCGGAAATGGTGGTGATTGAATAACCACCATTAAAAACTTCTTAAAGCTACCGGAATGTTTATTTGCTGTCCAATCTATTAATAAGGTCATCATACAAACAGCCTGTTTCAAAAATTTTGTTGTCCATGAGAAGTTTTTACTGGTCAATCATCACTGTTTCTTGTGTTGTGGTCCACCTGAGATTTGTATCAGCCTTATTTTTACAATCATTGGCTCTAGATAGCTGTCAAAATTTTTACAATCATTGGCTCTAGATAGCTGTCAAAACAAATGGACAACGTGGATGTAAGTCAAAGCTGCTGCAACCTTATCACATGGGAAATCAACATAACAATGGTGTAGATTACGGAAGTATGGGCCACACTTGCCAGAAATGAAAACGCGTGTATTCAGGTTTCCCTTTCTAGTTTCTAGCAATGGAAATGTTGGCTACCAAAAACATAACTCCGTTGATTGCCCCAAATGAGTGAAGCCATGGGATGGTGGGTCCCTGTGTCAGAGCCATTGGAGTCGGCGCACTAACTTCCTTTGGTAGTCCACCGACTACCAATTTCCACCTCTATTGTAAATTGGAGCGAGTAACTCCATTCCAAAAGTAGGAAAGAAGGGAAGACTTAAATAATAATAATAATAATGATCTTTTTCTTGGGACAGTTGGCAACGACGTGCTCCATCAGGCGGTTGGTTTTTTTTGGACATTGATGCTTGTAGGGATTGAAAAGCTCTGCCGGGCCTGCAGCATGTATGTGTAAAATATACCCTCTATACTTTAGTTGGACTGGCTCATGTTAAGATGCGACCCTAAGGAGGCGTTCGCGTTTGGTGCATGATACCAGGTGGAATTAGGTGAGATAAAATTACATCTAGTATAGGCAAATTACATTCAGCATTTAGGGCCTGTTTGGCCAGGTAGATCCCACGGTATTAGGAGGGATGGGATCGGCAATATCCTTGGATAGGCATGACGAGCCAAACAGGCGCGGTGAACTTGTCCCGGGATATAAGCCATCCCATGGATCTCGAGACAATCCACTGACATCACCATCATTACCTTAAAATTGATCCTATCCCTTGGTTGAATGGATCGGATGGTAAAATCCCAGGATATGTGGGGCATGCCAAACAGACCCAGTGAACTTGCCCCAGGATATAAGCAATCCCATGGATCTTAAGACAATTCACTGACACCACCATCATTACCTTAAAATTAATCCCATCCCTCCTAATACCATGGGATCTGCCTGGCCAAACAGGCCCTTAAGGATGATGGAAGAGGCTGGGATTAGGGGTATAGAATTGCATTCGGTTCCATGTAGAATTTTCATGGATTTTCATATCCACTTTACATGTGGGCCCTATATTGATGTATGCATTTATCCATTCCTTCCATTAATATCCATATACATACTTTACACGTGACGGTTATATGTATGTACAAGCCAATGACATCCATTATGAATTTGGTTTGTTGATTATAATTTCATGGTCCACCAAACAAAATTTTACTTACTCTAGTGTTTGTTCGTAACAAGAATTTTATCCGTGATTAGATGGCTAAAATACCAACGGTATTTCCAAACATGCAATCATGATACCATTTAACTCTTAAGGACCAAACACGCCCTAAAAATTGGCCCGATCAAACGAGGATTAGGCACTGCTACTCTGCCTGTCCCTGAGAACGGGACAGGGTCCGTAAGGAGCCACAGTAATGTGTGGGTTTTATCACCTTCTGTCTATTTTGTCATGCCATTTTAAGGTGTATATGTAAATAGAAATGAGGCAGTTTTAAGGCTCCAGTGGACAACCCCATAGAAGCAGCTGAGACAATGACATCTACTGTTGGATCTTTTTTAGGCCTACCGTGGCCCACCGTGATGGTTAATTGCCATCCAACCTGGTTGCATGGACTGGACAAAGCGAAAACATAAATATCAGCTAGATCCAAAACTTCTGTAGCCCTGAGAAGTTTTCAACGGTAAGTGTTTAACCCACACTGTATTTGGTTTACTTGAGCCTTGGATCGGCTCATATTAGGATACATATGCTAAAATGATATTGGAAAATGGATGGACAGTGTGGATGAAACCCATACATCACACTGGCGCCGCAAAGATCCTGTCGGTTCCTAGCTAGTGAAAGGTGGGGGAGTACCCAATCCGCGTCGGATCGAATTGGAACTTTCCCTGGCCCACCGTGATGTATACATGCCATTCAATCTCTTTATAAGGCAAGTCTAATCAGGATGAAGCGAAAGCACAGCTCTGAAACAAAACTTGGGTGGGCCTCGAGAAGGTTTCAATGCTGGATGTACCCATCCCAACTGTTTCCTCTGCGTGGATCACTGAGTTTTGGATATACCTGATTCTTGGAATCGGGTCCTAAAATGAGCTAGCGTAACTGATGGACGGAGTTGATATCACCCGTACATTAAGGTGGACCCCACAGAACTTTTTGTTGCCCGGGAAATTGGTGTTTTTGGACCTTCAGGCATCGGCCGTTGCTACAGTATAGGGAGGTTATCAAATGTCTTTGGCGCATGCAAGTTATCGCCTCTCCACATCATTTTCCGTACATGTGGCACAAGTGAATGAAATCTGGACCGGTGGTCCCTTGGGACCCACCAGCAACTGTGCCGTAACTGCAAAACAGCCTTCATGGGGTGATCGTAATCATCTAACCGTTGAATGTTTCCTAGGTGAATGCCAACCGTGTCTTTCAGTGTCCACTGTACCCCGCATGTTGAATGTTAGGTCAGGATGTAATCAACGCATGCACGGGAACAGCAACGTTAGGCCTACCTCCCGAAATTTAGCCTCATCCACAGCTCAGGTGGGTCACACCAAAACGAACAATGGGGTACATGGGAGAGGGGATGCCCAAAATAGGATGCGGTTTGGCTAGTGACGCTGCCATCAGCCGGGTGGCTAGTAGTCGGTGCTACGCGGATCCCACCATGATGTATGTATTTTATCCACGCCGTCCATCCATTTTGAAAGATAATTTTAGGGCTTGATCCCAAAATTAGGCATATCTAAATCTAATGTGGACCACACCATGGGAAAACAGTAGTGATTGAATGTTCACCGCTAAAAACATCCTGGCCCCACTGTAATGGTTATTTGACGTCTAACCTGTTGATCAGGTCATACAGACTTGGATGAAGGGAAAAAATATATATCAGCTTGATCAAAACTTTTGTGGC
This sequence comes from Magnolia kwangsiensis, assembly GCA_037074715.1. NCBI lineage: Eukaryota > Viridiplantae > Streptophyta > Magnoliopsida > Magnoliales > Magnoliaceae > Magnolia > Magnolia kwangsiensis. Next base: position 4,833,747 of record CM073574.1, on the reverse strand, counting down.
CCCCAATAAATTTTTAATGGTGGGCGTTCGTTCAACACTGTGCGGTCCACTTGAGATTTGGATCAACCTCATTTTTGGGCTCATACCATAAATCGATATGGAAGACTGGGTGGACGGCATGGATGAAACAAATACATCATGGTAGGGCCCGGAGAGCACCGACTTGGCGGGTGGCAGGGGGAGTAGCCAATCCCTTTCCCCGCAATAGAATTTTCCAGATGGAATGTGGGATCCACCGTATTGTGCATCTATCATCCAAACCATTCATCAGGCATGATTGTGCATTGCTCCCTGTATGTCCCACCTCAATCTTTGATCTGAATTATTCATGGAATGAACCGCTTCCATGAGGTGTCTCACCAGTCGGGTGGGTCCCACACAACTCGAACATCATGGGATCATTTCTCAATAAAGACTAGACAAAAGTAAAGCACAGGATTGTCTAATTGAAATACTTTTTTAGCTGCCAGCCAAACGCACCAAGGCCAATAAGATGGATGGCCCGGATCCACCATCCTCTCTTACACTTGTACTGTGGGAGGTTGGTTGCATGTGAATTCCCATACAACTGGGATTATTGTACCATTCCCTTCCATGCAATCATCTCTACCTCCTTGATCACATTCATCATGTATACATACGGTCTTGTTGAATGATTGGTACTTACATACATACATACACTAGGCATCCATACATACATGCATGCACACATGAGTTAACAAAAGAAACTGAGATATATCAAAGACAAGCCGTACAAAGTATAATTACAATCCCTTTCCGGAATAAAAATATGTTATATACCACTGAAGAGAGAGAGAGAGAGAGAGAGAGAGAGAGAGAGAGATGGATTCTCCATGTGGTAAAAAAAAGTTACATACCGCTCATCATGTAGAAAAAATATGTTACATAGCACTGACGAGAGAAAGAGAGAGAGAGAGAGAGAGAGAGAGAGAGAGGTTGAGGTGAATTTATTTACAACCCATCTCAACCGTCTGTACTTCAGGGCTCTCCATTATACTCTCCAGAGAAGGTTTCCACCCTTCATTTCTGCCTCTCCCTTTCTCAATCTCCACCAAAGCATCCTCCAACTTCTTTCCTCCTTTTTCCTTGAGCTGCAGTAGCAACCAATCCAACTCCTCTTTGGTTAACAAGATCTTAACCCTAAAACTACCCTCCTTTCCAAAACCACCTGGTTTTTTCTCTTCCGGTGGTTCCTTCTCCCCTTGCGTATGGGTCCAAGACTCCAAGCAATTGCCCATCGCTCCCCAGCTTTTAAAAGAGACCACCTTTCTAAGAAAACCACTCTTGAACTATGAATAGGGCACCCAAAAAACAGGTTTTAGGATTGATTGGAGCGGTTTAGAAAAACCACCTGATGCAATGGGCGGTTTTCGAAGGGGTTTCTCTCGCGGAGGAAACAAGTGAGATGGGTACAGGTGTATTTAAAGGGTTTCAGAAATGTTGACGAGACTTTGGTGATAGTTCACCACCATTTATAGGTTCTTTTTCTCGAAATCCAATAATAAAATGATGTTAACAATCAGAGTATTGGTCGTGGGTATTAGATCTTATATTATCTGTTCGATTTTCATAATACGCTCCATCAGTATAAGGGGCCAGGATTTGTACGGTTCAGATCCCCGTACATGTTTGCCAGATGCTTGGTGGATAAGGGCGCCCCTTCGAGGTGAGGGGATCCCTGACTGTGGGACTCACCTTGATAAACTTTCCTTAGATCTACGCCTTCCATCCGTTTTAACACATTATTTTATAGTGTGATCATAAAAACGAAGCAGATCTGGATCTTAGGTAGACCACACCACGAAGAATAGCAGTGACTGACCATTAAAATCTTCTTGTAGGCTTCAAATGTTTTTCATTAAGCTGATATTTGTGTGGTTCCTTCGTCCAGGTATTTACGACCTTATCAACAGGTTGGTGGGTATGCAGTCCAGTAACCGCCATAAAGTTTTTAGTTGTGGGTATTCAATCGCCACCGTTACATGTGGTGTGGTTCACATAAGATTTGGATCTATTTAATTTTTGGTACCATGCTCTAAAATGAGATGTCAAAATGGAAGGACGGCGTAGATATAATTAAAATACATTAATGTGGGCCCCACAGTCAAGAATCCACCCACCTTGGTGGATCCCGGATCCACCGAAGCCGGATATGCCACCCCCATCTTTAAATTGTGCCGAACTACCGCGTTGTCTGGCAGCAAAATTTTTTAATGCTCAAGGTGATTAATTCGAGGTTGCGGGGGATACTCCGGTGCTAGGTCATCACCACAGTTTCATTTGAAGGGCCGCGGATTGCGTACTACCCCCGCGCGTCGCTAGCTCCGAACGGGCAGGTCTGTGGGCGGGCCCACCGTGATTTATCTGTACATCCAAACTGTTGATCCCTTTTTTCAAATTATTTTAAGGCATGAAAATAAAAATGAGAGGTATCCAACGATCAACTGAACCACATCAGATGTAACTCTTGCATTTAATCCAACTGACATTTAATGCTCGGTGCATTTTAATGCAACCAAGCTTATTATTTGTTGTGGTCCAGTTGAGCGTTGGATATGCCTCAATTTTGTATTCATGTCTTAAAGTAATATGAGAAAAGCGATCAACAGTTTGGATGTACAGATACATCACGGTGGTCCCACCCATAGACTTATCCGTTCGGATCTAGGGACGTGCAGGTGTTGCACGTAATCCGCGTCTTCATGAAGAGGCCTACGGGGAATCCTGGACGCGGATTGCGTACTACGCAAATGGGCAGTTCTGTCGGTGGGCTTCACATCTAAACGTCTATCCCTTTTTCTTATATTATTTTAAGGCGTTAAAATAAAAATGAGGCAAATTCAATGAACCACACCACTGATGACTCTTTTGCAACTGACATTTATTACTTTGTGTGCTTTAATGCAACTAAGCTTATTATTTGGTGTGGTTTACTTTTGGATCTGCCTCATTATTGTGTTCATGCCTTAAAATAATATGAAAAAAGAAACAGACGGTTTGGATGTACAGATACATTACGGTGAGCCCACCAACAGACCTGACCGTTGGAAGCTAGGGAAGGGCGGGCGTAGAACGCAATCCGCGTCCGAGAATCCTAACGATCCAAGTAGTAGGATAGGCGGATCTTTCTCTGAAATTCACGCTGATCTAAAAAACTAAATGGTTGAGACAAAAAAGGTGAACGGCCAAAACCTGGCAAGTATAATGGGATGGTCAACCGTTCGAACCATGTGAATTTAAAGCTACATGCATCACTAAATTGCCCATGATGGGAGTGGGGAGTGGTGTAGAATGTGGATCGATGTACATGGATACGTTGGATGAGACACCACAGCTTACAGAATGGTGATCTTAAACTATCTCCGTAAGCTATTGAGTTTAAAAAACAGGTACGTGGACCAGCTTTCCTTTGGCTTTATGTTTTTTTGTCTATTCTGGTTTGATTATTTTCCTCTATTTATTTTTCTTTTTAACTCTTGGGATTTTGTGTGACAAAGTAGGGAGTGATTTGAGGAAAGAAAGAGACGTGATTGTGAAAACGACGTGCTACCAAAGTCCTACTCCGTAACGGGATTCTCTCTCTCTTGTTAGTGGATTCGGACCGTTGATTTGATGGGCCAGCATGTTGTCAGTACAGATATCTTAAATCTGTTTTGGCATGATTAATCTGTCGAGGGGGTCATTAGGCTAGTCAAGGCCGCTCGATTCAAAGTCCAGCGAACCTGTGTTTTGGATGTCCGTGATGTTCAACCAGTCCAGGGGATGGCTCGACCAGTTGAGGGGGTCCCTCGACCAATCAAGGTCTCGGCTCGACTAGTAGAACTTACGCAAATCTTGTGTGGACTGTATAAATTTGAGTCAGTTTTTAGACTTTTTCAAAAAATGTATGTAAGTATAGTTTCTTAAATTATAAATAGAGGTCTCTATGATTATTCTAAAGTATTTTAAGGCTTCCTAAAGATATTCTGAAAGCTTTTAGGGTTATCAAAAGGGTGTAGTAAGGGTGAGATTCAACGTTGTTCGAATCGGATAAGTCCTCTCTCTTTGTAATTTATATTTTCATAGTAGAGATTTGTCACTTTGTGCAGTGGTTTTTTTCCCACAAGGGTTTACCACGTTAAATTTTTTGTGTTTTCTTCTGTGTGCTTGGTGCCATTGGATTGCTATCATAGATCTACATCTGTATGATTCCCCATCACGAATCTCCAACAAGTGGTATCAAAGCAATCGTTAGGGTATAGATCTGAATCTGAGAGATTAGTAATAATGGAAAATACTAAGTATGAGATTAAGAAGTACTCAAAAAAAATAATTTTGAGTTATGAAAGATCAAGATGATGAGTTCCTTAATCAAGCAAGACGAAGATGGTGCTCTTGAGGAGCGAAAGTCTATTATGACTAATGATGATTGGAGTATTCTTGATAAGAAGGTTTTATCATCGATCCATTTATCTCTCACAAATTAGGTTCTCTACATTATCATGAGGGAGAAAACTGCGGCTAAGTTATGGGCGAAGTTAGAGGATGTCTATGCAAAAAAATTCTCTAAAAATCGCATATACTTAAAGCGGCAGTGGTATAACTTCAAGATGGAATAGGGTGGAGATCTGGATGCTCACATTAACAACTTTAATAAATTGGTTTGCAATTTGTTGGATATGGAGAAAGTAATGAAAGATGAAGAACAAGCATGTATGTTGTTGAATTCTCTTCTGGCGTCTTATGAGTCATTCAAGGATACAATGCGTTCAACAAATAAAACCTAAATGTTGACACTATTATCTTGGCCCTTCAAGGGAAGGCTATGAGAAAGCTTAACTCGACAAGGGGATATCTACTGAGGCACTGCTTACAAGGGGCAAGAATTATGAACAAGGAAAAGATTCTTCAGGTTCTAGGTCCAAATCCAAGGGCAAGGGTAAAGGAATGGTAAAGTGCTGGAATTGTGGAAAGGAAGGACATGTGAAGAAGGATTGTGAAAATCTTAAATCGGAAAGAGAAGATTCTGATGCTTCATACAAGGAGGCCAATGCTGCCTGTCAGATGGATCGAGTGGATGTGATGGTAATGTTTTGTCTGTGTTTACTATCAGCCGGCCATACGATGATCGTAAGGACAAGTAAATGCTATACATTAGAGCATTTTTCACATGACTCCTCATCGGAGTTGGTTCACTAGCTACAGAGAGTGCGATGGTGGAGAGATATTTATGTGCAATGACATTTCTAGTAATGTTGTAGTTGTTGGTTTGGTGCACATCAATACGTTTGATGGGGTGAAGCGTACCTTGACTAATGTCAGGCACGTTTCTGATTTGAAGCAGAATATGATTTCTCTTGGTATGCTTGAGGCAAAAGGATACAAGTACACAGGTATTGATGGTGCTCTTAAGGTACTAAGGGAGCACGGGTAATCATGAAAGCGTAATGACTCGGTAACTTGTACAGGTTGATCGGGAGCACTTCAAAAGATGGAGCTTTAGTGGATGTAGCGGATTCTACCTCTGCACGTGTATGGCATGTTGGGCATGGCTACATGAGCTGGCAGGGTAGGAAGGTTGAGACACACAGACAGGGATATAGAGCAAGTGGAGCAGCCACCTGTGAGAAGAGTCACAGGGTATGATCGCAAGTTATCGGCGATATACATAAACGACTTTAATATCGTAAGGGATTCATTTTCTATTCAAATGACTCTAGGTGAGTCTGGTGCTGAGAAGTGAAAGGTAACTATAGGCGATGTGATGGATTCGTTATACTAGACCGACATATGAGAGCGGGTGGAGCTTCCATCGGGCCGAAGAGCGATTGGATGTAGGTGGATCTTCAGGAGGATACAACATAGATACATGACGATATTGGTAGTGAAGGGTTATGCTCGAATAGAAGGGATCGGTTTCTCAGAGATATTTGCGCCGACGGTATAGCAGGTGTTTATTAGATCCGTGATTGGCGCTGGTTGACCAATGTGATCTTGAGCTAGAAGGATGGATGTGGAGTCTGCACTTCCGCAAGGAAAAGTGAAGAGTAGATCTACATGAAAAACCAGAGCGATTCAAAGTTAAAGGAACTGAAAAAAGACTTTGCAAGAGGTCATGGTTCGAACTGTCGCCTAGGCAATAGTTTGATTTCTTCATGGAGAGTCAAGAATTGATGACATGTAGATCACCAATTATGACATGTCTGAAATTAATGTACTGAAGACTCGGTTAAGTAGAATATTCAAGATGAAGGATCATGGGGCTGCAAAGATGGTTGTCGACACTGAGACTGTAAGAGGAGTAGGCTTTTGTAATCATAAGAGGAATACCTTGTATGTAGGTATTGATCAAGAATGTGATGGGCCAGGTAAAGCCGGAGAGCGTTCCCCACGCGTCTCTCCTCAAGTTTTTCTCAGGACATGTTCCAAAATAGATGAGTAAAAGCAGGATATTTCATAAACCTTATTCGAATGTAGTTGATAGTGTATGTCATGGTCTGGATTAGATCGGTTATGTCACAAGCTATCAGTGTTGTGAGCAAGTACCTAGGAAAGTAATATTAGATAGCAGTGAGATGGTAAGAAGACTACGTCTTTACTTTTGGGAAGACAGGAATAAAGTTGGTTAGGTATACGGATTCAGATTCGGCAAACATGCTCATCAAGATCGTTCCTTGAGAGAAGTTTAAGTTCTGTGTAACTTCTTTGTGCTCGGTGATGACGTAAAAGGAAGACGGAGTGTACACGAGAAGCTATGATGTGATGCAGAAATAAGAGAAGAGGTCAATGAGTTATAAATTGAAGATTGAAGACATGGTGGAGATTGTTGTTAGAACAGATGTCTTAAATCTGTTTTGGCAGGCTCGACCAGTTGAGTGGGTTACTAGACTAGTCAAGGCCCTCTCGACTCAAAGTCCAACGAGCCTATATTTTGGGTGTCCGTGATGCTCGACTAGTTAAGGGGATGGCTCGACCGGTCCAGGGGTTCCCTCGGCCAGTCGAGGTCTCGGTCTCGACTAGTCGAGATTACGTAGATCTTGCGCAGACTGCGTAAATTTGAGGTGATTTCTGAACTTTTTCAAAAAAGGTGCGTAAGTAGAGTTTTCTAAACTATAAATAGGGGTCCTTAGGGATATTCTAAGTATTTTGAGGTTCTTAAAGGTATTCTAAATGGTTCTAGGGTTATCAAAGAGTATACCAAGGGTAAGATTCGAGGTTGTTCGAATTGTATAAGTCTTTTCTCTTTGTAATTTTTATTTTCATAGTTGAGATCTGTCGCTTTGTGCCGTGGTTTTTTCCTACAAGGATTTTCCATGTTAAATCTTTGTATTCTCTTGTGTGTGCTTGGTGTCATTGAATTGCTATCATATATCCAAATCTGTGTGATTCTGCGGGCCAAAATCCCAACAAAGCATTGTCGGGACTGAAAGATAGGCACCGCAAAATAATAATAATAATAATAAATGAAAATAAAAATAAAAATAAAAACACCGTTGATCGTTGTTGTGTTTTTCTAAACCGTCAGATTTTCTTTCAACCATTTGAAGGGTTAAGATTATCTAATTGGATTTTTATTTATTTATTATTATTATTTTTATTTTTGGAGAATGGAACATCCCCTGCACATGTGCTGCACTGGTCCAGAAGGACCTTGGTTAAGTGATCAAGACCATTAATCTGGTAGGCCACGTCGGTGGAAATAACTAGGAAGCAGATTTGCAATCACGTGGATGACGGCATCTCAAGCAGATATGCTTTTGACTATTGACTACCTAATGACGAATAATCACATGCATTCCCTACTATGCTAAAATTTCCATGTTCAGCATAGTTTTCCAGCCATTTTGTCACATGCAGGACATCCAAGCCGTGCAAAAAAGAGGACCCGTCATGAAGATCACGTGGCGTAAAAATCAGGTTAATCCATTCATTGGGTGGGTTACACCATTTTAATCAACGAACAGTCAATGATCTGACCGAATATTCAGATATGGCCCACATGATATGTGGATCAGATTAATTTTTTAGCCCGATGATCTTTCAGGATGGTTCGCGACTTTTACAGGGTTCGGATAGACAGCACATGTGAATAGTGGCCTTGATAGAATGGTTAGGCATCGACAAAAAGTAGGTTTTGATGGAATGGGCACGACGGCTACCGTGCAAGGCCTGGTTTACACATTCTAATGACGCACGTGTAGGGGATCAGAGTCGTTCATCAAGTAGCATGAACTGTGAGGGTTCCATACACAAGCAAATAAGGTAATATAGTTTTCAAGTGCGCTATCTGATGCCGTTCATCTGGTAGCACACGCTGCCAAAGGTTCCGTAGCACGTTAAACTTGGACCGTTAGATCTTTTCTCACTGCGGCCTATTTTTCTCACGCAATTATGATCTTCCTGATAACGATAATATCATGATTTTTGATTCAGGGCATTTCAGACTTTGGTCTACGTGATTAATGGTCCGGATCTCTGACATGTACTATTGAAGGTTGGGACCAGTGCCGCGTGGCGACTGTCACGCATGCTCCGCTTTCTATCAAACGATTGAGAAAATCTTGTAGCCGTTCTTAGGCCGGAAGTCACGGGTGAATAAGAATGCTCTTATTATTGCTCCGTCGGAACCTTTTGATGCGTGAAATGACGTCCCACATTTTTTAATGAGAAGGTCTCAAGTCTAACCCGTTGTACCGTAAGCAATCGTCCATCTGGAAAATAAGTTACTAAATATCATGTTTGTATAAATCTAATCCGTCCACTTTGTTAGTTCTATCATGAGGATTAATATGTGAAATTTTCAGCCTACCTACATTTTTTGGAACATATTTCTAATTTGTTAAATTTCATTGGATATCAATTATTTTCGATGGTGTGATCCACTTGAAGAATGTAGGATTAATTTATTATAAATATGATTTTCATGATTTTTCAAAACCATTGGAAGGGCTGGATGGGTTAGAAATTTGATATTTTGGAAGTTATCTCCAAGTGGACGGTAGATTACAGTCCAACTGGTTGAACTAGATAGCTCCTTGTTTTTCACATCTCTCTCGCATTTCTACCATTTCCACCGTGTTAGCTGTAACTTTTTTTTGACGCTTTTAACCGTGAATAGCATGTTAGCCCCCTACCATACGTCTACTGTTATAGATGTGTCCCTTTTATTTATTTATATATTTAACAATTTAACTGTGAATTTCCATGATTCTCTTACCTGTAACATTTTAACACTTTAACCCTGTATTTTCAAAGCCATGGGAAGGATTGATAACAGAATTTAGGTATTTTAGGTAAGTGTAGTGTGTCTATCTACCCAGCAAATGCTGTAAATTTGATTGATAGCAGAATTTAGGTAATTTAGGTAAATGTAGTGTGTCTATCTACCTAGCAAATACTGTAAATTTGATCAATAACAGAATTTAGGTAATTTAGGTAAATGTAGTGTGTCTATCTACCTAGCGAATGCTGTAAATATAATTAATTTTTTTTTTTTCCAATTATAGAGATTTTATGTCAATAGAGTTATGTTTGGCATACACCATAGTCTATATGTATAAAATTGAAGTTCTTTGGTATGAATAATGTCATAATTGAGTGGGCCAAGCCAATGTAATGTATTGGTTTTATTTGTACCGTCCGTTCATTTTGGTATATCATTTTAAGACATTAGCTCCAAATAATGAGGCTTTTCCTTGAAATGCTTATAGATCCAACCATGATATTTATTTGACATCTAACGTGATTATAAAGTCACATAGTCCTTGATGAAGGAAACAAACAAATATTAGCTTAACCAAAGCTTCCGTGGCTAAAAGAAGTTTTGGATAGTTAGCTATTAATCCCCACTGTGTGGTCCACTCCAACTGTGGATCTTCCCCATTGTTTGGATTGTAGAATAAAATGATATGGAAAAATAGATGTACGGTGTGGATAAAAACCATACATCACAGTGGCCCCTCAGAGCCCCTGCGTGTGCCGAGCTCGGGACCCAATCCACGTCCGTCGCAGTGTGCGAACAGGTATGCTCATAGCATGTTTAACCGGACAATGACATTCAACACCGTTTCTTCCTTCAGCGTTAATTGAGGTAATATGAAAATAACCGCTCACGAGTAAAAGAGTAAAAGGCGGATAAAGACATTTTCATCGGCGGAGAGAGAGAAGCAAAAACCAAAACGTTGGGTGTAGGCATTTGGAGTGACATGTGATCAGCGCTAACGCAGGAGAATGACTTCTGCGGGTGAGATCCACCTCGTCCATCAAGTGGCCCACACTTTGTTGGGGCTTAAGCTTGAAAATCACGTCAATCCAAAACTCAAGTGAACAACACCATGAAGAACAGTCAGAATAGAAATGACCTTCAATGAAACCTTTAACATTGTGTCTGGGGCCACTATAGTGTGTACATGGCAACTAATCTGTTGATCTGATATGCCCTAGTAGGATCCATGGATACTACAAAAATCAGTGATTCCAAAAAATCACAGACCACATGAATTTACGTGTTAGCAATATGATTCTACACTTTCCCTATGGTGTGGCCACCTTATTCTTAGATTAGGGTATGTTTTTAGCATAGACCTGGTGGCACTATATCAAAAGAGATCTCTATCCGTATTTACGTACTCATAAAGATAAAATGATTCTTATTTTTTTCGGCTGCTTTGTTCTAATGATTAGGAATATTTTAGTCTATAGTCCTACCTCCGTACCTTAAAAAGCTCCTTTTGTAGCATTAAATTTTTAAGCTAAAAAAAAAAAAAAACAAATAAAAAAGCACAGTACAGATGAGTCTACTGTACCAATTTTTTCCTTGAATTACCCTGATTTTTAGGATCTAGGGTGGACTTTAGGCGCCACATCTAACGGACAGGATAGACACCCTGGACGATCCCCCACGTGGCGCGCGCGGTGTCATTGCCGGTCACCACCCTACTCCGGTCAGGTCAGTGTGTTCCATTTCCTGAAGGAATAGGGTCTCCAGTCAAGGGCCTCTGGTCGCATGTGATGATTTCTCCACATCAACGTAGAAAATTTGTAAAAGTGTACTAACTTGATTAAAAATTTCTCATCGAAACTACTGTAGGATCGTAACCACAAAATCTCACTGGAAAGATAATCTTAACCTTCCAATTTGTGGCTGAAGGATAGACGTCTAAGAAGAGTATGATAGGTCGGATCCATGGATGGATTACTCAAGATCACAGTGTGTACACCCATTTAGCAAATACTAGCAAATCACAGTCCCTTAGGTGGGTCACCCCATATGGATTTATGGCTGAAAATCAGATCAATCGCTACATATAAAAACTAATTTACATACTCTTCCTATCAATACGTGAACATATCAATTACTATCATCCAAACAGCAGACAACACCATCCACACATGCTTATGACTGTAGTTAATGTTGTAGTTAAACACTAAATATAGATTATCATCACAGCTTCAATCATCATAAAAATAATCATACCAGTACAACACTATTCTATAGGATACTTTGGGATTTTAGACTTTTTAGCAGTCGGATCTGGGCCGTTTGAGTAACTATTAGTATAATATGATGGGTTTAATCATAGATGAGGTTGTATATAAAAATAATAATAATAACAATGGTAATATCTTTTAAATTGGGATTTTTAATCTCTTTAATAGTAGGAGTCTTTTACTTTGAATTTGGATAGTCTCTATGACCTTTGATGGTATGACCCTTTTCCTTTGAATTTAAATAATCTACATGACCTTATCTTAGAGTCGTGATACATGAATCGATACATGTGTTGCTCCTGCGTTCATTACCATCTGAAACAAAAGCCCATGTGGTGCTTGCCGTGATGTATGTGAAACATCCACACCGTCTACATGGTCCCAAAAATCAGACAGATCCAACAGTGAAGAGGACAACAATACAGGGAACAGTGATAATGGAGACGCGCACCATCGAAACCTTCCTGGGCTCACAGTTTTCAATGTGGCGAATTTTCGGTTTTCACTTTGTCCTAAGGGCATACACTTCAGAGAAATGGACGGTTGAAAACGAACATGACCAATCGCTATGGTGTATGAACGAGAAATGTTCGTATACAATGGTCTACTCGTAGTCCCACATGGAGGGAAAAACTAGATCAATCCACGTGTTAGGTGGGCCACCCAAGTAAGTTGAGTCAGGCATCGGCTTTAAATTTTGACCGTGCAGCCTGCTCAGTAAATGGACCATCCTTCTTTTCTTCGCGGGTTATTGTTACGATGCATCTCACTATTTGCACGGCTACGATCTTATAATTTTTTTTTTTTTTTAAAGTTGTCGAGAAGGAAATCCTTGTACGTAAAACATCACGTACAAAGTTGTATGCGAACGTACATTTCTTTGGACGAACATGCGTGAGCAACTTGATGACCGGACCTTCTTGATTCTTTCGCTAGAGTGTATGTGTGATGGACCCCACTTGATGAGCGGTCAGGATCCATCACAACCAGAAATGAAATACTCTCAAATTTTAAATTTTCATCACTTTTACTATCCAAGAGTTAATAAGACCGTCTATATGCAAAGTAAAAGAGCTAAATGATTAAATAATAAATAAATAAATAAAGGTTGAAATATTTCAATCCAAGAGTTTTTATTTCGTGGAAATCCCTGCCGAAGTTGTGGCCCATCGTTTAAACGGTTTGGATCATTGAAAAATGACCCAAGATCCGAAGGATAAAGTACGGTGTATCCAATTGCAAATTTGCAACGCATGGTCGCTTTGATGCTCTGGCACGTGCGAGGAATGATACGCAGGCACTTGGAAATTACTAAGAAATTGCACTTACAGTCTTAAATTAAAGCCGTCCAGACGACGGTACCCAATTGTAAATGCATTAATGACCGAAATTAATTTCATTTGATTTTTCAACTATCTTATTGGTAGGCATTCATTAGGCAGTTAAAGATAAAAATAAAAAAATAAAAAATCCAATGATCCTATTTCCACACACAAGTGTCCAGCATCAGAGGTTGGGATTTTTCAACCACTTTGATCTTTGGATCGTGACTTAGTGACAATGGTCTGCAAAATCTAGTCGACTTTCTTTGAGTCGATGTGTGCCACATGTATAATTTTTTAGCGCCTGAGTATCAAGTGTCATACGCAGTCCAGAGTATCATATAAGTCCCTTTTAAATTACTAATGTTATAACAACCCCATTATGTTAATCGGATTCTTCCTGTACTGTTTGATAAAACGGAAAAATATGAAAAACAAACACAAAAGAGAAAAAAATAAAATAAAATAAAAAATAGAATTATGTGATATGGACTATGATCATTCATACCTACTCACACTGACATGGCATAATTTTATCACAATCCAAACCGTTCAAATTGTGGGGTCCACTCTAATGGGAATTTACCCAACGATGTACATGTTGGACAGATGTAGATTCTTATTGATGGATTATTAATAATTTGAATTTGAATCATCAATTGTTTTTTTCGTTTCAACCGTCCCTTTCTCACCTACCAATCAAACAGTTAAAATAATCATTCAATGTGATTTTTGGGTTATAGCCCAGCGAGAGTACCCCACTATTTGAACGGTTCGGATTGCACTATATTTATGTCCTGTTTACAATGCCCGTGTGTGGGAGTACCGAAGATCATGCTCTCCCAAAGTATCAAAAATTTTCTCCAGAGCCCGCATGGTTGGAAGTTAGAACCTTGTCGGCTACGGCCCTCCATTAGCAAGGGTAATTTATTCACCAGTGGGGACCACTGCCTCTAGTTGACGCAGAGCAGCGCACATAAAGACATCTCAACCGTTCATTTTTTATTTTAAATACTGAGTGGGCCATGCTAAAATAATCACAACTAATGGATAGCACTTTGCATTGAGATGACGTGGAAGCGCGTTGATGCCATATTTTACTCCGTCGATTTAATGTATTAGCTTTATACCTACCATCCATTCTACTTTTAGGACTGTCCGCGAAATCTCTCCCCTGATTTGGGATGGATTCTCGATTCGTGGTAGGTTTCAAATTTAGTGGATGGATTACTATATCCAAAACCATTTGTTTTCTACTCTTTTCAAAGAATCTAAATTTATTTTTACAACTTTTTTATTACAGAGTAAAAGAAGAAATTAGATGGGTCGCATTTTCATCCGAGTCTTTGATTCGGTTGCTCGTGGCTAGAGGGCTTAATCCCGCACAGTTTCTTGTTTAACAATTTTTGGATTTTTAAAAGTGAAATGAAGTATTTATTAAGAATTTTAGGGTTTTGTTAGGTGAGGATGGTGTTGGGTAGAGCTTGGCATCAGACTGAGTCGGATGGAATTGGATCCAACTCGATCTGATTCGAAATCTTAATGGCCTAACCCAAACTCAATTCAATTCGGGACCGAGTCTTAGTCCCCTGACTCGAACCGATTCGAAATGCACATGGCCTGATTCGATTCGAGTTGAACTCAGTCAGGAAAACCAAGTTGGATCAGATTGGGCACAGTTCGGATCAATCTAGATTTAAATTTGAGTAGACTCTTCCTAACTAGTAGAATAAGATCCAAAGGAATAGAAGCCATAACAAACATATACTTGAAAATCAATGCTTGCAGCTCCAGTTCTTGCCATTGAGCTAAGCTGAAAAACCCACCTCCCATCCCTTCAAATTTTCATAAACAAACACATCCAATTAAAAGAAATAAATCAAATTCCTTCAAAGCTGTAGGTTAAAAAAGCAAAGATATTTACTCAGAAATCTTATCATGGTTGGATCTGGAAATGGAGATAGATTGCTGTTGTTCTTGCTGCTGTTTGGTTGTTCTATAGACAATGAAAGACCACTACTAACAGCAGCAGCAGTAGTAGTAGGCTCAAATGGCTGGTTTTGCCCATGGAAGAGAAGCTTCGAAATCTTTGCAGAAGGTGAGCTGCTGCATTCGGGTAGAGATGAGACGAGACGATTTGGGGATTTAGGGTTCGGTACGGCGAGCGTTCGGGTGTAGGTAAGGTAGGGTAAAAACATAAAAGGCCGTAAGGTAAAATAGTAAATACATACTAATAGATCCGGTCCGGATCGGATCCAATCAGATTGGATTTCGAATCGGATCGGGTTAGATTAGGTCCAATCTGAACTCGATCCGAAAATCTGTTGGATCTGAATGGCCCTACCCAATCCGCACCGATCCAAGCCGTCGATTCAGTTCGGATCCATCGGATCAAGTCAGAAATGCCCAGCTCTAGTGTTGGGGATGCAACAAGCCCTAACACAACTTGTTTAACGTGGAAACAAAATCTTAAACTGAATCACGCACTGCATTAGGGAAAGAAAAATTGAAGTGACAACAAGGAACATATCAATTTTATGGGAAAAAACCCTTGCGAGTAAAAAAAAATACAACATTAAGCGATAAACCATTCAGTATAATAGAAAAAGTTATAAGAGATGGAACAATTTACATATGAGAAATCCCAACTTTTCCCTCAAAACCCTTGAAAACATTTAAAGTTTCTTTCGTTCTCTTATAATTGGATAATTAGAAGCTTATTTATATGCTTCCGTATGAAATTAAAAACAAAAATATGTACTTATGCATTTCACTCGATCGCACTTTCGGTTGACTGAGACATCAATAGAGTCTCTCAGTCAACCAAAAAAGATCTCGGTTGACCGGGAACATCACAGCGTGCTTCGATCGACCTAAGAATTCATCAGTCAACTAAACAACACTACACCAGATTAATGACATTCTATCAACAATCTCGACTGTGGCTTTACTCCTCCTGCTCCATTGTTTCAAGTTACTATCATCTCTACTCTCCTTCATAGTAGCGCTATCATTATTTCTTCTCATGCACACTTCGTCTTCATTCTTTTTTAAAGCCCAGAGAAGTTGAGCAAAACCTAAACTTCTTTATAAAAACCCCCTTCATAAGCATGTTCATTAGATTTTCAATGGTGCAAATCTTATATCAAGAGTAACAACACCTTCTTCTAACATGTGCTGGATAAATGACGACGAACATCAATGTATTTAGTTTGAAAATGGTACACCATGTTCTTGTAACACCCCCGATTTTTTTCAACCTGGGGTTAGACGTCCTTAGGCAATGAGTCAACCATAACACCTTGGTAACCTCTCTGAACCCAATTCCAAAGCCGAAGGAATCATTTAGAACCAAATTCTTTAGAAACTTAACGTGAATTAGCCAGCGCTACACTAGACTTCCTGCAAAATTAGCACCAACCACTTTAAATACGATCTGTAAGACTCGAAGCCTATAGAATCATTGATGCTACCTTACCCTGAAATCTATGATCAAACTCTAAACCTATTTGCTCTCAGGAACCCTTTGAAACTTTGTATTGGATTTAGACTGCGCGTCGAAAGTCCGATATCTACAATCTCAGACCATTATAACCGCTTAGTTGGACTTGACAATCGTTTTGAAAATCAAGCCCAACTGATGTCCCGACACCATTTTACTGAGTTCGGAGTGAACAGAGTGAGAAAAAGTAAAGATTTAGAAAAAAAATTATTCAAAATCTGGCACGTGTCTTTGCGTGTTATTATTAAGCGTTCTAACCGTCAGAATTCAGCCAAATTTCACCCTCGGATCAGGACAAATTTCTCCTTCATGTCATAGCACTGGTGGCCCTAATCGCGTTTCGGTGACCGCTAAACTGAAACTGGTCCGCCACGTGCGATCTGGGAACACTACCAGACTGAAAACTTAATGTGATCAGGATCCACTATCCGTGAGCTTAAGTCCGACCGCATTTGGTCAGAAGACCTCCAGAAATGCTCTTTTGGACCGGAAAAGACCCGATTTGGCTATAACCCAAGTATACCTTAACTTGGAGTCTATTTTGGTCATGTTTGGGCTTATAAAAGGGCCTTAAACCCTTAGCCTTCTAACCCATACGAATTTGGAAAAAATCCTAGGAGAGAGGAGAGAAAAGAGAGAGAAAGTGAGGGAGAAGCTGGTGATTCTTCCAGGGAGTCTTCCCTACTGCTCCACGTGACAGATCCTTCCTCCTGCATCACTATTCTGGCGATTCCAACGCCTAACCTCAAACTGTTTTAGGGATTCCATCGATACAAGTAGCGAAGTAGCTAACCTATCTTGTAAATTAGGTCGCCATATCGACGTTGACGAAGCGTAGACTTTCTATTCGAATCGATACGCTTTTACGGCGAAAGGTGCTGATTTTAGACGCTTTGGTTACCATTTTTCAAAGCTTTCAATGCCGTTTAATGGTAGATTGCTGATAAGGATGCTGTTTGACATGTAGAACATGCTGTCCGTTTTTCATTTCGACTGTGACGGAGAATATGAGATTTAGGGTATTTTAGGTATTTGTAGAAAATACTGTATACGTCCGTATTTTGCTAAAATGATTGCCATGTTTATTTCTCGTGTTATTATACAAGATATGCGTGTACAATCTATTTGGCGAAGAGATTCGCCCTAATACACATATTGGCCGACATAGGCTATGTAGACTAATGTGTGTAGACTAAGTGTTTGTTGAAATGCTTAAATCAATGATTTATGCCTGCCATATGTTTTGAATGTAAGAACATGATTGTTGTGTATTAGACAACTCCTCGCTATAAGGATCTGTCATATTATATATTGGCATCGACATACGTCAAGTACGTTGGAGTTGAATAGTCTAAGTCTTTGTATAAATGTATGTATTAGTAAGTATTGAGTAAATGGTGTTGTAGATTAGTGTTGAGACTGGATTCTCAACTGCTATGATGATGCACATGATTTCCTTCATGTTTGTTGTATTTGAATTGCCTACCTTAGGTATGAAATATTCGTGTATGGTTAACTGCTTATGATGTATGTTATATTATGCTGATAACATGCTAGAATTTCTTGTATTTCGATTCTGTCTCTCTCATATGATTATTGATGTAGATTACATGTGCTTGGGGTTATACTCTAGTCCAGGCAGTCGGTACCAGTTTAGAATTCGCCACGAAGGTTATGTATGACGAACTCGAGTCGTACTAGAGTCGTCGGCAGTGGTTAGGCCACACGAAGTGTTAGTGCACTTCATGTCGGTCAATTCGACGTGCGCTCGTACTAGTCGGACTCATCAAGTAACCCGACTGACTATTGTAGGTTCACCTTGTATTCGTCATAACTGCTTGAACCTAGGGTACTAAACTTACCATTGGAAAGCCCCTCTAACCTTGGTACCTCGATCCCCTAAGACTCATGAGCCGGGCATGGTGGTATGGGACACCATGGTCGAGCTGTCGGCCTACGCTGGGGCCATAAACCTCCCCGTAGTGACTAGTGAGCACCCTACTCTGAGCATATTATGGTGGTATGGGACACTATATTCTTGCTGTCGGCCTACATTGATAAGGTGATGGGGGAGTGGAGTAACGAGTGCGAGCAACAGCCCTGACAGCCCTTTGTAGTGACCTTAAGTTTATCCTGACACCGCATGGGGGCGACGAGTCCTGATGTAGTCTTAAGGATATAAACTAGGCCTGTATTGATAAGGTGATAGGGGAGCGGAGCAACGAGTGCGTGCAACAGCCCTGACAGCCCTTGCAGCGACCTAGAAATATATCATCGTATGAGATTACTAAGAGTGACGACCCTAGACAGGATCATTCTTTGGGTATTGATATAAGGGAGGTACCCTAGTTTCCCAATCCTGTTGTATGAAAAGGACTAATAACAACTCGGTAATCATATTCATATCGCACTGCATGTGCCTGGAAGATGTGGAGCACTGAGGGAAGAAAGCATGTCGCGGACATAAGATGGTGTCGCAAGAGGGAGTATGTTGGTGAGGGCATCCATCATGTCATTTCATGCTTGCATTAATCACAGTATCTAGGAATGTCTGATTGTTTGCTTTACTACTATCACATGATTGATTTGATAACATGTTAACCCTTGCTCTATGATTCCACTGAGTTAGCTACTTACTCCCACGTTATGGGACGATGTTGTACACACCAACCAGTTTCTATTTCAGTTTCAGATAATGGCAATGCTTACGAAGCAGAGCCGGACTTGGTGCCGATGAGGAGGATCCCTCCTGTATGCAGGTTCTGATCGACAGGTTTGCAGGGTTACTGATTAGATGCCAATACACTTGGTATTTTACCTTTTATTTACACACTCATGTATATTCTTTTCTTTCTATTGTAGAGTAAATATGTATTTAGTTAACCTGGTAACATGTTCATACTCTGGAGACCTACAACAGTTCATATATTCTATATATCTATCACATTCTTTCGCTTGCTAATTGAACTGTCTCTGGAGTATGATATGCTATTTTGACTTAATCCACCTCATGTTTTATGTATTACTGCTGTCGACATTCATCCATCATTGAAAATGTTGCATAAGTGATGTTCTGGAACTCGGGAGTGGAGTTTAAGCTTGACCCCCGATTTTCGGGATGTAACAGTTCTTTTCCAAATCAATCACGCTTTCGCTGTCAAAATGCACATGCACGACTTCCTAATTAAACTCTAACTCATTCATCATTCATTTCAACCAAACAACTTCATTGAATGCTTCCGTCACTAATATATATTGACCTTCTATTGTTTACATTATCAACATAATTTGTATTCACATATCTTACAAGTCTCTCCTCGAATTTTTTGATTGTCAAGATATAGTCCGTCGCACCTCGTATGTAATGAAATAACCATTTCACAACCTTCCAGTGTTGCTTGTCTAGGTTTAACATGTATCTACTCACAACACCCACTGCTTATTAAATATCCAGTCTAGTACAGACCATGACATACATAATACTGCTAACCACACTCGAGTAGGGCACACCAGACATATACTGCTTTTCTTCATTTGACTCATGACATTAATATAAAGAAAACTGAAAGTGAGCAGCATGGGGTGTGCTGACTGATTTATCCTTATCAATTCCAAACTTGATCAAGACTTTCTTAAGATATTCCTCCTGAGACAACTATAGTCTATTCCTTTCTCTGTCTCTGTGTAAATCGATGCCAATAATCCTTTTTGCAACCCCTTGATCTTTTATCTCGAATGTCCTAGATAACCAAGCTTTCAATATGTTGATTTTAGACATGTTATGGCTAGCGATAAACATATCATCAACATACAATACCAAAATAATAAATTTTTCAATACTTAGTGATTTGAAGTAGACACAATGATTAAACTCACCCATGATAAATTGTCGGCTCAACATGAAAGAATCAAATTTCTTATACCACTACTTAAGCATTTATTTCAAGGCGCATAACAACCTCTTTAACTTGCAAACCTTATTCTTTGCTCCCTGCACCTCAAACCCTTCAGGCTGCTTCAAAAAAGTCATCTTCACATATAACTATTCTAATTACAGATTGTATTGGTAACTAATACCAATACGAATTTGATAGATAATTGCTTGATCATAGGTGTGAATATCTCATCGAACTCGACACATTTCCTTTCGAGTATAGCCTTTCACAATCAGTCACGGCTTGTAGCTATCCAGTTTCTTACGAAAATTCTACTTGCACATAATTGCTTTCCACCCAATAAGTAGCTCCACCAACTCCCTCATTTCGTTCTTGTATAGAGAATCCATCTCATCATACATCGTCATCATTCACTTTTGAGCATCTGTTCATCTAATGCTTCTTGTAAGGTAGAAAGATCCCTCTCATTCGTAATGAGGACAAACACAACATTTGAGTCATCTCTGTATCTCAACGGTACTTTAAGATTTCTTGGTGGATTTCTCTTGACAGGTGGTGGCACCACATCTTCTCGTACCTCTGTCTATGGCTCAGTTTCTTCAAGTGTTTCAACTTCATCCGTTTCAATGTTAACAATTAATTTTATTTTTATTTTTTTGTTTCCTTATGCTTATTCTTCTAAAACAAGGAACCCTTATCGAACTTGACATCTCGGCTAAATATGATTTTGCATGAAATTCGGGCATATAGTTTATATCACCATAGCCGATAAAAGTACACTTTTTATCCATTTGGTCTTACTTATTTTTCTCAATTGATGGTACATGAGAGTAAGTATCACAACAAAAAATCTGCAATCCTAAGTAGTTAACTTTCTAACCACTTCATACTTCATTTGGAATTTTACAATCAATCGGTGTAGGCAGAGATCAATTCATTAACTAGCAAGCCATGTTAACAGCCCTAGCCATGACTTATTGTCAAGCTAATATTAGTCAACATACTTCGAACTCTTTCTAATAGAGTCTGATTCATATGTCCAGCCACACCATTCTATTTTGGTGTATGCCTCACGATCCCCTCATTATTGCAATACTAGTTAAATTCCTTAGAAGTAAACTCTTCGTCGTTGTTAGTCCTCAGAAATTTCACCTTTCGCCCTGTTTTCTTTTCAACAATTGCCTTTCAGATGTTGAAAGTGACAAAAATATTAGATTTATATTTCATAAAATAAACCAACACATTTTAAAATAAGTCGTTAATGAATATGACAAAGAATGACGACCCTCCTTTAGAAACAATGACGTGACAACCCCCACACATCCGAGTGCACATAATCAAATTATCATTTACTAATATATTTCACAGTCTCAAAAGATAACATTGACTGTTTCCCGTATATGCAATACTCACGTATATCTAAATATTTTCTTCTAAAAAGCTATTAATCAAAATACAATAAAAAAGTACCTTCATTCTGCGCTCGCTTATGTGGCCTAGGTGCACATGTTACACACGTGTTGACGTGGTTTCCGCTAAAGACGTTGCAACTTCACTCGATATATTGCTTTTGATCAACCTGTAAAGGTTTTCGCTCTGTTATGCTTTCGTTACAGTGAGGGCATATTTTGAAAATTTTAAGATATTTTATACTCGACAAACTAGCATCTGAGTGCCTCAATAGCTCTTAGAGATATTAGATCATTCTTTAAGTCTGGAACGAAATTTACCTCACACCGGTCAGAGTATGCTCCACCCCATCATACATTTTAATGCGAACCAAACTAATTCTTATCATCTTGCAGGCATGATTATTGCTCATAAGAACCAGGCCACCATCATACTCGTTGTACATGGTGAACCAACTTTGATGAGGACACATGCAGTATGATGTCCCCATATCCAAAATCCACTCATTGCACAAGTGTCTGACCTTGGACATAGACAATATGTCATAACCACTTGTCCCCTCATTGGATTCTACTAAATTGGCCTCCTTCGATAAATCATCTAATTTCTCATCCTTCTGAATTTTGAGATTTGTACAGTTCTTTTTCATATATCGTATTTTAACACAATTCCAGTACTTCAACTTCCTTTTACCCTTCGACTTGGACCTTGATCGCGACTTTTCCTTCTCTTGCTCAGAAGATCTTCCCTTAACAACCAGTGCACTTGTAGAAGTACATTCCCTATCATTATTCCTTCTCAACTACTTCAATTAAAGGGATGCGGTAGAAGTATCAAGGTTTAAGGTACCTCTACCATATCACAGAGTATCCATCAGATACTCGTAGGAATCCAGAAGTGACATTAACAAAATTAAGGCTTTGTCTTCTTCATCAATTTTTGCCTCCATATTTGTCAGTTTGCAAATCAGTTTGCTGAAGGCGTTGATGTTCTCAGAGAGACTATCTTCATATTGTAAAGTTCTCTTCAGATATAGATAATTGGAAAGCAACTTCATCATGTAAATGCTCTCCAACTTCGCCCATAGGCCCGCGATAGTTGCATCATTATTGTGACTGAAATTACAATGGGTCTGCGGTAGCTTTAAGCATGTCCCTTTCCTTTTTATGTTTATGACGTCAGGAAGCCCTGTTGTTCACCATCATTTCCTGGGCATGGTTGGATGACGGTACCTTCCTAACTTTCATACATTGTTGATTGGTTGGTAATTAGTTTAATTTTGTTATTTACTTTTTCACCTAGGCATGGTTTGGTGATGAAATCCATTCTAATTCATATACTTTTCATCTCTTGAAAACTATATCAAAGGAAGTTCAGTCTTGATTTTCATGGTTATACTCTTCAACTGGATAAAGATGAGACTCTAAGTGCAGTTGAGTTCTTCAAGCAGGCATAAGATCTCTCTGATCTCTACAAATGGATCCTTTGAATCACTAGTTTCCTACCTCTGAATTCTTTAAGTTTTAGATAATTATTTCATCATTATTCCTCAAATTACAGTCAATTTAGATTTCATCTTAGTCTAGTTCTAGTTTTACTTAGTTTCAAATTACGTACAGGTTTCAGTCCCTTGAGATTCGACCTCGGTCTCACCGAATTTATTACTACATTACAACCCTATACTTGGAGAGTGAACAAGTTTTCGGCGCCGTTGCAGAGGACTGACGACTACGATTACCTGAAATTAATTGGTTTTAGAATTAGATTAAGATTAGTATTGTACTAACTTTAGTTTTAGATTTTTCTTACTATTTGATTTTCAGAACTAATTTTCTTATTTTGTAGGGTCGTTGATAGATTGTCTAAATTAATTTAACTTAGGAATCTCTAACCTGATAACTTCTTTCTAACTTCTCCCCCTCTTACTTTCTATATTGTTGTAGGATCCTTTCTTTTATTTTTCTTAGGATTAGATTCAGAGTTAGGGTCTCACCATGTATATGCACGAGTGAGAATGTCAGTATGCTGAGAAGAATAATCTATATTGGGATGATAACTATGGTAGAAATCAACCTATGTCTCAAAATTTTTCTAAAACTATCATCAAGAACTAACCAAAATATAATGATCCACCGGTTAAGAAGTCCTTACGCGATCATATGCGTGAGAATAATTACACCCCACAGATTAACAAAACAATACGTGAGTGTTAGGGTTATCATAATTATGGGCGTGATGACTATTATCACCCATCATATAAGAAGAAAACAATGCATAATTATCTTATGAGCGATAATATGTATTACCAACCATCAGATTCTCCCACCTATGATCCATATGATTATAATTAGTGAAAACATCAAAATTGGAGAATTGAACCAATAACATGTTATAATGATTATTCTCTTGAATCCCCTACCTTTGAGATCCAACTAGAAACTATCCAAGAAGATTCATTTCAGCGTAACATGACCCGTCTTGCAAAAATTAGAAAATCGTTGGAAGCGCTTAATTCGTGCCTTGATAAGGTAGAGGAGGCTCGTTCATCCCAGACACAATTCATTCCAGAAATACAATGCGAGAAAAGTGATCCTAACTCACTTTTGAAGAACTCTAGAATTTAAAATTAAGAGTTGAATTCCATTAATGAGCATACGGTTCAATTTCTCGATGAGTCGATCTCGATGCCAGTTCAAAAGAATGGTGAAGAGACATGAGTGTCTTTCAAATACAATGATGATAACACACTTCACTCACATGACACACTCGAGTTCAATGATGAGGAAGAGGTCAGTTTATTCAAACCTTAACTCAATTTAGGAATAAAATATGAGGAAAACAATCCCATCCCAAGTGTAAACTATACTGAATTGGAAGCTGATAAGTACTGGGATGAGATTATAAGAGCACAGTCCAAATTTCACTGAAATCAACTTCAATTATGGTCTAGGAAGGTGATCATAAGGCACAGGAAGTTCTACTCCACTTATCTGACAAGGCTAATTTAAATGTGGAGGATGAACCACTTTCACCTAAACCTTCTAACCTTTGCGAGGCATGTTTAGATCTGTAACACTCCAGATTTTTTGTTAAACTGGAGTTAGACGTCCTTAGGCAATGGGTCAACCTTATCACCTTCAGAGCTCAATCCCAAAGCCAAAGAAATCACTTTTCAATCTATTTCCTTCAAAACTCACCTTTTACCACCTCATTCTTCAAATTTCTCCAAGTACTTTCATATTAAACACGACTCCTTAAGTTTACATAGTAAAGAACACCAATCCTAGGGTATTAACGATGAAGAACAATACCGAAGCTAAAAATTATCGTGAATAATAAATAAATGGGTAAAATGGGTTTCGACCCTTAACCTTTTGGAATCTAACAAAATAGATGGGTTAGTTGGATGGATTAGCCTCTCCTACCCCAAAATCATATGCCACATGATGCATAAAATCATTCTGGTTTACAAACTGGCCCCGAAACGCCCCAAATAGAGTCTTGGGCCTATCTAAGCCCAAATACAATGAACAGGGTGGGTCCCACATATATTTGAGGTCCCTAGGGCAGGGAAAACCCAGCCCATATGGCCGACATCGCCAGTTTACAGTTTGACCGGCTAGGGCTCGCTGTACAGTGGGCCCCACTCGGGCCGGCCTTCGGGCCGGAGGTGTTTGGGGGTTAGGGTAGCCCCCTGGTATGTGGGTCGTTCCTTAAAATCTCCCCGATCAGGTACTTCCTTCACAAAGTGACCCTCCAAGCTCTCTTTTCTCACCAAAACGTCTGATTTTTGGTAAAAATCATCCCTCCAAACTCTTCCTTCTTCCGTTTCCAAACACCCTCGCTCCACCCGTCAAATCTCATTTCAAACAAAAATCAATAAAGGCTACTTCCTTTAGAAATCCAACGAGATTCAACTAGCGCTGCACTAGATGGCATATGAAATTCTCACCAATCACTTTCAATACGATCTGCTAGAGTCAAAACGTATAGGATAGGTGACGCTACAATACCGTAAAACCTAAGATCAAACTCTATTCCCGATTGCTTTCGGGAGCACCTTGAAACTTTGTATCGGCTCTGGACTGCACGTCGGAAGTCCGATTACCCCGAACTTAGACAATCCTGACCGCCTAGTTGGACTTGACAATCATCTCGAAAATCAAGTCCATATGATATCCCACGACGATTTCCTTGAGTCCAGAGTGAAGAGTGTGAGAAATGTTAGAAATTAATATAAATTATGAAATCTGGCACATGTCGCTTGCACGACATTTTCTAAGCGTTCTGACCGTCAGAATTCGCTCAAATTTTATCCTCAGATCAGGATAGGTGACCCTTACATGTCAACGCACTTGTGACCCTGATCGAGTACCGGTAGCCGTTGAACTGAAACTGGTCCGCCACGTGCGATCTGGGAACACAACCGGACTAAAAACTTGATGTGAGCAGGATCCAGTATCCATGAGCTTAAGTCCGACCGCATTCGGCCAGAGGACCTCGAGAAATGCTCCGTTGAGACGGAACAGTACGTATTTGGACATAAAATAAGTATACCTTGGCCCCAAGTCTATTTTCATTGCTTTTGGACTTATAAAAAGGGCTTAAACCCTTGCTCTTTCATTCTATACAAATTTGGAGAGAGAAGAGAGAAAAGAGAAGGAGAAAGAGAGAGAAAGGGAGGGAGATTTGGAGCTCTCTCCTGGGATCTTCCCTGCTGCTCCATGTTCCATAGCCGCCGCTTCTGTACCGCCTTTCTAACGTTTTCAGTTCCATTCTTAGGTAAGAAATCCTAACCTTAACCTGATTTGAAGCTTAGAATAGTTGCAGTATTAATATAACTAACTTGTTTCATGCCATAGGTAGCGTACCCACCGTTGACGAAGACTTATCGTCTAAATCAACTCCGTTTCACAATTTCTGGTTTAAGGTGCGGATTTTAGACGCTTAGATTATCATTTTTCAAAGCTTTCAATGCCGTTTAATGGTAGATTGCTGATGAGGATGCTGTTTGACATGTACAACATGCTGTCTATTTTTCATTTCGAATACGTACAAAGAATATGAGATTTAGGATATTTTAGGTATTTGTAGAAAATACTATATACGTACGTGTTTTGCCGATATGATTGCCATGAGTATTTGTCGTGTACCTATACTAGTTATGCGTGTATGAACTATTTGGCGAAGAGATTCGCCCTAATGCACATATTGGCCGACATATGATATGTAGACTAAGTGTTTGTTGAAATGCCTAAATCAATATGATTTATGCCTACCATATGTATCGAATGTAAGAACATGATTGTTGTGTATTAGACATCTCCTTGATGTAAGGATTTGTCATATTATATATTGAAATCAACATACGTCAAGTACGTTGGTATTGTGTAGTCTAAGAGTTTGTATGAATGTATGTATTGCTGAGTATTGAGTAAATGGTGTTGTAGATTAGAGTTGAGATTGGATTCTCAACTAATTTGATGATGTACATGAATTCCTCCATATTTGTTGTATTGAATTGATTACCTTATGCGTGAAATACTCATGTATGGTTAACTGCTGCTGATGTATGTTATAACATGCTAAAAACATGCTTGGATTACTTGTTATTTCAATTTTGTTTATCTCATATGATTACTGGTTCACATCTTTGTGATTGGGGTTATATGTTAGTCCAGGCAGTCGGTAATGGATTGAATTCGTGGTTGGCTTCTATTTGCGTCGATGAACGCATCGATGAACGCGAGTCGTGTTTTGAGTTGGCAACAGTGGTTAGGCCACACGAAGTGTTTTATGCACTTCATGTCGTTCAGCTTGATATGGGCTCGTGCTAGTCCAGCCTGTCAAGTAACCCAACTGGCCATTGTATGTTCACCATATATGAGTCATAACTGCTTGAACCTAGGGTATTGAACTTACCATTGAAAATCCTGTTAACCATGGTACCTTAATCTATAAAGACTCATGAGCCGAGCATGGTGGTATGGGACACCGTGGTCGAGTTATCGGCCTACGCTGGGCCACAAACCTTCCCGTAGTGACCAGTGAGCACCTATGACTAGTGAGAAGATTATGGTGGTATGGGACACTATATTCTTGCTGTCGGGATACACTGATCAGGTGACGAGCCCTTTGTAGTGACCGCGAGCGTATTCTGAGTCTACGGGAGGCGACGACCCTTCCGTAGCGACGAGAATACATTAGGCCTGTATTGATAAGGTGATGGGGGAGTGGTGCAACGAGTGCGAGCAACAGCCCTAACAGCCCTTGCAGCGACCTACAAATATAACATCGTATGAGATTACTAGGAGTGACGACCCTAGACAGGATCTGTGTTGGGATTGATATAAGGAAGGTACCCTAGTTTTCCAATCCTGCTGTATAAAAAGGACTAATAACAACTTGGTAATCATTATTCATATCGCATTGCATGTACCTGGAAGATGTGGAGCACTGCGGGAAGAAAGCATGCCGCGGGCGTAAGATGGTGCCTTATGAGGGAGAATGTCGGTGAGGGCATCCATTATGTCAATTCATGCTTGCATTAACAATAGTATCTAGGAATGTTTGATTGTTTGCTTTACTATTAACGCGTGATTGATTTGATAACATGCTAATCTTTGCTCTATTATTCCACTGAGTTGATCACTCACTCCCACGTTACGGGATGGTGTTTCGGACACCCACCAGTGTCTATTTTAGTTTCAGATGCTGACACTGCTTGTGGAGCGGAGCTGGACTTGTATGATGCTGAGGAGGACTTTTCCTCCGTGTTTTGATCGACGGGATTACAGGGAGGTTGATTAGACGCCTTGACACTTATCATTTTATATTTTTGGAGCACTCATGTATATTCTTTTCTTTTCATTTTTGGAGTATACATGTATTTGATTAACCTGGTAACATGTTCACACTCTAGAGACTTACAATCAATTATATATTTTATGTATTTATCACAGTCTTCCGCTTGCTAATTTAACTGTCTCTGGAGTATGATATGCTGTTTTGGCTTAGTCCGAATCTTGTTTAATGCCATCCTACAGACAACATGCATTTATCATTATCTATATTGCATAAGTGACGTTCTGGAACTCGGGAGTTGGGTTTCTACCCGACCCCCGATTTTCGGGGTGTTACAAGATCACTCCCTGAATTGGATGATGATATGATTTGGGAGATAAACGAGCCACCTGATATGACTCTGGAAGTTGAAACCACGTAGTTGAGGCCACCATCCGAGTTATATACTTTTGACAATTCTCAGCCTCTTCTGAGTGGTATCAATGAAAAGAGTCATCACATCAATACTTCGTCTCCTGACCCTCAATTTGTTTACCCAGGGTTGGAGCAAGAGAGCATACCTCCATCTACTTTTAAAGATGATGGAATCCTTGAACAGATCATCACACACTTTAATGTGAAAAATGAGTCACTCTCAACTAAATGTCCTAAATCTTTGGACGATTACTTGACACACTTTGTAGATTCAATTGAACTCATGATAAAAGAAATAATAGATACCTCGCAAGACAATACCTTGGTAGTTATCCTTGACCAAGAGAATCCTCATTTTGAAGCCCCTCCTTCCCCAGGCACTGGAAGTTTACCATTAAAGGAAGAAGAGCTAAAAATTGAACCAAAGTTTGGAACTTCGAAATATGTTAAGAGTACATCACTTCTTAAAAAGTTTTCTAAACTTTATTTACTTGTAGTCTATGATTCACCATGGGATACTAACGTTAAAACTTCTTCTATCACAGGTGAATCGTATATACTCTGGATACCTCAAGTAATTTAACGAAAAATTTCTTATGAGGTACATAAGTCTCTCTAGAAAGTCATACTCTAGGGCGTCCAAGCCTATTCCAAAAAGGACTTTTGGATGATCCTGTTGAGGAACTTACTGTTCACTCCCCAAATGCAGGGTTGTGATGTAGTAATAACTCGTTAAGATCGAGGTCGAATCACAAGGGACTGAAACCTGTACGTTATCTAAAACTAACTAGAACTAGAACTAGAATATGATGAAATCTAAATCAACTAGAATTTAAGGAATAATTGTGAGATTATTATCTAAAACTTAAGAAAAATCAGAAATAGAAAACTAGGGATTCAGAGGATCCACTTGTAAAGATCAGGCAGATCTTACGCCTGCTTTAAGAATCATTTGACTGAACTGCCGTTGATATAGTTTTTAAGAAATGAAAGGTATATGAATTAGAATGGATTCCATCACCAAACCATGCCTAGGAGGCAAAGTAGACAACATAATTAAACTAATTACCAACCAATCACATGTATGAAGGTTAGGAAGGGTACCGACATCCGACCATGCCCAGGAGACTATGGTGAACAATAGGGCTTCTTAACATCATAAACATAAAGGAGAAAGAAATACTCAAAGTCATCGCAGATCTATTGTAATTTCAGTCACAACAAACCATTAAAAACTGAAAGCATTCCTTTAAAATCAACTAGAATCAAATTCAGTTCATAAATTCAAATTAAATTAAAGGCATAAAGAACACTCCCATCTCACTACAAGCTTTACCTCTTAGCCCTAGCTAAGAAGTTTAGCTGACCATGAGGCTAATTCCCAATAATCATATGAAGAAAAACAGGAAAATAAAACAAATAAAAAATCTCTAAAACAACTCTCTTTTGCAGTCGTCCCAGCCCAAGCTCCAGATGCAGCTCTCCCTTCTCCATACCCTCTCTCTCCTTTTATAACAGCTGCCAGTCGGTGGGACCGACTCTCTTTACACGTTGGAAGTTGCCAAAAACGGTCTGCGCTGTGTCTGTGTTTACGCAGCTTTCACTACGCAGCAGAACCGTGAGACAGGTCATGTTTGGGTGAGATTTGGACCAGCCTGCGATCACTTCTAGGTGTTCTGTCAACATGAGAACGGTCTAAATTTCCCTCCCAATAGGTTGAATGGCGCAGATCTTTCAACCGACCGCTACCAAGATTATGCAATGGGCCACAGAGGCCGGGCAGCGTCCGATTGCTGATTGGATGTGGGAGTCAGTGGTGTCCAATAGGGCCACTTACAGTAACTTTCAGTCTTATCAGAGATGTCCATTAGTTATGCGAGATTGATTTATTATATCATTCGAAACCTCAAGATGATCTGATCATTTGGTGGGCCACCACGTTGATCAACGTGCTGCGGAAGATCCAGTTTTTCTGCTCTTGTTCTTGAGAACGGTTGTAAAGGAGTATGAGGTTTTGGTCTAAATTCCGTCCTGACCATGTTGGACGGCTTAGATCTTTGTCCTGAAGACCGCTGTGTGGCCCATATCGATCATACGCAGATCTGTTTGCGAACAGAGCCCGTAAAATCATTACGCTGTGATGATGGTGGGACCCATATCGGCAATGCATGAAAAATCCATTCCGTCCATTGGGTTTCTCTTGAAAATTTGATGAGATGAAAGGTTTCCGGTTTGAATCAGTGCGGCCCATAAGAATTTTCCTTCCTGCCGTCTGTCTATGTTTGGGCGGTTAAAAATCAATCTACAATGTACCTTGAATTTTCGTCACCTAGGAAAGGGAAGTATGGACCACTTGAGTCACATGGACGGTCCGGATCAGACTTTCAGATCACGATGGTGGCCCACAACATCGCCCCACACGAACAGCGTCGCACGCTGGAGCAAAAAGGAGAACTCCATTTTTGAGGAGAGCTCGGTCAAATCGAGTTTTGACCGAGATTTTAGTCCAGTGTACATTGAGTGCACATGCACTTTGTGTATGGGTGATGTACATGTAGCTCCATTATAATGGTTGTGAGAAATCCGCACCATACATCAGTTTTGACATATCATTTTAGGCATTGGGACCAAAAGTGAAGCATATCCAGGTAGTAGGTGAGCCCCACTTGAGGATTTAAGGGGCTGATCTGTCCGTTGGGCCACTTTTAGAGGGATCCAATGGATGAAACTTGACGTGTACGGTTAATTTATAGTCCTCAAGCCATATATGAAGTCTCGAGCCAATAGATGGTGGTAACCTTGTGATCTCGCATTTTGAACCCTTTTTAAGCCACTTGAGCTTCAGTTTTTTGATTTTCTCGGACCTCTGGCGTATAAATTCATCAATCTTGGTCCCTTGGGGTCCGTCCCTTGCCTTTGGTGTTATCAGAGCGTTAATTCCTTACTTTAAGCACATTTTTTCAGTCTATACTCGTAAATATCCTCTGCATCACAAACACGATTAAATCGGTCCATTAAACAGTATCATGCTCGTAAGTCCAGGCAATAATTGAGGTCTAATATGCAATATTTGACCCTTAACACTTATTAAGAAACTTATCAAGATATTGGCCGGAAGAGAAACCTTGCAGCGTGATTGAGTAGTTTTTCCCTGCTTTCATAGGATTAGGGTAGTTTACTTTATGGTGTTCTAGGATAAATGGTTTTATGCCATTTGGTTAGTTTGCTTCATGCATTTTTTTAGGATAGTTTACTTTCGTGTCTTCACTCTCATGCTGATCGGCTTTCATGCTGTGATCTCTATGAAAAAGTCTCTCTCTCACTTCGTTATTCAGGTACTATCTTCTTATTACTTTTCCTTTGCTTTTGTTGTCTCATGTGCATTGCATGCTCATATCTTTTACATTGAGGACAATGTAGATTTTAGGTTGAGGTGGGAGATTAGGTTTCCTAATCAGTGTTTTCTTGGTCTTAAGCAAAAATCGTGAAAAATTTTAATTTTTTTTGAAATTTCTTATGAATTGAAAGTGATTTTGACGGTCATCTTAGATTTAAAATTACAAGATAAGTGATGTTGGTAATTTGTGAATCTTGAATTCAGTTATCTATTAGATTTCACAATTAAGTTTGAAGTGTTAATCCGGAATTAGAAGTTATAAACATTGATTGAATCATGATTTCACATGTCACATCTCGCTTTCATATTAAGGTTTCAGTTCGATATTGAAGGGTTAACTTGGTAATCACTAAGCCTGTAAGGAACCAACCTGAAAAATTTTCCCATCATGATTAATTGAAGAAAAAGAAAATACCTAGCTAAAAAATAAAAACAGATACCTTTGGAAAGGGTTGGGCGAATAATCTTCACCATAAGTTTGCTCCCTATAGGAGTAGATTTAATTCCTCATGGATGATATGTGAAAAGGGTTGGGCGAATAATCTTCATCATAAGTTTGCTCCCTATAGGTGAGGATTTGATTCCCCTTCTTGGCGTTACTTTTAATTAAAAAATCAAAAGCTAGAAGAATGAAAAGATGATCTGTGAGGCAAGTTTTGATTATCATAAATTTTCTTGTTGGTTACCAATGATATCATGAAATAGAGAAAGGAGTTTTAATGATGATAAACCGAGATTAGACTATACACTCATGGATCCTAATGTTTAGAATTTTTTCTAATTGATGGATTAATATTTTGAACTTGACTATGTAATTTACCATGCGCTTGAGTCCATGAGAAAGTAATGCTCAACATTCATGAATCCTAGAATTTTAGGATCTGGATTGTTTTTCAAAATCATTCAAGTTTATAGAAATCGTCATGTAAGTCT
The DNA here is from genome assembly GCA_037074715.1 of Magnolia kwangsiensis. NCBI lineage: Eukaryota > Viridiplantae > Streptophyta > Magnoliopsida > Magnoliales > Magnoliaceae > Magnolia > Magnolia kwangsiensis. The sequence continues at coordinate 4,800,579 of CM073574.1, read as the reverse complement.
CAACTTATTTTTTATATACTTTGCTCGGGAGTAGCAAGATGCTGGTTGGGGGTTTCACTCCCCAAGTATAGGGTTGTGATGTAGTAATAAACTCGGTGAGACCAATCCTAAGGGACTGAAACCTGTACATAATCTGAAACTAAGTAGAACTATAATTAGACTAAGATAAAATATAAATCGACTGTAATTTGAGGAATAATGATGAAATAATTATCTAAAACTTAAGGAATTTAGAGGTAAGAAACTAGGGATTCAGAGGATCCACTTGTATAGATCAGGGAGATCTTATGCCTTCTTGAAGAACTCAACTGGACTCGGACTTAGAGTCCTATCTTCATCCAGTTGAAGAGTGTAACCATGAAAATCAAGACTGAACTTCCTTTAATATAGTTTTCAAGAGATGAAAGGTATATGAATTAGAATGGATTCCATTACCAAACCATGCCCATGAGACAAAGTAAACAACAGAATTAAACTACTTACCAACCAATTAATAATGTATGAAGGTTAGGAAGGTACCATCATCCGACCATGCCCAGGAGACGATGGTGAACAACAGGGCTTCCTGACGTCATAAACATAAAAAGGAAAGGAACATGCTCAAAGCTATCGCAGACTCATTGTAATTTTAGTCACAATAGACCATTAAAAACTTAAAACATTCCCTTAATTAAACTAAAATCAACATTAGTTCAGTCTAAAAAAAAAATCAAGCAAAAAGTCTCTCATCATGCTACAAGTTTCACCTCTTAGCCCTAACTAAGAGATTTAGCTTATCATAGACATGATTAACTAAATCTCAAGAGAAAAGGAAATAAATAAAAATAGGTAAAAAAAAACTCTTCTTCATGTGTGCTCGGCCTCCATGGCTGCTCGTCCAAAAAGCTGGCCCCCTCTCACGTTCTCTCTCCTTCTTTATTATAGGCAGGGAAGACGATGGAGAGGTCGGTTGTAAGGAACTTCCGCACAAAGAAGCGGTGCATATCTTTTACGTAATCTGAAAACTTCCTTGCGTAACAATCTGCAGAAACAGCAAACGAACTGTCCATTTCGAAATCTGATTCGGACAGGCTTCTCGGGAGTGATCGGTCGTCCCAGGGAAGTGATTTGGACGGCTAGGATTGATGGTTCGATCTTAGCCACGGACATAGAACGGCCCAGATTATCCCGGTCTCTCTAGACGCACGTTAGTGCTTAAAACATACGAAAAATAGAGGTTTTCGTGATCAGTGGGGCCCATGATCAGGTTTTCCCAGGAAATCTACTCCGTCCATTGAAATCCTTTCGAAAACCCATTCAGAATGACGGGGTACGGCTTGAATTCAGTGTGGCCCATCAGGATTTCTACTCTATCTTCCATCCTCCGTTTGGATGATATATTCTCGCGATTGCTTGCATGGGACCAAAAGGTGAGCGTAGTCGTGGTCGTGGCTATCCCCTGGAGTAGATGATCGGTTTAAATTGATCAAAACGACCATGATGGTGGCCCATTGAGATCCTCTGTTCGGTCGCTGGCGGACAGCGTGCAAACAGAGGAGTCTTGCGCTGTAGTTGGTGAACCCATGATTGATTCCATCTGTGAAATCCAGTCCGTCCATTCAATTTCCCACGAAACATCGGTCGATCATGATCGTTTTTGGATCAGCTTCATCGAGACTCACGTCGTTTTGCTTGGCGCCATCCAATCCTACGTCTACACCTCCATGTTCATGGACATCCGAGAAAAGCAGGAGGTGAATCAATGTATGGTTGGTTTGACCTCGTGAACTCACTGAACGGTGTGGACCTTCAAAACATATGATGATGGTGGCCCACCAGGAATTGAAAGAACTCCCTGTGCGTTAATTTGGATTTCTGAATTCGAATCGGGTTAGTGACCGCTGACCATTTTCGTCGGTTTGGTGCACCTCCTATGCACGTGTGCTGTGCACACTTTCATCATATAAAGTGGGTCCGGGTGGAGCGGGTGTTCGCTTAACGATTTCCTAGTCATCTTACGGTGTTCACGTACAATATGATTTCTGGGTGAAATAGACGTTTGAAGCTTGATTTTCTAGTCAAATTATGGAGGTCGTAAGATTGACTGCTTTGACTATCTGGGCACGTCACTTTGCATTGCGATTTTCATTACATTCCCTTAATGTTGAAATTGTATTAACTGACTTAATTCTGAATGCATGATCATGATTCTTGAATTACGTTGTTTAAAATGCCCCTTCTCATATATTGCTATTTATGTTGTATTATGAATGATGAGTGCGTAATCTTAGAGGGTCCTTCTCACTGCGATAGCCATTGACGCTATCAAAACGTAACATTTAATGCGGGTGTAGAGTGAGCCGATGTTGCTCACTGGATTACTACAGCAGATTGGATAGCTGAGGAGCTAGACGGGGTCCCTGCGGCCCATATTGAGCTCCTTCACTAGTTGATAGATTCCTGTTTTGTTTAATAAACTTGGTTATTTGTAATTGTATAAGTCTTGTATGGGCGCTACATTTAAAGTTTCATTATGGTTGGAATGTTCTAATTTAATGTATGGTTTACTTTAGCTTCGTTGTTATTAACTCTGATTAATGATAAGCGGTTCAAATTTACACTAGATTTTATAAGCTAACACTCGGGTTTTTGGAAAACGGGTTATATACTCGGGTCTGAAAACACGGGGCATTACACCAATTCTCTTCTTTCATTGATTCAAGACGTTTTGTTTTGCCAATGAGTGCTTGCTACCCTTATTGAATTAGAACTTTTATTTTTAATCTCCATAATTCAAAATTATTTTTACCAGTGAATTTCTCTGTCTTGAACTTCATATTTGATTCCCTCGATGTCATGTCTCAGATTCTATATGAAAACTCAACGTTTGCTTTAATACCACTTGTTAAGGACACAACAAACCCAAACATGACTTGTCTTTGCGCGAAAGCAACCTTAGACAAAATTACACATCAAATAGGGAAAGAAAATTTTAAAAAATCATAGAGAACACATGAATTTTACGTGGAAAAATTCTTATGGAAAAAAACCATGGCAACAAGTGATGAATAATCCACTATAATAAGAATCTGACAAGAGATGTGACAACTTACAGATGAGAAGCCCTATCTTCTCCCTCAAAACCCTTTAAACGTACTAAACTCCTTTAAAATTTCTCTAATTGCAAAATTAGAAGCCTATTTATACGCTTCTATAGGAAATTATAAACAAAAACTTATACTTACGCTTTTCACTTGGTCGCACCTTCGGTTAACCGAGACATCAATAAAGTCTCTCGATCAATTGAAATATATCTTGATTGGCTGGAAACATCAAAACGTATTTCAATCTACCTAATAATTCCTCAGTTGACTGAACATCACTGCACCATATTAAAGACACTATCAATAGATGATAAGTAACATAATTTCATATTCTTTATGCAATTTCTTGTCCTTGGCTATTACAATAGTCAAGGAAAAGGCATGAACTAGGCTACATAAGAGCTAGCCACAAGCAACCATAGCCTGACCCCCCATTCTAGCCTTGGTAGCCAAAGCATGACCATATAGTTCAATCGGGCGACTAGGACTCAGCAACCATTTTAGTTTGTCAGGCCTCAGTGGATTCTAGAATTGAATTGACAGTCATGATTCTATAGCTTAGATCGTGAAAATATACACACACACAATGATAACAACTACTTAAGAAAATTATAAAATAGAAGTGAGATTTGCTACACACCTTAATTAAAGCTATGCAAATCAATGCTGCACAACACCCCTCTATGTGGCTGGTATTAATGATGAAGGGCTTTGTTTATTACTTCACATTTCTCTGCATGGTACACGTTCTGGATGCATTTTTTCCTTAATTCTCTCTTAATTGTGTGCTTAAAGATGAATAACCCTGCATGTTTTAAGCTTAGATAGATAGAGCCAAAAGTCACACTTATTTTTAGGCTTGAATCCTCTATGCCATCATAGAAACTGTTAGAGTCTGTGATGCTCATTAGACTATTACAAACATGCATACATACTTATTCATTGGATTATATTAAAAATTTTCCTCAACAAGAGTTTATACATATATTTTTTAAGTAATAGCCTTAGAAAAATCAATTTTTTCCTCCTAGCAGTTTTAGTCCACTAGTCCACTGAATTTAGAAATAACAGAGTTTATACAATTTTTTTCTCATCTTGTAATTGATAATCAATAGTCTCTGCCGTGAATATATGTGTATGGTGTTCTGAGCAACAAAGAAGACAGTCATTATTTTGCATTTGAAGTAATTTAAATCCTTGAAAAACTTAAAATTAACATGAGTGATTTTGCCTTCAAAAATCAAGTCTTACATGGACGTACTTTTAGTGGGTAGTTGTATTATCTCGATACTATTGAAAGGGTCCGAAGATAATCCGACATGATCCAACCAGTGTAAGCGTCCAATGATGTTTTAGGCTGATAGGATGATATGGACCATTGCAAGGGTCCGGATTTGGAATATAAACAATTTTGGTTATTAATACGGACCATAGTAGGGTAGCTCAGGTTGGTGTACCATTGTCTATATTCACGAATCACACCGATGAATATATATGATCGATGCCAAATAGACTATACACTGAGTCATGGTGTGTTAACTAGGGGTGTACACCATGCTGAACCGAGCCGAGCTGGCCTAAGCGTGACTTGGCTCGGCTACTAACTGACCTCAGCTTGAACTCGGCTTGGCTCGGTCCTTAAGCCTGACTAGCCAGCTCAGCTCGGTTCCATCAGCAGTTCGGGCCAGTTTGAGTCGAGTTCGTCTGTGTAACATTTCCACAAACATATGGATTACACCTTCAAAATCTCCCTGTATATAAAATAACTGCAAAGGTTTTTCAAATATTTTATCAAACACTTTCTAAACAACATAGAAATTAAAAAAAATATGAATAAATGTTTTATATACATACCTTTTTGGCTACCAGCCACACCTCGTTGAGTCATTTCATCAAACACTTGGTGAGCAACATCACTATCAAAGTAACTGATTTACCGAACTGGTTTGATCTAAGTTTGATTCGAACTAGGTTCGATAGGAGCCGAGTCCAACAGGGGCCAGCTCGAATTCAGCTCGAACTCATTTTTGAGCCCAAAGAATTAACTCGACCGGCTCAAGCTTAGCTTGAAACCGAGCTTTTTCGTGTAAAGTTGAGCGAGCTAACCGAGCTAGCTCGGTTCGTATACACCTCTAGTATTAACTAAAAGAGCACCGTTCATTTCATTTTTCAGTTTAGGTAAGCTGCACATGACAGGGCATTAAAGAAGCAATTTGTTGCTTTCCCAGTGAGCATCTTGCCACCCATATTCGTATAACAGTGAGGCAGATCATGCCATGAGAGATAGACAAATCAGGTGGGCCTTGCATCTTTGTCGAATACATGCCATTGTTCATCTCTTTTTCCACCATTCATTGTTCTCAAACACGTGTATCCTACTTGATGAATCGACGGACCTAATTATTTGGCCCTAGGGTTGCTGTATCTTCAGGTGTGAAGAGATGCCGTTTCAACCGCTTGTTTATATAAAGAAAAACGATCCAACTTGCACTTGTAAACTTAATATAATAGACCTATCCGAACTGTCCACTAGCCTTATCAGACATTTCAAGGGCTATTGTGTGAGAACCTCACTGATCAAATGGTCTACTTCATCCATAAATCAGGCCTTATTCTTCTACAGCCATCCGATTTCCAATCTATAGATTCGAGCCATAAGCAATGCATAATGCACCCAACCATATATATGGCTCAAATCGTTATTGGACCGCTTTTTCCATGAAAGATCCTGACCGTCCATTTTATGGAATATCGAACGGATAGCTAAAATCGTTGATCCTTGTGCTTTTTTGCATGGTGGCCCATAAATTATATTGTGGACATAATGAACGGCACAGATTGATCTACGTGACTTTTTATTTTAAAAATCCAATCTCATCAAAAGAAATAAAGAAATCAGATACTAGGTTGGAGTCAAGCCATGTGCCCTTGTGAGTAGGACAAGAGAGTCATGAGGTTGAGGTCACCGGTTCAATCCTAGTTTACTCACTAATAATACGTATTAATTTAGATTATTAAATAATATAATACGGTCTGTGTAAGCATGACGAATTAGTGACGTAATAAATAAAAAATAAGAAAAACTTCGATACTTTGGCAGAGAATGATGGATGATACGCCGTTGCAGACTATCCAACTTATTGGTTCCAGTTTAGATGTATCACGAACCCTTATTTGAGGATCTGGCTATCGGATTGGTGGAGATTTATTGGACAGTTAAAAGTGAATACATATCTAATGGCTCTATTTCAACAAACATGTGTACAAGGAATCAGTGGTTCTGATTGCTCAATCAATCTGATTTCGGTACGATGGGTTAGTGACGGTGGATCCTACATCTTGGTCAGATCGATCTGAGTTAACGTATGCCAAGTGTGCAATTTAAGAGTGCCTGTGTATGAAGTTTCATCTACCTGAGTATCATATAACTCACAATTAAAAAATAAAACACTGGAAATTAATTGAAGAGGTTAATGGGGATGTCCTTTTAATTTCTCCTTTAAATTAAGAAATCGAAATTATTTTATTCTCTTTCACGGATTTGGGAGAGTGAGATGTTCCCCAAATTGCAGATGCATGTGAGGTTGGCTATTTAAAAATTAATGTATTTTGACCGTTGGGACATTAGGGATTGACTTGGTCTATCTCTAGTAGAGGTGTTTGATAGGCATGATTGTACCGTGATCCAGACCGTCCAAATGGCTGATCCAACTGTAGATAGAGCACCACCGAGAAATTGTGCTATCCATCTGAGTTCTCTGTTCGATTTTGTGCCACTAACTATTTTACTTTAAGCCCTCCATTTGATAGCAATTAATCGGATGGTTAAGATGTACGCTCCATCCGACCTACATGCGAGGAGGATGAGTCACCACTATTTTCAAAATGGTTCAAAACGAAAATTGGAATCTAGCCCCTAAACAGACACGAATAGTACGATCTCATGATCTGGACCGTACACTTAACATCAAAACATAGTTCGAGCTCCATGCATTCTACATACCCACGTATGGTACACTCATCAATGACAGTTTAGAAACATGATTCTACTCTTCCAAGCTATATATAGAGTATATGGATCAGAATGCTCCAGTGCTCTCAGACAGAATAAGTTGTAGTGCTCCTAGTTGCATACTTTCACTTGGACGGTCCAATCAATTGATCTGAACTGTTTATTAGGTTCAGAACAAATTTCATAGGCTATCATGCAAAATAATGATGATTGGATGATCTAATCCATCCTTAATTTGGCATCCTTTTTCAAGCCATGGATACAATTTCCTAACAAAAGTCATTCTTTAGATCATAGCAATCCATGATGGCCCTAACAGATAGATTGACCAAATTATTGAGTGGGCCTATTTTGGTGTAAATGATCCTGACCATTGGTTAATATTGTTAGACCTGGGTGATGTTTCGATGGTTACATATGAAATAAATTGGGACCGAATGAACAATCTAAACACCAATAGATGGGATTGTCAAAGAGTCTCAGTGCAATCAAGAGCACTAGCGTTCCTCGAAACTAAACCAATTAACAATTTTATACACACACACAAAACCCATTGCTCTTGTGCAAACCTTTTGAGAACTCATAGTACATTATGTGAGTCCAAAATCTGAATGGTACATGTGAAAAAGCACCTCCTGAAACCTCTATGGACCAACTTTTACTTTGATTCAAAACTTTAGTGGGTCATGAACAACGAAAATAGTTTCCTTCATTGATTTGCATCTCTTTTCTATGGCCCATTAGAATTTTAGATCACGTTGAAAATTTATCCCTTAGAGTTCCATAGGATGACACATTACATGGACGATTCGGATTAGACATCCATGACACATGTGCAAAGGTGCGCAGGTGAGCATGCCTCTCTCTCTATATATATACACACACATACACACATACACACTCATAATGTGCAACACTTATCTTAAACGACATACCTTGTTGATGAGTAGCAATAATAAGGTAAAATGTCTGAGTCTAGAAAGAGACGTGGCATTGACCTTCAAGTCGTATTATTTACTCCTAAGGAGAAATGGTAAGGGACTGTTTGGATTAGACGCGTCCATGACACATGTGTAAAGGTGTACACATGCATAGGTGAGTAGGTGAGCATATCTCTCCCTCTCTCTCTCTCTCTCTCTCTCTCTATATATATATATATATATATACACACACACACACACACTCTCTCTCTCTCTCTCTCTCTCTCTCTCTCTCTCTCTCTCTCTCTCTCTCTCTCTCTCTCTCTCTCTCTCTCTCTCTCTCTCTCTATATATATATATATATATATATATATATATATATACACACACACACACACACCCATAATGTGTAATACTTATCTTAACCATTTTGACGAACCATGTTGATGAGTAGTAATAATAAGGTAAAATGTCTGAGTCTAGAAAGAGACGTGGCATTGACCTACAAGTCACATTATTTACTCCCATGGAGAAACGGTAAGAGGCCGTCATTGCAACGTAGCCATAAGACATAGAAGGCCATGCCACGCCATTTGTGGCTCGGTCATCAATCTGTACCATGGGGTCGTTTAGATGCTCGGAAAATTCACTTCGGATATCTACTTCCATTTTCAGTTTTTTAAAATTATGTACATTGATCTACATGTATTGTGTTAGGACAGATAGGCAAGGCTGCCCATGGATATTGCAAAAATGCATATAAAAGAGTTGAGCAATTGTTTATATACCAAACATTTGTGGAGTAGAGAGCTTGTCTTGGATAATTGAATTTTCAATTATTTGGAATGGCTTGTAAAAATTGATGAGTTCGTGTGGAACGATAATACAACTAAACACATTTAGATCAGTTTTCCAAACATCCAAACACTACAAGAAAAGGGGGCATTAGCCTTAGTTCAAAATTGTGGCTAAAAAGATTAAAAACTGAGGCTAAAGTCTTTAGCCTCGATTTTGCCTCAATTGCCTAAACTGAAGGGATACAATAAAAATCAGGCCATTCTTAAAATTAGACTGACCATGCCACGTGAATATATATAATTTTAATCATGATTATAGATTACTCCATTTATTGTTTTCTTATTGAGTTTCAGATCAGAATGATTCTTCAGATCTACAGTGATCATGTGGAGGGTCATGAGATGCACAGTTTGGATTCAGCCTACATATCATAGGTGGGACCCACATAACTTTAGACGTTTGAAGGCATGTGATCTTTTCCCGGATAGTTAGGGTAAGGGGAGTTTCGTTCCCCAGACGCAACCCATTATTAGATGGGTCCATCTAGGTGGGGTCCAGGTCAGGATTACCTAGGGCATGTCAGGTATGGTTAGGTGTGGCCCCAAATATCCTCTCTACCATTCTACCACCTTTTTTGGAGAGGCACGTAAAGAGCAAGTTTGGATGCACCATCAAAGGGACATTTCATGCCATTTTCAGCCAAACTAATTTTAATGCAGTGTGTTTGGATGCACTTTCATGAATTCTCTTGATTCGTTTGAAATAAGTGCTGTAGAAAATCAATTAAATTATTTTTCAAACTATCATGGTCAATTCACAAAAATTGCTTTTTATGGAAGTTACTCACAAACAAACCCAAATAGCATTTTAGTCAATATTTGAAAATTCAAACTGGAACTTGAACTATTAGCCTACTTTCCTCTACTTCGGCTCGATTAAAATTTTTTTTATCTCATCTTTTGGCTAAATCGCTTGTAGTGTAACATACCATTTCAAACATCGCTAATCCCTTTGATATAGTTCACCGTAATTTTAGATTGTCTTCATTTTTGGACCCATGCCCTGATTAGGAAAAACTAATAGGGCATGGGTACCACGTTATGGACCCATGACCTATCAGTGCTTGTTAGTTCTGCTCAATTTTCTACCAGGTTATGGGCTAGGCCTGGTGTCAGCTTTAGCCCTGATTTTAAACTATTTGGACTTGGCTTGTGGGCCAGGCCTGTTCAAAATTTGGATTTTGATTTAGCCGGGCCTTGTTGGTTTTAGACAAGATGTCAGGCAAGGTGATTACCATAACTGAGTCAGGAATATTTCATAATGGTGGTAACCGTGGTCATAATAACTATAGAATGTTTATTAAAAAAAATTATTTTTACATATATATATATATATATATATATATATATATATATATATATATATATATATATATATATATATATATCTCCTAATTGTGTCAACTTTTTGAAAACTCATCATACATGATGTAACTCCAAAATTTGAATGGTGAAAAAACACCTCATGAAATCCTTATAGCCCAACTATTACTTTGATGCAAAATTTTAGTGGGTCGTGGACCACAAAAATAATTTCTTTCATTGATTTGCATGTCTTATCTATGGCCCATCAGAATTTTAGATCACATAGAAAATTTATCCTTTGGGATTTCTTAGGATGCCGCATCACATGAACTCTTCGGATTAGACGTCTAGGACATGTGTGCAAAGATGCTCACGTTGGTACATAGGTGAGCATGTTTCTCTCTCTTTCTATATATATATATATACCCATGGTGTGTAACACTTATCTTAACCATTTTGAAATAGCATGTTGATGAGTAGTAGAAATAAGGTAAAATGTCTGAGTTTAGAAAGAGACATGGCATTGACCTGCAAGTGGCATTATTTACTCCCATGGAGAAACGGTAAGAGACCGTCATTGCATCGTAGCCATAAGACATGAAAGGCCATGCCATGCATTTGTGGCTCGAGCATCGATCTGTACCATGGGTTCGTTTGGATGCTCGGAAAACTCACTTCAGATATCCACTTCCATTTCCAGTTTTTTAAAATTATGGACACCGATCTACTTGTATTGTGTGCAAGGCTATCCCTGGATATTGCTAAAATGCATAGAAAAGAGTTGAGCAATTGTTTATATACCAAACATCGGTGGAGTAGAGAGCTTGTCTTGGAGAATTGAATTTTCAATTACTTGGAAAGGCTTGTAAAAATTGATGAGCTTGTGTGGAACAATAACACAGCCAAACACATTTAGATCAGTTTTCCGAGCACCCAAATGGGCCCATAGTACTTATGTTATATGTAACTATTATAAATATTAGTAAATTTCCTGATAACTTTCAATTTATAATATAATTAAAATATTGAGTCTGGTCTAGTCAATTCTTGGGGTCACCCCGACCCGGCTGGACATCAAGTCAAGACGTATTTTTGGGTTTTGAATTATGGTCCCATGCTGTTTGAGTTGAATATTTTTGGGTTTTGAATTATAGTACTATGGTGTTTGAGTTGAATATCGGAGCAGAACCACTTTCCATGACATTACCATCATTTGAGTGCTTATGGTAGAAACTAGTAAAAAACCATGGTTGTGAAAGAGCATCAGCGGCCATCAAATGGGTGGTAGAAAAGATGGCCAACGGACCAGATTAAGGGCAGGGATATCATATGGAAATGATTTGCACCATGTAAAAAGAAAAAAAAAAATACATTTTAACTGCCAAAACAAAACCCAATAGAGTTATAGAGAAAATTGGGCGTTTCAAATAATGAAAATAAGAACAGTAACTACTGTACTCAACAACATCTTTTTAAGCCCCGGATACAATACAAAATATATTATGGTAAGAATATCTACTGTTCTAAAATTTTTAGTTTTTAATATTACAATGTTTTGGCTAAGGCCGTGTTTGGTTGTACCAAATATCATGAAATATATTGATTGAAACTTCACCATTCATAAAATTTAGATATAAACTCAAATAAGTTACTTTCTACAACCTTCCAAAAAATTTGAAAGAATGGAATTGGGCACTGAGGACCTTGTTGCCTCTGAAGCCCTAGGGTAGCTTTCGTACCTCATTTTTGTATATGTCTACCCCACTTGATAAACAGATAAGTTATTTTTAAGTGAGATATAGGAATTTTATCAATTTTTCTGGCTAGGCTGGCCTAGGCTCTCTCTCTCTCTCTCTCTCTATATATATATATATAAAAAATCAGGCTTGCGCTTGCTGTACTAGGCCCATTGTAGGCTTGGGCCTTGGATCTTAAGTTTTGGGCCAGACCCATTGCCACCTAAGCACATTTCACATTTCAAGGCAATACGTGATGGGAGACATGTTGGATCGGGACCATCTAATCGATGGGTCTGCATGGGATGGTAAAACCAGAAAGATCGGATAATTCTATTCATCATTTACGTGTAACTTCGTAGCTGAATATCAACAGATGGTTATTTTTTCTTTTCACCGTTCATTTGAAAGGATACTAGTTGGGTGGCTAGAATCACCTTATTATGTAAAAATTTGAGCAGTGGATTCTCCACTGTAGAGCGCACTAGGTGGATAGTGCTGGGAAGTTGGAACCGACCGTATTGAGAAACTTGCGGATGGAATATTGGGTGCACCGTATTGTGTATGCCCTATCCAATCCAATCATCAGGTGAACTCCATCAGGATGAAGGGACACAAAACAGATTTGTCCATTCCTAAAATCAGACTGACCACGCCACGTGAATATATATAATTTTAATCATGATTATAGATTGCTCCATTTATTATTTTCTTTCTGAGTTTCAGATCAGAATGATTCTTCAGTTTTACAGTGATAATGTGGAGGGTCAAGAGATGCACGGTTTGGATTCAGCCTACCTATCACAGGTGGGACCCACATAACTTTGGACGTTTGAAGGCATGTGATCTTTCCCCGGATAGTTAAGGTAAGGGGAGTTTTGTTCCCCCAGACGCGACCCATTATTACATGGGTCCATCTAGGTGGGGTCCAGGTCAGGATTATCTAGGGCATGTCAGGTATGATTAGGTGTGGCCCCAAATATCCTCTCTACCATTCTACCACCTTTTCTGGTGAGGCACGTAAAGAGCCGGCTTGGATGCACCATCAAAGGAACATTTCATGCCATTTTCAGCCGAACCAAGTTTAATGCAGTGTGTTTAGATGCACTTTTTTGAATTCCATCTTGATTCCCTTGAAATAAGTGGTACAGATCTTACATGTAGAAAATCAATTGAATTATTTTTCAAACAATCAACGGTCAATTCACAAAAATTCCTTATTACAAGTTACTCACAAACAGGCCCAAATAGTATTTTAGTCAATATTTGAAAATTAAAACTGGATCTTGAACTATTAGCTTACTTTCCTCTACCTCGGCTCGATTTAAAATTTTTATCTTGTCTTTTGGCCAGATCGTAACATCCCGTTTCAAACCTCGCTAATCCCTTTGGTGTGGCTCACCGTAATTTTAGATCATCTTTATTTTTGGACCCATGCCCTATAATGATTAGGAACAACTAATAGGGCATGGGTTCCACGTTATAGACCCATACCCTATCAGTGCTTGTTAGTTCTGCTCAAATTTTTACCAGGTTGTGGGCCAGGCCTAGTGTCAGCTTCAGCCCTGATTGTAAACTTCATGGACATGGCTTGTGGGCCTGGCCTATACAAATTTTGGATTTTGATTTAGATGGGCTCTCAATAGCAGGGCCTTGTTGGGTTCAGACAAGATGTTGAACTATTTGGGCTAGGCTTGTAGACTAGGCCTATTTAGATCAGTTTTTTATTCACTGAGCTTCAGCCCATTGACAGCCCTATCTAACGGGCACCTAACATGGCTTCCATCCGGAGGCAGTCAGATGATCTGAAACGTTCATCTTCCATGTGCTGTTGACGGGTGGCCTTATTCCATAACTAAGGGCATATGGATGCCCATGATCATTAACATTGAAAATGCATGTGGACCATTGGCAATCAAAAATTCACTGTTTATATTCAAATTCAAAAACCGACGGTCACAATTATCCTTTATCCATGATCATTGGATTCGATCTGGATAATTTTTATTTTTTATTTTCCCAGAAAGCATATCAGCAGGTCCAATGGGCACTTGATGGTGACCCCATAATCTGTGGTGGATATTCTAGCTGAGCATCAGTTGCCTTGGGCCCCAGTGGTAGGATGAACGGCTAAAAAATCAGGTGGTCGATTCATTAGGTGGGCCATTAGTGAGCATTTCCACATCCGTACATATGCTTCGGTGGTGGAAATTTCAGCATCGCATAATAAATATAAACCTTTTTAATTTCTAGACGGGCGAAATCTAGGGTTGTCAACGGGCCCGGCCAAGTAATATTCAAGCAAGGCCCCTGTTGCTTAACCTAAGCCCAAACCATCAGTAGGCCTGTGACCGGCAAATATAGTCCACCCGGAGCCCCTCCGATGAGTTTATTAGAGCCCGGCCCAAGACCGGGCCCAAGACAGTGCGGCCCTTAAAGCTGTTAAAAGGAGCCGTTTGGGTGCTGCCCGGCCTCACCCAAGATGGTGCAGCCCTTACCTTGGAACCCATCTTGATATATTTATTCTAAATTCATGCCGTCGATCTGTTTCTCCAGATCATTTTAGGATATGAGCCCAGAAATGAGGCAAGTACAAATCTCAAGTGGACCATATCATGGAAAACATTTGCGTGAGATTATCAATAGATTGGATGCTGAATAAACATTAAGGTAGACCGCAGAACATTTTTAACGGTGGGACATTCAATCAATACTGTTGGTATGGTCCTCGTTATATTCATTTCATTTTTGGGGTTGTGTCCTAAATTGATCTGTCACAACAAAGGGACATCATGGATATATAATAAATTCATCAAGGTGGGCCACATAGTAAGGGCCGAACCGTCTTAGGGTTGGGCCCGGGATGAACCTTAATCTGCTTCTGCATTAAAATCGTGATTTTGGTGGGCATACCAAAGAAAATAGTTGCAAGGGAGACATCTATCCTTAATTCTTATAAGGACCATCATAATGAATATACAAAACTCATTCTAACTGTTAGATGCCACATCACTATTTAGGCATAGGACCCATAAATCACTTCCATAAGTGATTCATGTGGGCCACATTAAGGGAAAATATTTAGAAGGCGAGCATTATTGAATATAATGTTACAAATTATATGGCTCACTTGAATTATCGGTGGGGCATATTTTTGAGTTATGGACCAATCATGGTGTGACACACCTTATGGACAGGGTGAATTTCACATCGACACTAAGGTAGTGCTCACTCAAGCAAATATGATTTAATGCTAACATACAACATAGAAATTATGAAAAAGCCCATAAAATAATTCAATTAACAAAAGATGCTAATCCACTAAGTAATTAACAGTAAATAATAGAAAATAATATCTGATTTAAATTAAATCACATGCTCGCATGTTAAGAAATCACATAAATTAATTAAAATTAGGTTCGAGAGAAGAATAAAACTTTCAATTTAACATAGACACGTTCCATACTCAAGGAATATATTCGTATGTTTTATGATTAAGGTTCAGAAGAAAAAAATTTAAAATTTGAAGAATTATGGTTAATGTGATTTGGAAGAAAGATTGATGTAAAGCTAATATTCATCAACGGAGGCATGAGGTTTACATCTATCCTCACACCATTTTCTCTTTCCTCCCCAATCCAACTTAAACATGAGGCATTGTTTATTTTTTATTTTTAGAGAACCTACCATGTTGTGCATGTGAGATCTACTAACATTATTAAGGGCCTGTTTGGCAGGACCGATCCCATGGTATTAGGAGTGCTAGGATTGCGATATCCCGGGATATGCATGATGAGCCAAACAGACCCGGTGATCTTGTCCCACAATATAAGCAATCCCATGGATCTGAAACAATCCATTGACATCACCATCATTACCTTAAAATTGATCCCATCCCTTGGACAGATTGGAAGGTAAAATCCCTAGATATGCCGGGTGTGCCAAACAGATCCATTGAACTTGTCTTGGGATATAATAATCCCATGGATCTTAAACCATTTCGCTGACACCACCATCATTACCTTAAAATTCATCCCATCCCTCCTAATCCCATGGGATTTGCCCGGCCAAACAGGCCCTAAATGGATAATCCTACATTATGCCTGTAGTAAAAAACTTAAGATGGCTCATGATTTAAGTAAGCCACACCAAGAAAAATAATTGGGAGAGAAATGTCCACCCATGATATTTACAGGGCATACCGTAATCATTATATAATATATATTCCAACCGTTCGATAGCATACCAAAATTAAGGCCTTAGCTTAAACATGAGGCCAATCAAATATTCAAGTGATCGACATAAATAAAAATAGTTTGAAGGGTGATCATTGCTTTGCACACTTTACCAAATGTGGTCCACCTAAATTTGGACGTGGCTGATTTTTAGGTGCTGCACCTAACAGGGGGTGACACACGCACCCAACAGATACACCCACGCAGTGCACGCCATAGTGGGATTTCACCACCTATGGGTATCGAACCCAAGATCCCCTGTTGAGACTCCACAGAATCTTTTACTGAGGTAATTACTCGAACCCGAACCGGGATAGGATACGTTCGGCTAGTGAACCCACCATCACCTAGGTAACTGGTGTCTAAGCTATGTGGTCCCCACCATAATGTAATTTTTATTCATGCAATACATCTATTTTGCTAGCTCTTTCTAGGCCATGAGCTCAGAATGAGGCAGATCCAAATTTCAGGTGGACTCTACTACATAAAATATTGTGGATTGAATGCTTACGGTTGCAAACTTTTTAGGGGACAGAAATTTTAGATGAAGCTGATATATTTGTTTTCCCTTTATCCAGGCTTGTGTGAACTTATCAACAGGTTGGATGGCTAACAAACATTACAGTGGGCCGTATAAAGTTTTTAATGGTAGACATTCAGTCAACATTAATTGCCTATGGTGTGGTCCACCCGAGATTTGGATTTTCTTATTTTTGGTCACTTACCTTAAAATAATACGAAAAAAAAAAGAAGATAGGCAGCATGGATTAAACACGCGCGTCATGGTGGAGCCTACATATCTTCGACATCAGCCAGCTGGTTGTTCGGGTCGCTAGCCAAACTGCGTCCGGTGAAATCGACCAGTATGGGGCTCATGTAGTCTTTTTATGACTTCCAACCCGTCCAACACGTGTACACTACTATTATAATGATAACACAAACCAAAAATCAGTCTGCTCTAATAATCAGGTGAGCCACATCATGGAAACAATCTACACCACCCAAAAAAACTTTAATTAACGTGTGGCCCACCTGATAATTGAATTGGCCTGATTTTTTTTTTTCTCGTCCGAACACCATGGTTGGGTATACGTGTTGCATACGTTGAACGGGTCATACAAACCACCTGGACCCAAGAATGCTCTATTCACTACCGTCTGTTCCGTGTGGTAGAAGTATATAGATCAGAATGCTCCAGTGCTCTCAGACAGAATAAGTTGTAGTGCTCCTAGTTGCATACTTTCACTTGGATCGTCCAATCATTTGATCTGAACTGTTTATTAGGTTCAGAACACATTTCATAGGCTATCATGCAAAATAATGATGATTGGATGATCTATTCTATCCTTAATTTGGCATCCTTTTTCCAAGCCATGGATACAATTAAACAAAAGTCATTCTTTAGATCATAGCAATCCATGATGGCCCTAACAGATAGATTGATCAAATTATTGAGTGGGCCTATTTTGGTGTAAATGATCCTGACCATTGGTTAATATTGTTAGATCTGGGTGATGTTTCGATGGTAACATATGAAATAAATTGGGACCGAATGAACAATCTAAACACCAATGGATGGGATTGTCAAAGAGTCTCAATGCAATCAGGAGCACTAGCGTTTCTCAAAACTAAACCAATTACCCACATATATATATTTGAATGCACTCGTGCGAATTTTTTGAGAACTCGATGTGATTCTAAAATCTGAACGGTACACGTGAAAAAGCACCTTATGAAACTTATATGGCTCAACTTTTACTTTGATATAAAACTTTAGTAGGCCGTGAACGACGAAAATAGTTTCCTCCATTGATTTGCATCTCTTTATTATGGCCCAGTAGAATTTTAGATCACGATGAAAATTTATCCCTTAGGGTTTCATAGGATGCCCAATCACATGGACTGTTCAAATTAGACGTCTATGACATGTGTGTACAGGTGCACAAGTGAGCATGCCTCTCTATATATATATATACTCACAATGTGTAATACTTACCTTAACCATTTTGACACACCATGTTGATGAGTAGTAGTAATAAGGTAAAATGCCCTAGTCTAGAAAGAGACGTGGCATTGACCTTCAAGTTATATTATTTAGTCATAAGGGGAAGTGGTAAGAGACTGTTTAGATTAGACGCATCCAAGACACGTGTGCAAAGGTGCACACATGCATAGGTGGGCAGGTTAGCGTGCCTCTCTCTCTCTCTACACACACACCCATAATGTGTAACACTTATCTTAACCATTTTGATGTACCATATTGATGAGTAGCAGTAATAAGGTAAAATGTCTGTGTCTAGGAAGAGACGTGGCATTTACCTGCAAGTCGCATTTTTTACTCCACGGAAAAATGGTAAGAGACAGTCATTGCATTGTAGCCATAAGACATAAAAGGCCATGCCACACCATTTGTGGGTCGAGCATCAATCTCTACCATAGGGTCGTCTGGATGCTCGGAAAACTCACTTCGGATATCTACTTCGATTTCCAGTTTTTTAAAATTATGGACATTGATCTGCATGTATTGTGTTAGGACAGAGAGGCAAGGCTGTCCGTGGATATTGCTAAAATGCATATAAAGGAGTTGAGTGATTGTTTATATACCAAACATTTGTGGAGTAGAGAGCTTGTCTTGGAGAATTGAATTTTCAATTATTTGAAAAGGCTTGTAAAATTCGATGAGCTTGTGTGGAACGATCACACAACCAAACACATTTAGATCAGTTTTCCAAGCATCCAAATGGGCCCATAGTACCTATGTTATATGTAACTATCTTAAATAGTAGTAAATTTCCTGATAACTTTCAATTTATAATATAATTAAAATATTGAGTCTGGTCTCGTCAATTCTTTGGGTCACCCTGACCGGGCCGGATATCAAGTCAAGACGTATTTTTGGGTTTTGAACTATGGTCCCAGGATGTTTGGGTTGAATATTTGAGCCGAACCACTTTCCTTGACATTACCATCATTTGAGTGCTTATGGTAGAAACTAATAAAAGACCATAGTTGTGAAATATCATCAGCGGCCATCAAAGGGGTGGTAGAAAAGATGGCCAACGGTCCACATTCGAATAAGGGCAGGGATATCATATGGAAATGATTTGCACCAAGAAAAAAAAAAGAATTTAATTGCTAAAATAAAAACCCAATAGAGTACTAGAGAAAATTGGGCGTTTCAAATAATGAAAATACGAACAGCAGCAATTGTACTTGACAACGTCTTTTTAATTAAGCCCGGGATAAAATACAAATATATCATGGTAAGAATATCTACTGTTCTAAAATTTTAAGTTTTTAATATTAGTGTTTTGGTTAAGTTTGTGTTTGGTTGTACCAAATATCATGAAATATATTGATTGAAATTTCACCATTCATGAAATTTGGATATAAAGTCAAATAAATTATTTTCTACAACCTTCCAAAAATCTTGAAAGAATGCAATTGGGCACCGAGGGCCTTGTTGCCTCTTAAGCCCCGGAGTAGCTTTTCGTACCTCAATTTTGTGTATGCCTACCCCACTTGATAATCAGATAACTTAGGAAATTTAAGTGAGAAATAGGAATTTTATCAATTTTTCTGGCTGGGATGGCCTAGGCTCTCTCTCTCTCTCTCTCTCTCTCTCTCTCTCTCTATATATATATATATATAACCAGGCTTGGACTTGTTATGCTAGGCCCATCGTAGGCTTGGGCCTTGAATCTTAAGTTTTGGGCTGGGTCAGGCCTGCCCAAACCAGACCTATTGCCATCTAAGCACATTTCACATTTCACATTTCAAGGTGATATGTGATGGGAGACATGTTGGATCGGGACCATCTAATCAATGGGTCTGCATGGGATGGTCGATGGCTAAAAAACCAGAAAGATTGGATAATTCTATCTATCATTTACGTAGCTGAATATCAACAGACGGTTATTTTTTCTTTTCACCGTTCATTTGAAAGGATACTAATTGGGTGGCTAGAATCACCTGATTATGTAAAAATTTGAGCAGTGGATTATCCACTGTATAGCCCACTAGGTGGATAGTGCTTGGAAGGTGGAACCGACCATAGAAACTTGCGGATGAAATATTGGGTACACTGTATTGTGTATGTCCTATCCAATCCAATCATTAGGTGAACTCCATCAGGATGAAGGGACACAACAAAAATCAGGCCATTCCTAAAATCAGACTGACCATGCCACTTGAATATATATAACTTTGAATCATGATTATAGATTACTCCATTTATTGTTTTCTTTCTGAGTTTCAGATCAGAATGATTCTTCAGATTTACGGTGATCATGTGGAGGGTCATGAGATGCACGGTTTGGATTCAGCCTACATATCACAGGTGGGACCCACATAACTTTGGACATTTGAAGGCATGTGATCTTTTCCCATATAGTTAGGGTAAGGGGAGTTTCGTTCCCCAGACGCAACCCATTATTAGATGGGTCCATCTAGGTTGGGTTCAGGTCAGGATTAGCTAGGGCATGTCAGGTATGGTTAGGTGTGGCCCCAAATAGAGAAATTTCCAACTGTACGACCCATATATGGCCCACCAGCCTTTTGAAGCCCACTGCTTTTTAAGCTTCCAAAAACAAGTCTCTGCTGTACGTACGCCTCTGTACATGACGAAAATGCCCTTATTCTAAAAATATGACTGCATGTACTCCCTTACGCGCAAATACACGTCCGAACTCTCCCCGCCATCCCTAATCCCTATTTTCACCCATTTTCTTCGTGGAATCTCCATAAAATCTCCTTAGAATCCCCATCCGACCATCACATTACATCTTCTATCATCCATTACCCAAGGTGAGCGGTTTTCTTTTTCTAAGAGGACGTGGATGCATTGATAAATTTAAGATCTTGAAGACTTGTCTCCAAAGAACGTGTTTCACACCAAGGTACTCTTAAAAAAAAAACTTTCACTTCTTTGTATTTCACCATATTTAATTGAATGAAGTATCAGATGATGCTTGATTGAAAGAAATGATTTTTTTTTTTTTTGACCTAGCAATTGTACAGGTTGGGGCTGTCTTTGGCAACCTAATCCATTCATCTATTGGGTCCAATCATCTGATGGGCATGCCTCAAAAACTCCCAATTGGATGATACTATCAATTGATAATTATGTGAAATTACAACCCACAGTCCACATCTGATGTGCTGCCAAGGTAAACAGTCGGGGTCGACCGGGAATGATGTGGTGCCAAGTGGTGCCAAGGTAAACAGTCGGGGTCGACCGGATCATTCCCGGTCGACCCCAACTCTCTGGACAGTTACACGGTCGATCGGGTTTGGACCCGGTCGACCCCATTTCACTAAAATTCAAAAAAATGGAGTCGACCGGGTAACTGTCCAGAGAGTCGGGGTCGACCCCGACTGTTTACCTTTGTTTAAGCATTCAATATTCACTGTTTTCTGTCATGCGGCCCACTTGTGTAGGCATTCATGAATCCACTGTTTTCTAATGATTGAGTTTTCTAATGACTCAGCTTGAAATTTTACCGAGTTAAGTTCACTTGTACTCAACTCATACAAGTTTTGAGTTGAGTCAATGAGTTATACAACTATGTTAGAAGGTATGTGGGCTATCTGGGATGAAGTGCTTGATCCAATAAGTTTTGAGTTGGGTGAATAGCTTACTTGGTTTCTTGAGGCCTTGAGTATTTGCAAAGTTATCATTAGATTCTAAAAAGTGAATAGCTTATCCACTTAAACTTCCATAGTTTGTTTTTTTTAAGAAAAAAATTTATTTTCCATAGTTTTTTTTTTAAAATTATTTGTGCTGATCATGTTGCTTATCTACTGCTGTTGAAGCTGTTCTACTGCTGCAAGGAAAGATCAATGACAATGATGATGATGACACTGTCAACATTCGCATTCTTGTTCCATCCAAGACTATTGGCTGTCTCATTGGCAAGAACGGTGCTATTATAAATGAGATGCGCAAGAGTACAAAAGCTGATGTTCTCATCTCAAAACATGAAAAGCCAAGATGTGCTGAAGAGGGTGGTGAACTAGTGGAGGTCTGTTTCCACTTCACGGCCATTTCCATGCATTTAATGATTACTTAATTTGCTTTTGATCTTGCCCATTCAGGTGATTGGAGAGGTTGGTTGTATGAGAGTTGCACTTGTTCAGATTGTTTTGAGGCTTAGAGATTATGTTTTAAAAGACAGGGAAGGTGCTCGCAGTGCTCCTGGTGCTGATTCCTTGTACTCAGGAAATCTCTCTGCGCCATCAGTTCTTCCTAGCATTCCTCAACCAATGTTTTTTTTTTTTTTTTTTCGGGAAAGGCAACACTACCAGGGATTGAACCCTGGAATCTGGAACACTTACACACATGACACACACACACCACCAATTTTTTCTTAAAAGAAGAAAAGGGGATTCATTATACTTTTTTCCCCAAAAATTAGCAAATTTTAGTAATTGATTCATGCTCAGAAATTGATAGGCCTATTTCCAACATTTTCTTTAAACACGACTACTCAGTGTGGTCATAAATAGTAGAACTACTATGACTGGTTTTATTTCTGCATGTGAAATGCTGCATTTATATATTTTTTCCAATAAAATATTCTAATCCCTTGATGAGCTTACTTTTCTTTTCTTTTTCAGGAATTTGAACTATATGAAGGGTGAGGAGAATGGATATGGATTGATTTTCCCAGATTCATCAAAGTCATATTCAGGGTCAGTATCTCCTATCATAGTCTTTGTTTATGTTCCTGTTCTCTTTTTCAGCTTATTTATTTGCTTATATGTTGTGCATTTTGCAGATTGCCCTCCACCCTTAAGATTGTAATCCCTGCAAATGTAGTGGGTAAAGAAGCACTACAGGAGCAGGTTTCTCAGTTGAAAGAAGCACTAAGTCAATTGAAGAATCCAGGGTCACTCTGGTTTCTCAGTTGAAAGAAGCACTACAGGAGCAGGTTTGAGTTCATAAATTTATCATTATCACCATCATTTTGTTCATGCATGTTTTAAATTGTTATTGCGTTATATGCAGAGAATTGATCGTGAAGTGCTTGAAAATGACCGTGAAGTGAAGTGCATTGACCGTGAAGTGCATCGAAATGACCGTGAACATAAACGAAATTACCGGATATGATCGTGAAATGCATGGAAATAGCTGTGAAGTGAAGAGAATTGATCATGAAGTGCATCGAAATAGCCGTGAAGTGAAGTGCATTGACTGTGAAGTGCATCGAAATGACCGTGAACGTAAACGAAATTGCCGGATATAATCGTGAAGTGCATCGAAATGGCCGTGAAGTGAAGTGCATTGACCGTGAAGTGCATCGAAATGGCCGTGAAGTGAAGTGCATTGACCGTGAAGTGCATCGAAATGGCCGTGAAGTGAAGTGCATTGACCGTGAAGTGCATCGAAATGACCGTGAACGTAAATGGAATTGCCGGATATGATCGTGAAATGCATGGAAATGGCCGTGAAGTGAAGAGAATTGATCGTGAAGTGCATTGAAATGGCCATGAAGTGAAGTGCATTAACCATGCAGTGCATCGAAATGACCGTGAACGTAAACGAAATTGCTGGATATGATCGTGAAATGCATGGAAATGGCCGTGAAGTGAAGAGAATTGATCGTGAAGTGCATCGAAATGGCCGTGAAGTGAAGTGCATTGACCGTGAAGTACATCGAAATGACCGTGAACGTAGACGGAATTGCCGGATATGATCGTGAAATGCATGGAAATGGCCGTAAAGTGAAGAGAATTGATCGTGAAGTGCATCGAAATGGCCGTGAAGTGAAGTGCATTGACCGTGAAGTGCATCGAAATGACCGTGAACGTAAACGAAATTGCCGGATATGATCGTGAAATGCATGGAAATGGCCGTGAAGTGAAGAGAATTGATTGTGAAGTGCATCGAAATGGCCGTGAAGTGAGTGCATTGATCTTGAAGTGCATCGAAATGACCATGAATGTAAACAAAATTGCCGGATATGATCGTGAAATGCATGAAAATGGCCGTGAAGTGAAGAGAATTGATCATGAAGTGCATCGAAATGGCCATGAAGTGAAGTACATTGACCGTGAAGTGCATCGAAATGACCGTGAACGTAAACGAAATTGCCGGATATGATCGTGAAATGCATGGAAATGGCCGTGAAGTGAAGAGAATTGATCGTGAAGTGCATTGAAATGGCCGTGAAGTGAAGTGCATCGAAATGACCGTGAACGTAAACGGAATTCTATATTGAATGTTTTCGACCCTTTGATTACACAAAGGATGGTGACCGTCCATTTTCAAAGCAAAAGAACCAAATTTCAAATGGTTGAAATGATTAAATTTACGATATTTTATTTATAGCTTATCCACAACTTAAGTCCGGACTCATCATATAAATGGTTTGGATCAACTAGAAGACAATCTAGATTTAAAGAAAAAAAGACCTGACTTATTACATTGCAGTATGTTGGGATGTATTCATGAAAACCTCTGTACTTTTTTTTCACCTTTGTACTTTTTTTTCTTTTTTCTTTTTATTTTTGACAAGGAGAACTTTTTCTCCCCTACAATTTTCTCTAATACATATATAAATATGTATATATAAGCATATAAAAAAAAAAATTCTCTTTTTTTATTCATTTCGTTCTTTATTCATTTAATAAATATATTTCTTAAACCACAATGAGCTACTTGACGTACCAGGATTTGGGGGTAGGAGATGCTACTTTAGCTAAACAACCTACTTATTTTCCAAGATTCCATCAGGTTGATGGTCGAAAATTCATTTCATTCACTTCGTAGCCAATTTCAATCAGTTCGTGGTCAATTTCATTCATTTCATTTCACGGCCAATTCCATGCATTTCACGGTCAATTCCCTTCACTTTCACGGTGCGTGGAAATGGCCGTGAAGTGAAGTGAAATGACCGTGAAGTGAAGTGAAATGACCGTTAAGTACGTGGAAATGGCCGTGAAGTGAAGTGAATTGACCGTGAAGTGCGTCGAATTGACTGTGAATCAACATGGAATCGCCGGGAATGACCGTGAAATGCATGGAAATGACGGTGAAGTGAAGTGAAATGACCGCGAAGTGCGTGGAAATGGCCGTGAAGTGAAGTGAATTGACCGTGAAGTGCGTCGAATTGACCGTGAATCAATATGGAATCGCCGGGAATGACCGTGAAATGCATGGAAATGACGGTGAAGTGAAATGACCGCAAAGTGCGTGGAAATGGCCGTGAAGTGAAGTGAATTGACCGTGAAGTGCGTCGAATTGACCGTGAATCAATATGGAATCACAGGGAATGGCCGTGAAATGCATGGAAATGACGGTGAAGTAAAGTGAATTGACCCCGAAGTGCGTGAAAATGGCCGTGAAGTAAAGTAAATTGACCATGAAGTGCGTCGAATTGACCGTGAATCAACACAGAATCGTCGGGAATGATCATGAATTGCATGGAAATGACGGTGAAGTGAAGTGAAATGACCGCGAAGTGCATGGAAATGGCCGTGAAGTGAAGTGAATTGACCGTGAAGTGTGTCGAATTGACTGTGAATCAACATGGAATCGCCGGGAATGACCGTGAAATGCATGGAAATGACGGTGAAGTTAAGTGAATTGATCATGAAGTACGTGGAAATGGCCGTGAAGTGAAGTGAATTGACCGTGAAGTGCGTCGAATTGACCGTGAATCAACACGGAATCGCCGGAAATGACCTTGAAATGCATGGAAATGACAGTGAAGTGAAGTGAAATGACCGCGAAGCGCGTGGAAATGGCCGTGAAGTGAAGTGAATTGACCGTGAAGTGCGTCGATTTGACCGTGAATCAACACGAAATCGCCGGGAATGACCGTGAAATACATGGAAATGACGGTGAAGTGAAGTGAAATGACCGCGAAGTGCATGGAAATGGTCGTGAAGTGAAGTAAAATGACTGTGAAGTGCGTCGATTTGATCGTGAATCAACACGGAATCGCCGGGAATGACCGTGAAATGCATGGAAATGACGGTGAAGTGAAGTGAAATGACCGCGAAGTGCGTGGAAATGGCCATGAAGTGAAGTGAATTGACCGTGAAGTGCGTCGAATTGACCGTGAATCAACACGGAATCGCCGGGAATGACCGTGAAATGCATGGAAATGACGGTGAAGTTAAGTGAAATGACCGCGAAGTGCGTGAAAATGGCCGTGTAGTGAAGTGAATTGACCGTGAAGTGCGTCGAATTGACCATGAATCAACACGGAATCACCGGAAATGACCTTGAAATGCATGGAAATGACAGTGAAGTAAAGTGAAATGACCGCGAAGCGCGCGAAAATGGCCGTGAAGTGAAGTGAATTGACTGTGAAGTGCGTCGATTTGACCGTGAATCAACACGAAATCGCCGGGAATGACCGTGAAATACATGGAAATGACGGTGAAGTGAAGTGAAATGACCGCGAAGTGCATGGAAATGGTCGTGAAGTGAAGTGAAATGACCGTGAAGTGCGTCGATATGACCGTGAATCAACATGGAATCGCCGGGAATGACCGTGAAATGCATGGAAATGACGGTGAAGTAAAGTGAAATGACCGTGAAGTGCGTGGAAATGGCCGTGAAGTGAAGTGAATTGACCGCGAAGTGCGTTGAATTGACCGTGAATCAACATGGAATCGCCAGGAATGACCGTGAAATGCACGGAAATGACAGTGAAGTGAAGTGAATTGACCCCGAAGTGCGTGAAAATGGCCGTGAAGTGAAGTAAATTGACCATGAAGTGCGTTGAATTGACCGTGAATTAACACGGAATCGCCGGGAATGATCATCAAATGCATGGAAATGACGGTGAAGTGAAGTGAAATGACCGCGAAGTGCGTGAAAATGGCCATGAAGTGAAGTGAATTGACCGTGAAGTGCGTCGAATTGACCGTGAATCAACACGGAATCGCCGGGAATGACCGTGAAATGCATGGAAATGACGGTGAAGTTAAGTGAATTGACCACACAGTGTGTGGAAATGGCCGTGAAGTGAAGTGAATTGACCGTGAAGTGCGTCGAATTGACCGTGAATCAACACGGAATCGCCGAAAATGACCTTGAAATGCATGGAAATGACAGTGAAGTGAAGTGAAATGACCGCGAAGCGCGTGGAAATGGCCGTGAAGTGAAGTGAAATGACCGTGAAGTGCGTCGATTTGACCGTGAATCAACACGGAATCGCTGGGAATTACCGTGAAATGCATGGAAATGACGGTGAAGTGAAGTGAAATGACCGCGAAGTGCGTGAAAATGTTCGTGAAGTGAACTGAAATGACCGTGAAGTGCGTCGATTTGACCATGAATCAACACGGAATCGCCGGGAATGACCGTGAAATGCATGGAAATGACGGTGAAGTGAAGTGAAATGACCGCGAAGTGCGTGAAAATGGCCGTGAAGTGAAGTGAAATGATCGTGAAGTGCGTCGATTTAACCGTGAATCAACACGAAATCGCCGGGAATGACCGTGAAATGCATGGAAATGACGGTGAAGTGAAGTGAAATGACCGCGAAGTGCGTGGAAATGGCCATGAAGTGAAGTGAATTGACCGTGAAGTGCGTTGAATTGACCATGAATCAACACGGAATCACCGGGAATGATCGTGAAATGCATGGAAATGACCGCAAAGTGCGTGAAAATGGTCGTGTAGTGAAGTGAATTGACTGTGAAGTGCGTCGAATTGACCGTGAATCAACACGAAATCACTGAGAATGACCGTGAAATGCATGAAAATGATGGTGAAGTGAAGTGAATTGACCGCGAAGTGCGTGGAAATGGCCATGAAGTGAAGTGAATTGACCGTGAAGTGCGTTGAATTGACCGTGAATCAACACAGAATCACCAGGAATGACCGTGAAATGCATGGAAATGACGGTGAAGTGAAGTGAAATAATCGCGAAGTGCATGGAAATCACCGTGAAGTGAAGTGAATTAACTGTGAAGTGGATTTTTAACCATCGACCCAATGGAATCTTGGAAAATTACTATGATGGTTGTCTAAATTAGCTTCTCTTACTCCAAAATCATATATGGTACGTTAAGTAACTCATTATAGTTTAGGAGATATGCTTGTTAAATTAATAGACAAAGAAATGAATTAAGAGATAGAAAAAAAAATTTATATACTTATATATACATATTTACATAATTATGTATTTGAGAAAAATTTAAGGGAGAAAAAGTTCTCTCCAGAAAAAAATTTAAAAAAAAAAATAAAAATACAAAGGTGGAATAGCGATTTGGGGCCGACTGGGTTTGGACTCGGTCGACCGGGTGAGTGGGATAGCGAGTCGGGGTCGACGATCCGGTCGACCGGACCAGTCTGATTTTTTTTTTTTTTTTCCGTTGTAATTTTATTGCTGTTTATGGGTCCCATTATAATGTATGTGTTATATCCAAGCCGTCCATATATTTGGCGAACTCTTATTAAGGCTTGAGATGAAAAATAAGTCAGATCTAACTATCAAGTGGGCCACACCGTAAAAGGCAATGGAGGATTGAACGTCTACCATTGAAATCCTTTCATTGGTCACAGAAGTTTTGGATCATTATGAAATTTGTTTTTTCTCTTCATCAAGGTCTTTGTGACCTTATGAATAGATTGGATGGAAAATATATGTTATGGTGGGCCTTAAAAAGTTTTCAACGGTGAAAATCTATTTTCCCGCTGCTCGTTGTGGTGTGGTCCAATTGATCTTTGGGTATGATTTTTTGTTTTTGATAATGCTCCGAAATGATCTCGAAATACGGATGAACGTTGTGGATATATTAAATACATAACTGTGGGGCCCATGCAACGTTGATATCTTTTGAACCGTTCGTACAACTCGGAGTTCGCGGAGCGTAAGCGCTCGTCTTCGAGCACCAGGCGATCCGCCTCAGGAAGGAAAGCAGGCGCATTTTCGACCTGAGAAATGGGGCCGTACAGCTGGGGAGTATTCGTGGAAGGTAAAAAGCGAGTGGGCTTAAAAAGGTTGTGGGCCATATACTGGTCGTACAGTTGGAAATTTCTCCCCCAAATATCCTCTCTACCGTTCTACCACCTTTTTCTGGTGAGGCACGTACAGAGCAAGTTTAGATGCACCATCAAAGGGACATTTCATGCCATTTTCAGCCAAACTAGTTTTAATGCAGTGTGTTTGGATGCAATTTCATGAATTCCATGTTGATTCCTTTGAAATAAGTGCCGGTAGAAAATCAATTGAATTATTTTTCAAACAATCAATGGTCAATTCACAAAAATTCCTTTTTATGGCAGTCACTCACAAACCAACCGAAATAGTATTTTAGTCAATATTTGAAAATTCAAACGGGAACTTGAACTATTAGCCTACTTTCCTCTACTTCGGCTTGATTTAAATTTTTTATCTCATCTTTTGGCTAGATCACTCGTGCTGTAACATCCCATTTCAAACATAGCTAATCCCTTTGGTGCGGTTCATCATAATTTTAGATCGTCTTTCTTTTTGGACCCATGCCCTGATTAGGAAAAACTAATAGGGCATGGGTCCCACGTCATGGACCCATGCCCTATCAGTGCTTGTTAGTTCTGCTCAATTTTCTACCAGGTTATGGGCCAGGCCTGGTGTCAGCTTCACCCCCTATTTTAAACTATATGGACTTGGCTTGTGGGCCTGGCCTATTCAAAATTTGGATTTTGATTTAGCTGGGCCTTGTTGGTTTTAGACAAGATGTCAAGCAAGGTGATTACCATAACTGAGTAAGGAATATTTCATAATGGTCGTAACCAGGATCATAATAACTATAGAATATTTATTATGATATTTTTCCTCATTAAGAAAAGTTGTTTATATATATATATATATATATATATATATATATATATATATATATATATATATATATACACATCTTAATTGTGTCAACTTTTTGAGAACTCATCATAGTTGATGTGGCTCCAAAGTTTGAATGGTAAAAAAGCACCTCATGAAATCCCTATGGCCCAAGTTTTACTTTGATCCAAAACTTTAGTGGGCGTGGACAACAAAAATGGTTTCTGCCATTGATTTGCAACTCTTTTCTATGGCTCATCAGAATTTTGGATCACATTGAAAATTTACCCTTTGGGATTTTATAGGATGCCGCATCACATGGACTGTTTGGATTAGACATCTAGGACGTGTGCAAAGGTGCGCACGTTTGTAGGTGCATAGGTGAGCATGCTTCTCTCCCCCTCTCTATATATACCCACCAGTGTGTGACACTTATCTTAACCATTCTGACATGGCATGTTGATGAGTAGTAGTAATAAGGTAAAATGTCTGAGTCTAGAAAGAGACATGGCATTGACCTGCAAGTCGCATTATTTACTCCCATGGAGAAACGGTAAGAGACCGTCATTGCATCGTAGCCATAAGACATAAAAGGCCACGCCATTTGTGGCTCAGCATCAATCTGTACCATAGGCTCGTTTGGATGCTCAGAAAACTCACTTTAGATATCCACGTCCATTTCTAGTTTTTTAAACTTATGGACATTGATTTACATGTATTGTGTTAGGACACATAGGCAAGGCTGTCCATGGAGTAGAGAGCTTGTCTTGGAGAATTGAATTTTCAATTACTTGGAAAGGCTTGTAAAAACTGATGAGCTTGTGTCGAACAATAACATAGCCAAACACATTTAGATCAGTTTTCCGAGCATCCAAATTGGCCCATAGTACTTATGTTATATGTAACTATTTTAAATATTAGAAAATTTCCTGTTAACTTTCAAATTATAATATAATTAAAATATTAAGTCTGGTCTAGTCAATTCTTTGGGTTTTCCTGACCTGGCTGGACATCAAGTCGACATATTTTTGGGTTTTGAACCATGGTCCATGATGTTTGAGTTGAATACTTTTGGGTTTTGAATTATGGCCCTATGGTGTTTGAGTAGAATATTTGACCAGAACCACTTTCCATGACATTACCATCATTTCAGTGCTTATGGTAGAAACTAGTAAAAAACCATGGTTGTGAAAGAGCATCAGCGGCCATCAAATGGGTGGTATAAAAGATGGCCAACGGACCACATTCGAATAAAGCCAGGGATATCATATGCAAATGATTTGCACCAGGAAAAAAAAAAATACATTTTCACTGCCAAAACAAAAACCCAATGGAGTTGCAGAGAAAATTGGGCGTTTCAAATAATGAAAATAAGAACAGTAACTACTGTACTCAACAACATCTTTTTAAGTCCTGGATACAATACAAAGTATATTATGGTAAGAATATCTACTGTTCTAAAATTTTAAGTTTTCAATATTACAATATTTTGGCTAAGGTCATGTTTGTTTATACTAAGTATCATGAAATATATTGATTGAAACTTCACCATTCATAAAATTTAGATTTAAACTCAAATAAGTTATTTTCTACAACCTTTCAAAAAATTTGAAAGAATGCAATTGGGCACTGAGGGCCTTGTTGCCTCTTAAGCCCTAGAGTAGCTTTCGTACCTTATTTTTGTGTATGTCTACTCACTTGATAAACAGATAACTTAGAAATTTAAGTGAGAAATAGGAATTTTATCAATTTTTCTGGCTGGCCTGGCCTAGGCCCTCTCTCTCTCTCTCTCTCTCTCTCTCTCTACATATATATATATAATCAGGCTTGGGCTTCCTATACTAGGCCCATCGTAGGCTTGGGCCTTGGATCTTAAGTTTTGGGCTGGGTCAGGCTTGCCCAAACCAGACCCATTGCCACCTAAGCACATTTCACATTTCAAGGCCATATGTGATGGGAGGCATGTTGGATCGGGACAATCTAATCGATGGGTCTGCATGGGATGGAAAACCAGAAAGGTCGGATTATTCTATCCATCATTTACGTGTAACTTTCGTAGCTGAATATCAACGGGCGGTTATTTTTTCTTTTCACCGTTCATTTGAAAGGATACTATTTGGGTGGCTAGAATCACCTTATTACGTAAAAATTTGTGCTGTGGATTATCCACTGTAGAGCCCACTAGGTGGATAGTGCTAGGAAGTTGGAACCGACCGTAGAAACTTGAGGATGGAGTATTGGGTACGCTGTATTGTGTATGTCCTATCCAATCCAATCATCAGGTGAATTCCATCAGGATGAAGGGACACAACAAAAATTAGTCCATTCCTAACATCAGACTGACCACGCCACGTGAATATATATAATTTTAATCATGATTATAGATTGCTCCATTTATTGTTTTCTTTCTGAGTTTCAGATCAGAATGATTCTTCAGATTTACGGTGATCATGTGGGGGGTCAAGAGATGCACCGTTTGGATTCAGCCTACATATCACAGGTGGGAACCACATAACTTTGGACGTTTGAAGGCATGTGATCTTTCCCCGCATAGTTTAAGGTAAGGGGAGTTTAGTTCCCCAGACGCGACCCATTATTACTTGGGTCCATCTATGTGGGGTCTATGTCAGGATTATCTAGGGCATGTCAGGTATGATTAGGTTTGGTCCCAAATATCCTTTCTACCATTCTACCACGCTTTCTGGTGAGGCACGTGAAGAGCTGGCTTGGATGCACCATCAAAGGGACATTTCATGCTATTTTCAGCCGAACCAATTTTAATGCAGTGTGTTTGGATGCACTTTTATGAATTCCATCTTGAATCCCTTGAAATAAGTGGTACAGATCTTACATGTAGAAAATCAATTGAATTATTTTTCCAACAATCAACGGTCAATTCACAAAAATTCCTTTTTACGGAAGTTACTCACAAACAGGCCCAAATAGTATTTTAGTCAATATTTGAAAATTCAAACTGGAACTTGAACTATTAGCCTACTTTCCTCTACTTTGGCTCGATTTAAAGTTTTTATCTTGTCTTTTGGCCAGGTCGCAACATCCCGTTTCAAACCTCACTAATGCCTTTGGTGTGGCTCACCGTAATTTTAGATCATCTTTATTTTTGGAGCCATGCCCTATAGTGATTAGGAAAAACTAATAGAGCATGGGCTCCACGTTATAGACATATGCCCTATCAGTGCTTGTTAGTTCTGCTCAAATTTCTACCAGGTTGTGGGCCAGGCCTAGTGTCAGCTTGGGCTCTGATTTTAAACTTTATGGACTTGGCTTGTGGGCCAGGCCTATACAAATTTTGGATTTTGATTTGGATGGGCTCACAATAGCTAGGCCTTGTTGCTTTCTGCACAAGATGTTGAACTATTTGGGCTCAGCTTATTTAGATCACTTTTTTATTCACTGGGCTTCAGCCCATTGACTGCCCCATCTAACGTGCACCTAACATGGCTTCCATCCGGAGGCAGTCAGATGATCTGAAACGTTTGTCTTCCATGTGCTATTGACGGGTGGCCTTAGTCCATAACTAAGGGCATATGGATGCCCATGATCATTAACATTGAAAATGCATGTGTACCATTGGCAATCAAAAATTGACTGTCTATATTCAAATTCATAAACCAACGGTCACAGTTATCCTTTATCCATGATCATTGGATCCGATCCGGATAATTTTTTTTTCCCCAGAAAGCATATCAGCCGGTCGTCTCTCCAATCTGTCCAATGACAAATTTTGAATAGGTCGGGTCCAATGGGCACTTGATGGTGACCCCATAATATGTGGTGGATATTCTAGCTGAGCATCAGTTGACTTGGCCCCAGTGGTAGGATGAACGGCTAAAAAATCAGGTGGTCGATTCATTAATTAGGTGGGCCATTAGTGAGCATTTACACATCCATACATATGCTTCTGTGGCGGACATTTCAGCATAGCATAATAAATATAAACCTTTTTTATTTCTAAACGGGCAAAATCTAGGGTTGTCAACGGGCCTGGCCAAGTAAAATTCAAGCAAGGCCCGTGTTGCTTAACCTAAGCCCAAACCAAGAGTAGGCTTGTGACCGGCCAAAATAGTCCAGCCTGCGCCCCTCCTATAAGTTTATTAGGGCCCGACCCAAGCCCGGGCCCAAGACAGTGCGGCCCTTAAAGCTGTTAAAAGGAGCCGTTTAGGTGCTGCCCGGCCTCACCCAAGATGGTGCAGCGCTTACCTTGGAACCAATCTTGATATATTTATTCTAAATCCATGCCGTCGATCTGTTTCTCCGGATCATTTTAGGATATGAGCCCAGAAATGAGGCAAGTACAAATCTCAAGTGAACCATATCATGGAAAACATTTGTGTGACATTATCAATAGATTGGATGCCGAATAAACATTATGGTAGACCGTAGAACATTTTTAACGGTGGGACGTTTGATCAATACTGTTGGCATGGTCCTCCTTATATTCATTTCATTTTTGGGGTTGTGTCCTAAATTGATCTGTCCCAACAAAGGGACGGCATGGATATATATAATAAATTCATCAAGGTGGGCCCTATGGTAAGGGCTGCACCGTCTTAGGGTTGGGCCCGGGATGAACCTTAATCTGCTTCTGCATTAAAATCGTGATTTAGGCGGGGCATACCAAAGAAAATAGATCTATCCTTAATTCTTGTAAGGACCATCATAATGAATATGCAAAATCCATTCTAACTGTTAGATGCCATACCACTATTTAGGCATAGGGCCCATAAATCACTTCCATCAGTGATTCATGTGGGCCAGACTAAGGGAAAATATTTGGAGGGTGAGCATTGTTGAATATAATGTTACAAATCATATGGCCCACTTGAATTATCGATGGGGCATAATTTTGAGTTCTGGACCAATCATGGTGTGACACACCTTATAGACAGGGTGAATTTCACATTGACACTAAGGTGGTGCTTACTCAAGTAAATATGATTTAATGCTAACATATAACATGAAGATTATGAAAGAGCCCATAAAATAATTTAATTAACAAAAGATATTAATCCATTAAGTAATTAAAAGTAAATAATAAGAAATAAAATCTAATTTAACTTAAAAACACATGCTCACATGTTAAGAAATTATATAAATTAATTAAAACTAAGTTCGATAGAAAGAAAACTTTCAATTTAACATATGCACGTTCTATACTCAAGGGATATATTCATAACTTTTATAATTAGAGATAGGAAGGAAAAAAATCTGAAATATGAAGAATTATACTTAATGTGTTTTGGAAGGAAAATTGAAACGAATCTAATATTCATTAATTGAGGTACGAGGTCTACATCTATTCTCACACCATTTTCTCTTTCCTCTAAACATAAGGCATTGTCTATTTTTTATTTTTAGAGAATCTATCATTTTGTGCTTACGAGATCCACTAACACTATTAAATGTATAATCCTACATTATGCTTATAGTAAAAAACTTAAGATGGCTCATGATTTAAGTAAGTCAAATCAAGAAAAATAATTGGGAGAGAAATGTCCACCTGTGATTTTTAGAAGGCTCACTGCAATCATTATATAAAATATATTTCAACCGTTACCGAAACTAAGGGCTCTGCTTAAACATGAGGCGAATCAAATATTCAAGTGATTGACATAAATAAAAACATTTTGAAGGGTGATCATTGCTTTGCACACTTTACCACACGTGGTCCACCTAAAAGTGGACGTGGCTGATTTTTAAGTACTCCACTTTACACGGGGTGACACACGCACCCAATAGATACACCCACACACTGCACGCCGTAGTGAGATTTCACCACTTATGGGTATCGTACCCAAGACCCCATGCTGAAACTCCACGGAGTCTATTACGGAGGTAATTAATCGAACCCGAACCGAAATAGGATACGTTTGGCTAGTGACCCCACCATCACCTAGGTAACTAGTGTCTAAGCTCTATGGGCCTCACCATAATGTAATTTTTTTTTTTTTCATGGAATACATCTATTTTGCTAGATCTTTTTAGGCCATGAGCCCAAAATGATGCGGATCCAAATATCAGATAGGCTACACTACATAAAATAGTGTGGATTGAATGCTTAGGGTTGAAAATTTTTCAGGGTACAGAAATTTTGGATGAAGCTGATATATTTGTTTTCCTTTATTTAGGCTTGTGTGAACTTATCAACAGGTTGGATGGCTAACAAACATGACAGTGGGTTGTAGAAAGTTTCTAATGGTAGACATTCAGTCAACATTAATTGCCACGATATGCCAACCTGAGATTTGGATTTGCTTACTTTTGGTCTCATGTCCTAAAATAATATGAAAAATAGAAGAAGATGGATAGACAACATGGATTAAACACATGTAGATCCTACCGATCTTTGGCATCAGCCAGCTGGCTGTTGGGGTCGCTAGCCAAACTGCGTCCGGTGAAATCGACCACTGTGGGGCTCATGTAGTCTTTTTATGACTCCCAACCCGTCCAACACGTGTACCCTACTATTATTTTTTTTCTCGTCTACCACCATGGTTGGGTATACGTGTTGTATACGTTGAATGGGTCATACACACCACCTGGAACGAGGAATGGTCTATTCACCACCGTCTGTTCCGTGTGGCAGAAGTATCCACAAATGCATTTCGGTCATTTTCCCCAAAATGCTTCAATTGGTCAAAGGCATGGTTTGGTGGTACTTGAATTTTTAATTTAATTTTATTTATTTTTTGTGGTAAAATGCCATCCTTGTACTTCGTCTGTTGTTTTTATTTTATTTTTATTTTTTAATTTATGTGGAACACATTATCTCTCCACGTGTACCTGTAAATAGTTGTGGCAAATTTTAAGCCGGACGCGGATTAGATACCGACAGGTTGAATAGCCAGACTTGCTACTGAAGTGTCGTCACCAAGTTTTGTTGGGGCCACCATGATGTATGTGTTGTATCCACACCGTCCATTCATTTGGAGATATCAGTTTAGGCATGAAACAAAGAATGAGTCAGATACAAAGCTCAAGTGACCCCACCACAGAAAACAGTGGAGAGAGTGACGCTCACCATTAAAAAATTCCAAGGGCGATAAAAGATTTCACTCAAGCTGAAATTTGTTTTTTCCCCTTCTTTGATGTTTGTATTAACTTATAAACAGGCTGGATCCCAAATAAACATCACAGTGGACCTTAGGAAGGTTTCAACGGTGGATGTCTCTCTCCCCACTGTTTTCTATGGTAGGGTCCACTACAGATTTGGATCTGATTCATTCTTTGTATCATGACTTAAAATAATCTCTCCAAATGGATGGACAGTATAGATACAACACAAATATCTTAGTGGGCCCCACAGAAATTGATGACGTCACTTTAGTGGGAGTCTGGCTATTCGACCTGTCAGTATCTAATCTGCGTCCTTAATTCACGCTTCAAATGAAAGGGGACCTTTGTTGATTATGCTAAGCTTCCCTTTGTCTTCGTGCACTTTTGGCCCTTATTGAATGGCCTGAATTTTCAGTGAGTTTACCTACGTTTGGATGAATGGGATGGATATGACAGGAACATCCATGGATGTTGTCATTTTGAATTTGGATTCCGATTGCAATAATCATTATCAAGAGTACCATTTACACAATATTACAACAATCCTATTCATGCATTTTACTTCATTATTAAGGTATTGAAAGAGAATATTTTTCTTTAAAATTTTCTTACGGCCTGTTTGGATTCACGCATAGTATTGTATTTGGGCACTGTTCATGTATACATTGGACGATTTTCAGAATACATCTAAATCACTCAGATACTAATCAATGTTTAGATAGGAGGTATTGTTTGACATAGTATACAATATGTTATGCAGATCAATGTTTGGATAGGACGTATTATATCTGTGTATTGTACAACCTTAATTAGGTTGGGTGGCTTGTTTGACGTATGGAACTTTCTGATTTCTAGCTTAGATGATTTTCACGTTGAAATGTACTAAATGAACGGTCCCGATCTTACACAGCATAGGTACCAGATATCTTGTAATTGTATAAATTTCAAACTTTCATCCGTTGCTGAATACAGCGCAATGAGTACAAAGTATTGACGGCAACAGAACCCACTAACAATACTCTACCATCGGTTCAAAAATTTGGCTGAAATTTGTATTCGCACACATGGGATTCAACTCCTATTCACTCTAATCCAAACATGGTAAACATCAAATCATAACTTCTAATACAATACAATACATTCCAAAACGTGAATCCAAACAGACTCTTAAGATCCTTTCTTACCTATCTCTATCCATGTCTCAGGATGGACATGACGAGGTCAACCACCACCGACCTTAAAGATAACTACTTCAAATCCACGAAACTTCTTTAGACTTATCATAGAGATTTGTTGAAAAATAAAAATAAATTCTAATAAATTTGAAAATAAATTGATTGATGATAAAAACAAATTAATAATTCTTTAAATAGTGATATCAAACTTAGAAACAAGTTTTAGAATCAAAGTCCAACTCAAACTCTCTAAAAACGTGACTTACAATTGGTAAACTTACCATTTATATGCAACCATGATTTCCACTTGACTACATGGTTTTCGACCAAAATGGTATTTAGCCTAACTGCATGCATTATTTTTCTATTTTTTCTAAGTCTTTCATGTTGGGCATGCCTCCTAAAGCTCAAATGATCAAGACTTATGATCAAATTAAAACTTACTATAAATAGTAAAAATGAAATTAAAATGGACTTTTGACTACCGATCCGATGGATTCTTGCAAATCCGTTGTGGGCTACCTAGCATAGCGGGTTGGTTGGCTAAAATAGCTTCTCTTACCTCAAAATTATATATTGGATATCGAATAACTCATTCCGTTGTGTGAGATATGTCTGCTTTAGGGTTCTAATAGGCTTGATCTTCGCCTCCGATCAAGCCTTCTCTGGTCCATCTTGGCCATGAAAGTGTCCACGACTTGCTCTACGTCAGTCGGCATGCATGGGATATGAGCCATGTGATAAGTGGCTCCTCAAACATGAACACACTCTCTTGTGAACTTCTGGCCATGTACAGGTTATATCCATTGGAGTACATTTGTAGTAGGTACGCAGATTTAATTAGTGGGTAGTGTAGCTCATGTGTGCAGTTCGGATACTACCCCGACCAAGACTCAGCTAGAGACCAATGGTCCAGTCAGGGGCTTTGTGGGCCCATTGTGATATATGTGTTTTATTCAAGCTGTTTATCCATTTTGAAAGATCAAAAAGGAAACAGATGGAAGACTTGAGTGGAC
This sequence comes from Magnolia kwangsiensis, assembly GCA_037074715.1. Taxonomy (NCBI): domain Eukaryota; kingdom Viridiplantae; phylum Streptophyta; class Magnoliopsida; order Magnoliales; family Magnoliaceae; genus Magnolia; species Magnolia kwangsiensis. The sequence continues at coordinate 4,761,379 of CM073574.1, read as the reverse complement.
CAAACCGCAGGAAGAAGTGGTGACAATGACCACTGTTGAAACCTTCCTAGGACCCAATGTGATATTTATTTTCTATCCAACCTGCTCATGAGGTCGCATAGAGCTGGGTGAAGGGAAGACATAAATATTTACTTGATTGAAAACTTCTATGGCCCTCAAGAGGTTTTCAGTGGTTGGCATTCAATCCTCACTTTTCATGTTGCATGGTCCACTTGAGCAGTTAATCTGCTTGCTCATCATAAAAATATGATTTTAAAAAATAAATGGACAATGTAGATAACACACATACATCATGGTGGGGTCCACAGGGAGCCTGACAGGACCGTCCTTCCTAAAAGTCTGCCCTAAATTTGAGCTCATTATTTAAAAGGCCGGTAATTTCATTTTTTTCAAAAAAAAAATCACCGGTCAATTTATTAGAAATTATTTCTATCTTAACCCTTATGAACACATACCCCCACACACTCATGCTGTAGTGGAATTTCACCATATTTGAACCCTGAACTAGATGTTAAAACTCGGGAGGGTCTACTATTGGAGCAAGAGTAAGGACACACGCACACATTCCTACCTTCTCGAGGATGCCAAGTAAATACACGCAGGTTGCCTGTGAAAGCCCCTGTCCATGGGTAACAATGCAACCAAATTCATCCATTTCACATTGGAGCAGAAACATTCGTCTCTAAGGTCGAGCATATTATTATTATTTATTATTTATTTTTGAAAACAAGAATTTATTGGAATCAATCAACAGTGTTACACATTCCCGTGGGCTGGCGGCCTGTGCTCTTCCAAGGAAAAAACAAAAGCATGGTCCACTCATCACACGAGTAACATGTGCATGTTTGAATGCGTAAACCATTCACTGCATTCGTCCAACCCTAAATCTCACAGATATGGCCCACATTATAAATATACCATCTAGATTTTTTTTAAGCCAAGCCATAGTCGTGTAAAGCATGGTCCTCGTCCCAATTATTTCTCCTAGAAGTCAAACGGTGCTTGGTAAGAGAGATTTAATTTTTGGTAGATTGCGTCTTACTCCATCTTTAAAAGAGCCAGTATGTATAAGAATGGGATCCACGCCGAAAAAAAAGGATTATTATTTCATGTGGGAAATCTATATATATATATATATATATATATATATATATATATATATATATATATATATATATATATATATAGAGAGAGAGAGAGAGAGAGAGAGAGAGAGACGCTCAGCTACGCATCAGTTCGCATGTTATTATGTGTGAACCTTTCTATCAACCATCAGATAAGATAGACGGTGTGGATGAAGACACTTTAAGCACGAGCTGAAAAAAGTGAGTTTCCTTCTTTTACACGCCTCTTCGCCCACTTTCTGAAGGATGCAGTGGAAGTCTTTTCACATAAAATTCATCGTTGAAATGCTAAGTGGGTCCTACCAAGATGTTAGTGATAAATCCATGTCATCCATATATTTTTAAAAATAATTTTATGCTATGAACCCAAAACCGAGGTAGATAAAATTCTTAAGTGGGCCATACATTGTTGATTGAACTCTCACCATTAAAAACTTCCTGGGGCTACCAAAATTTTGGATCACGCTAATATTTGCTTTTTTTTTTTTTACATCATCCAGGTCTATATGACCTAGTCTATAGGTTGGATGTCAAATAAATATCGCAGTGGGCCCTAAAAAATATTTAATAATGAGAATCATTATCACCATTGCTTCCTGTGGTGTGGTCCACTTGAGATTTGGATCTGCCTTAGTTTTGGGATAATGCCTTAAAATGATAAGGAAAAATGGATGGACGGGGTAGATTTCTCAAAAACATCATGGTGGGCCCCACCTAGATTTCCAACAAACTTTGCAAATTGTGTGTTTCATTAAGGGCAGATTTGATTCCTTGTGAAAGCCTTTCGCAGGAGGTTCCTACGCAAGGATGCTGGGTGGGGCCCACCACCATGTTTTTAGAAAATATACTTCATTCATCCGTTTGTCGAGCTTATTTTAGGAAAATCGACCAAAAATGAGGTGGATCCAAAACTAAAGTGGGCCACATGAGATGGAAAATTAGGAAAAGAAATACCTATCGTTGAAACCTTTTTAGGCTCCACCTTGATATTTATATGACATCAAAATCGTTTATAAGGTCATTAACACAAGGATGAAGTGAAAATATAAAAAAATTATCCTAAAAAAAAGGCTTTTATTGTCATAAAAATGTTTCAACAATTCTCACTGAATCCCTATTGTTTCCTCTTGTGTGGCCCAGTCGAGTCTTGGATCCGTCTCATTTTTTATCGCTTGTCCTAAAATTTGCTTGCAAAACTAATGAACAGAGTATATTTTCCAAAAACATGGTCGTGGGCCCCACCCGACATCCTTGCCCAGGGACTTCCTACCAAAGGCTTTCACAAGAATCCATGTCACGACAGAGGTTGAGTAGCTTACGCGGATTGGGTACTAGCAGAGGTTGAGTAGCCAAAGTCACTATTGGAGTGACGTCACCAAGTTCTGTGTGCCGCACATGATGTATGTGTTGTATCCCCACCATCCATACATTTGGAGAGATCATTTTAGGATATGGCCCAAAGAACGAAATAGATCTAAGGCTGGGGTGGACCCCACCATAGAAAACAGTGGTGAGAGTGACACCAACTGTTGGAACCTTTAAAAGGTCCACTGTCATTTTTATTTGAGATCCAATCTGTCCATGTGTTATCGCAGATATGAAAGAAGGGAAAATGGACTCCCTAATGAACTGAACATCACCAGGTTCTGTGGGCCACACCATGATGTATGTTTTGTATCTACACTACCCATCCATTTCGAGAGATCGTGTTAGAGCATGATCCAAAAAATGAGTTAGATCCAAAGATCTAGTGGACCCCACTGCAGAAAATAGTGAGGAGAGTGACGCCCACCATTAAAAAGTTCTGTGGGCCACAAAAGTTCTCAATCAAGCTAATATTTGTGTTTTCCCTTCTTTCATGTATTCGTTAACACATGAACAGATTGGATTTCAAATAAAAATTATGGTGGACCTTTTGAAGGTTTCAATGGTGGATGTTACTCTCACCATTGTTTTCTACGGGGGGGTCCACCCCAGCCTTGGATCTACCTCATTCTTTGGACCGTATCCTAAAATGATCCCTCCAAATGTATGGACGGTGGGAATATAACACATACATCATGTGGGGCACACATAACTTGGTGACATCACTTCATTAGCGACTTTGGCTACTTAACCTCGATCAGTATCCAATCCTCGTTGCCTACTTAACCTCTGTTGCTGATTTCCTGCAAAAGCTTTCCTGTGCTGGGAATCTAGGTGGGGCCCACTATTATATTTTTGAGAAATCTTATTTGTCCATCCATTTTTTGAGTTCATTTTAAGATATGAGGCAAAAAACGAAACGTATCCAATTCTCAAGTGGGCCGAAAACATGATAATTGAATGTTCACAGTTGAAATATTCGTGGGGCCAAACAAGTTTTGAATCATGCTATTATTTGTGTTTTTAGTTCATCCTAGTACAAATGGCGTTATTAACGGTATAGATGGCATGTAAACATCACTGTCGAACTTAGGGAGGTTTCAACGGTAGAAATTTCCCTAACTACCTTTTCATTTAGTGCGGCCTACTTGAGTCTTTTATCCTAATAAATTTTGGTCTTATTCCCTAAAACGATCTCAAGAAATGGATGGACGGAGAGGATTTCTCACAAATATGACAGTGGGCCCACTTGGGTTTCTAGCGCAAGAACTTCTTGCAAAAGGCTTTCGTAGGAAATCCTCATCCCATAATGACACACACAATTTGTAAAGTTCATTGGAAATCTAGGTGGGGCCCACCATGATGGTTTTGAGAAATCTACCCCATCCATCCATTTCTCCTTATCATTTTAGGGCACTATCCCAAAATTGAGGCAGATCCAAATTTCAAGTGGACCACACCACAGGAAGCAGCGGTGATAATGATTCTCACTGTTAAATATTTTTTAGGGCCCACCGTGATATTTATTTGACATCCAACCTATAAATTAGGTCATATAGACATGGATGATGGGAAATAAGTAAATATCAGCTTGATCCAAAATTTTGGTAGCCCCGGGAAGATTTTAATGGTGAGAGTTCATTCAACACAGTGTGGCCCATTTGAGAATTTGATCTACCTCAGTTTTGGGTTCATACCATAAAATTATTTTTAAAAAATGTATGAATGACGTGGATTTATCACTAACGTCTTAGTGGGACTCACTAAGCATTTCAGCGGAAGAATTTTATATGAAAAGCTTCTACCGCATCCGTGGGTGAAAAGGCGTGCAAGAGAAGGAAACTCGCCTTTTTTAAGCTTGTGCTAAGAGCACCTTCATCCATATCGTCTTCCTTACCCGATGGTTGATAGGAAGATTCACATGTAATGATGTGCGAAGCAGTGCGTAGCTAAGTGTTCCTTATATATATATATATATATATATATATATATATATATATATATATATATATATATATATATATATATATATATATATATATATATATATATAATGAAAGCTTAAAAAGGATATTTTAGAAAACATGCAGATAAGTATTTTTGATTAGTCAAATTTTTTTTTTCATAAGTACTAAATGGAGTATCAGCTGCAGTGGGGCCATAATTTCAGTTTGGGCGATAACACATTCGGGCAATGTGTATAATGGCAACCTCTATACATGCCAACGGTCATAAGCCTTCACCTATGAAATGACTCTCATGATATACATGGTCTAAGGATGAGGACAATACTATTCTTCATCAACCTCATCATCATCTTAATGACATTATCAAAATGCAACATTGCATGCATGTTAGAATTTTTAAGTTAAAATGTAGTAAAAGGAAATATATTTTTTCTTCAAAAATTCAATTCAATACATTGATCTAAGTATCTCCATTGCAATAATTTAAAGTTTTACACAAATCTAAATTTGATCCTCGCCTCTTACATCCTCATAAAAAAATTGACATGATAGTAGTCAAACATCTACCCCATCAGTTTGATGTGGGATTTTGACCGTACTCACCTCGAAGTTTGGGTCAATTACCTCGATCGCTAGGAAACTACATATATTCCCCATAGGGCCTTCAGACAGATTTTGGACCTTGTTTCGGATGAAAATAACCCTGACCATGGTTCGTGAATTGTACGGTCCTAGCATGAAGCATAATCACCCGTTGTCTTAACCCCCGAGAAATGGACGGATTGGTTACTCCGTGGGACACCGGCCAATGCTTGGTGCTTGGCGCTCCATGGGCTCCACCATCAAGTAAGTGTTTCATCCATGCCGTCCATATATTTCTACGGATCATTTTATGGCAAGAGACCAAAAACAACCATGATCCTATCACGGCGGGCCTACGGGGATTTTAATGGTGAATATCCAATAACTTTAATTTCCCCACAGTGTGGTCCACCCGAGAGTTATATCACCCTCATTTTTTGGTTAGATCCATAAAAGGATATTTTAGACTGGACGGATGGCTTGGACGAAGCACATACATCATGCTGGGGCCCGCAGACCACCGATCACCTGCACCACGAGCTTCGAAATTGACAATTGTCGCATTTATGTACATTTTAAAACACCATCTCTTTCCTCTTCTTTTGATTTCCTACAGAAGCCAAGATCCAGGGACCAACATCCAGAGAGTGACGCTTTTTCTCCTCTTCACTTCGCTCCTCTGAAAGCCTCTTCCACTATGAGGTTTGTATTTTATTTTGTTTCAATCGTAGGTAGGCATCTGCCAAGCTAAAGGAAGAACAGAGTCGACAAGCCGAGGTACATTAGTGGTCACGCGAAAAGGAGCCAGACCACATTCATGCATTTAGTTGCTCTTTTATTCAAAATAATGGAGCAGATAATCGAAGAAACCATAGAACCCCTATCGCATTCTTCCTTTTTTCATGATCCCTTCTCCTTCCTCAGGCACGTTCATGATCTGCCTAAATCTCAATGGCCTTCACTGGAAGTTCTGAAGACAACTTCCGAACTCCGCCAACTGGACAATTTCAACGGACACCCAGCCATCGAAAAAGGGTTAGCTACTTCCATTTCCTTCTGCCCTGTCAGTTGCAGCTTTTGCATTTCTTTGGAATCATCGCCGTTGAGTTGAAATACTTCGCATACAACATGACAACCGCCACCGCTATAACATGACATCTAAGACCATAATCACAACACAATAGGAAGAATAGTCTCTTCCACCATCGCTGGTTGCCGGTTGAAGGGAGATCTTCTTCTTACTGTAAATGTCATTATGGTCATAGTTGTCATGTTAAATCGGTCGTGGCTGTCTTGCTGGAAAGGAGGCCAAGATGCATTTACGGTGTTTATCACATTAAATGGGTCGTGGCTTGCATGCTACATGTAGCGCTTATTCCGGACGGTTGCTCTGAATCCGAAGGAAAGGGTCATAGTGTTTGAGCACCGAAGATATCTCCATTTGCTTCATCTAAGGTGGAAGAAACCTGCAAAGTATTGACTTGCATGTCGAGCTTCTTTTCTGAAAGTCATTATATTATATGGGTCATGGTTGTCATGTTGTATGGATTGTAGTTGTCATGGATCATTCGTTTAACTTTACAATGGATCGTGATGTTGAGGTTATATGGGTCAAGCGTAGATTGTCCCAGTCTAGCCGCCCGCGTATTGTCGTCCTCTGCCCGTTGAAGATGAGCCGTTGTGGTGGTCAATTTGGATTGAGCCGAGTCCAAACGAGACTGAATTGGCCTTCTCCTGGAGCATCATGTCCCTTAGTTGGCCTTCTCTTACTAGGCCCTTCAACTTCTCCTATTCCTCGACAGAAGTCTTTAGCAGCTCTTCCAGCATGGCCTTCTCCTTTCAATCTTAGCATCACCTTTAGCCCCTCCCGAATCAGCAGTGACATCAGCTGCGTCCGAGAAAGAAAAGAGGTAAAAAGTATAAATCGACAATCAGAGCTAACAAATTGAGTAAGTTTAAGTGCTTACCGTATAACAGACCGAGGCGTAGTCATTGATGAACGACGCAGGTAGGCAACTAGGAGTATTTGCGATTGATTTGCCACCCAGTCAACTAGGAGACACTTGTGATAGCCGGGTGACAGTGATACTCCGATCCCAAGGGGGGTCGTAGTTTATAATGTAATATGAGATGTATTTGTCATGTCATATAAATAACAACAATGTTCTCAAACGGGCCCCAGTGAGGTTTGGTCGTGGATTGCATGGCAGGTTTATTGTGAAGATGACATGGGTCGTGGTTGTAATTTAACTTCGACGATCCACTATGCATAATAACCACGACACTACACAATGCATAATCACGACCCACTATTGATTCACGTTTCATCGGTCGTTATATCATTTGATATGGGTCGTGGTTGTAATGTTGTATAGATCTTGGCTGTGATGAAATTTGGGTCCATGTAATTATTAAAGGGTCTTGGTTCACCTGTTATACGGACCGTGATTTTTGTGTATCATGGTTCGTAGTTGTCATTTTGAAATGGGTTCGTGTTAATCATTTTGCATGGTCGTTGTTGCTTTATTTCATGTGTCATTATTGACAACAATGACATTGTTTATTCACACCACCCATTTACATGACAACCACGATCATTATATCATGAAAACCACGACTTATTGTATGTACACGATTGCCATGTTTTTGTAGCTCCGATACATAAAGGCTCCTTATTATCATCCACCTTGGGTCGTGGTTTTCATGAAACATGTGTCGTAACTGACATTATATAGGTATTTATTGTCATGATACATGGAACCGGCAATCGATTGATATGTAGGTTGTTGTGGTCAAAAAATATACATGAAGCATTAGTCGTATTAAAATGTTTGTGGTTGTAGAAAACACGATAATCTTATGAGAAACACGCCCCAGGCAATATGGTGTTATAATAAGTATATGGATCATGGTTCTGGTGTTATATGGGTCATGGTTCTCATGTAGTAAGGGTCGTGGTATTAGTGTCCCATGTGTTATTCACGATCTAGCGCTGATAAAAACCACGACCCAATGTACATGTTAACCATAATCACACATGACAGTGTCGTAGTTGTCATACACACTGGGTCGTGTTATATAAGTTTTATCTTCGGAACTAGCGCCACACTTTTTTTTAAGAAATCGCATTACGGTACTACCCCATGAACCCCTTGCAAGCAATTAGCAGGACCCCTCGGAATGTTTGACCAGCTTATAAAAGCGATTCTTGGGTTTGAAATTATTTTCACAAGCCAATTCGAAGCCAAATCCTATTGGAACACCTTAATCATTGATGGATTTCTTTGCTCTTTTAGTCAATGTAATAAGCAGATACTCGAAGGAGCCATCGAGTTCTTCTTGCATTCTTCCTCTATGGGTGATCCCTTCCATTTTCTTAGTGATGTTGACAATCTTCTTGAATATCAACGGCCTCCACAGAAAATTCTGAAGACACCTTCAATCCCACGGGAAATTCTGAAGATAACACCAGTCAATCCGCTTTCCATAAATTCCCTTTCCAAGGGATTTTGAATTGAAATTTTGAAAACCACTACCCATATAACACAGTCACTGCTAGAAGAGAAGCTAAAGTGGATTGAAGATAAGAGATCGTGATTTCTGTCTGATAATGGATCGTGATTTCCAGTTTATATGGGTGTCATTGTTTATAATGCAATATGGGATGTATTTGTCATGTTAGATCTGTCGTGGCTGTCTTATCACAAACAATTCTCTTCAACGGGCACCCATCATGGTTTACATGGAAGATTCGTCGTGAAGATGACATGGGTCGTGGTTCTCATGAATAATGGGTTGTGACTGTCACTGCATATGGCTCGTTGTTCTCATTTGTCAACAACGATCCACAATTCATTATAACAACAACACAACGCAATGTACAATCACGACCTACTAATGATCAAAGTCTCATTGGTCGTATGATTGATTGATATGAGTCGCTGTTGTAATGTCGTATATGTATTGGCTGTTATGATATTTGGACCCTGCATGTCAGTTTTAAACGGTCGTGGTTGTCTTGTTATACTGATCGGGGTGTCGTGTAATATGGTTCGTAGTTGATGCGAAACATCGATCATAGTTGTCATCTAATATGTTAAGACCTTAGTTTCTTGAACTGATTTTTTGCACTACCCATCTTCCTGTTTGTGGCTCGTGATTATCATCCACGTTGGGTCGTGGTTGACATTAAAAATGGATCGTGACTGTCATTATACAGGTCTTGTTTGTCATGATTCATGGACCCTGAATGGATTGATACATAGTTTGTTGTTGTCATTTAATGATCTCAGTGGTTTACGTGAAGCAATGGTCGTAATTTATCTTGGTAGTGGTTGTCACGTTAAATTCATAATGGTTCATTGTATATTGTTCATGGTTGTCGTCCGTGTTGGTTCTTCGCAAACACGACAACCACGATTCGTATAACCTGACGGCCATATCGATAGACAACTGCAGTCAACGCTTCACGTCAAACATGAACCATATAACACGACAAATACGATTTTTATTACACGACATCCACGACCCATATATCATTACATTCAGGATCCATAAATCAGGATAACCACGACCTTTACTACATTATAACTACGACCATAAGCAACGACAGTCACGACCCATATATCTTGCCTCGACCGTGATCATAGGGCTTCTCTCTGTTTGATCACGACCTTATAGTCTGAATTGTTCTGTCTTAGCTTTGTTGCGTTTCAGGCTGATGTGAAAGGCCTTCAAAAGAACTTCATATCTTGTGGATGAGCACCTATTCGGTGTCGGCGGACCCGGGGTGTAATGGCCTCTCTGGGATTCCAAGATGATATAACCTGACTTCTTCCGAGTTCTAGGCTAACGTCAAAGCTCTACAAAAGAACTCGTTATTTTGTAGTATGACAACAACCATCCATATAATACGACAAGAACGATTTGAAAAAAATGAAAACCACGACCAATAACAACCGACATCACGACTTATGTAATTTTGACAACAACGATCCATATATCATAACAACCACAATCCATTTCAAATGAAAAACATAGAAAAAAAAACATTGTCAACAACAATCATGTTCCTGGGTCGTTACTTGTCGGCGTAAATGATCCTGGTTGTCATCTACGAAGGGTCGTGTTTGTCACTATACAAGGTAGATATGACTTTAAGTAAGTTGTGTGAATGAAAGCCCTCACCATATCTTATTCGAAGCCCAAGTCCTTGGCCCAGAACTCTGTATCGTGGTTATTATGTCATATGGGTCGGTGTGTTAATGTTCGATGTGTCATAGTTAACATGACGATATATATCGTCGTTTTCAGTGTATATGGATCGCTGCAGTTATGGATCGTTGTATTCGAATTTTACTGACTAGTATGCCCTTGACACGTAATCAAAGGTAACGATGAAAGGTGTGGTCGGTGCCGTATTTGTGCAGTGCTTGTATGTCTTACAAGATTTTGGTTAACACTCTGCTGTGGGACAGATCTTATGTAAATTTTCGATCTACACCGATTGTTAGTTGTTATAGTATGTACTAATCTTTGTCTAAAAATTTGAACCTTACAGGCATAACTGTTAGTTGAGAACTACGTGGGCTGCACATCAGCCTGGTCAAACTTATTTTTATGGTAGCCTTTATACACGCTGATTATAGTACGATGGTCAGTTTAGATGACATATATATCTCTGTGGACCCCATACATCTTAGTTCATCCTGAATATGACGCGTGTTATTATTATGTGTGCTAAAAAAGTCAGAAGTTCGCTTACGGTTCCACACGTAGAAAATCAATCGTCGATCACCTGGTTCAAGTCTATATGAGCCCATTATAAATCGAATCTGATCCGTTGGAATTGTTCATGGATGATGGATTTCTTCAGAAATTTTTATAGTGGCACGTATCGAGCCATCAGTGGCCCACACTGCTTAATGTTGACAAATCATGGGCTTTTACAGAAACTTTTGGTTTGACTATTGTGGTCCATTGGATTCAAATATTTTGACCACTGTTTGTGTTTCTTGATGTTCTACAAATTAAATGGACGGTGTGAACCAAAGAATATCTGCAGTTCGATGTGACTTATAGAACACCGACTATATCTTAAACGCTTTTACAGATGCTTCAATGGATGCTTACATTTCCGTATGTAGAACATCAACAGGCTCTCCCTATGCCGATCACCGACTATATCTTGGAGCTTCCTCTCTGGGACCCCTTCACTTTTTATCTCTAATCCTTGGTTTCTGATTTTTACTGATTTTGAATCTTATTCGCTTGGCCCCTCCATCGTCAATCAGTGAGTACATCTACAATTTCATTGCACCTACAAAGCAAGGTAATGGTTGACAAGGTCAGTGTATGATGGTTATTATTATGTGGGTCGTGTGTGTAAACCACGACCCAATGCATATGACTATAATGAAATGTATAGCACGACAATCAACACCTAATGTATCGTGGTTTTCATGGTCAGAATTAAATCATTTATTCATTATAAACATACTGCATGATTCAAATTACAATACTAATTGAAACAATCTTACCGGCACAGCTGTGAATATGACAGATACGGTTTCATATCTAGCTGTTTTCGTTTGAACCCAATTTAGGATTTGAGGAATCTTGTAAGTAGTCTTCTAATGGCCTACCTACTGTCACTAGTGAGTTGAGGGAACCATTCGTAGGCCCAAACCTGTATAAGAACAATTATCATGCATTCCTTATTCGTTGACATGTGTGGAAGAAAAAGGAAACAATTCGAATGCAAGTATGAATCAGGACAATAATGACGTACTTGAAGGGCATACGCGCATTCGCCTCCATATGTTCGTCTCTATCGGTGAGTGACAAATAGACTTGTTTCATTTTTTTTTACTAACATCTCCAGCTCTCAGGTAGGCATTCCTAATGCCTTTTCCTGCCTCTGCACTTCCGGCCTTGGCACGACCGCCATCATCTATGCAAAGTGGTCCAAACTTCAGACCCATTATTAGAGCAAAATCGAGCTCTGTAAATCTTATCTTGGTGCCCTGAACATCGAATTTCAGATCACCAACATGCCTTTGAATCAGGCAATGTATGATCTGAGACTGTGCCGTCCAATCGGCCAGTGGAAAGTCCAACAGAAATCCAAAACAGGTGTCTCTAAATAGTTTCTTTCTACCGAGTTTCTTCTTCATATCTGCAACCAAGATTTTCAGAAACTTGACGAAGCACTTGGGAGAGACCTGTGCCTTTTCAAAGTCTAAGCAGGTGGTCATGGTTGGTTTCTTTTAACCTGCATTCCAATATGGCCGTGGATTGTTAATTAATAATGATAGGATGAACTTACAAAATCTAACATGGGTCGTAATTGTACCACACAGTGGATCGGGATTGAAATCCGAGTAGGGTCGTGTTTATAACGACGTCTAAAGGAGTTTGTCATGCTAAATGGTTCGTAGTTGTCATCTATTTTGGATCGTGGTTGTCATTTGACAGTCATGCCACGGTGTTCAATGAAGCCATCCATGTGACTGTAACCAACGATCTATTAGGCAAACCAACCACGATCGCAACAACGATCGTGGTTGTTATGGCATAGAGATCGTTATTGTCATCTACATTGAATCATGGTTCACAGGCATGACTCGTATAAGATGTGATCCACGATCTAATCGAACTGTCAACTACAACCCATTATGCAACAAACCACGATCACGACAATGATCGTGGTTGTCATTCCATACATATCGTTGATGTCGTGTGTGTTGAGTCGTGGTTCACAGAGACGACCCACATAACACGTGGGCCACGATGAACTGACCCCGTCAACCACGATCCATTCGGCATATCAAAACCGATCACAACAACGATCGTCATTGTCATTATATACATCTCGTTATAGTCATATACATTAGGTCGTGGATCATAGCCCAGACCCACTAACATAATAACCACCATACACCATTCCTGTAAACCATTACCTTGCTTTGCCATTTTTTTTATTGACTGAGCTGCATTAAACTTGTAGATGTACTCGCTGAGTGGCGATGGAGGGGCCCAGTGAAGAAGATTTAGAAGAAAGGAAAAGGGTTAGGTTAGGGATAGACAAAAAAGTCTAGGGGTCATCGAGAAGGAGCAGTATTATATATATAGTCGGCATTCCGTATGGGGAGAAGCGGATGAAGTTAATGCATTAAGAATCGTAAACGTCAGTAAATGTGTCTGTTGATGTTCTGCATTTTGAATGGCGTCCGTAGAAACGTCCGTTGATGTTATGCGTTAAGTTATAGTCGGTGTTTCATAAGTCACATTGAAGTACCTTTTCTCTGATCCGCACCGTCCATTTATCACGCCCCAAACTCGGAAACCGGGCTCACAAAATTCTCGATCGCCGAATTCGGCGCCGACAGCCTCCGTAGAACCCCATTCTCGGCTCCTAGCTCCCATTCGCCAGGTTCCGATCCTGGGATGCTACGAGGAGGATTTTCAATGTCAGTTTGATTCGTAATAAGCATAACCAAAGGCATAACCCACAAACAACAACCAAGAACTCCATTACATTTCCACTATGATCAAAAACTTTACAAGTACAATGAGCATAAAGGAAAATACAATGGTAAAGAATAAAAACACAGAAACGATCAGCAACGTGCTCCTGCCTCAGCGCTGCTGCGATCCAACGTCACCTGCACGCAATGGTCGTGCATAAGCTTACAAAAAGCTTAGAGGGTGGTGAAAGTGTGTGCGCAAGGTAGTAATATGAACATGCAATGTCGAAGTAATGCGGAATATGCAGATGGATCCATAATATCATGAGTCGTACCAAGGCCATGCGATGCAAGACATGAATGGTAGCGGCCATCCAAAGGCCATGCTATGTGCAATGTAACTCAAGCATAAAAGTCCTCATCTATGTCCACACATCAATACAGCTCAAATATGAAATATCACCGGGGTCTAGTACACTCTAAACCAGATTACCGCCACATCACGCGCAATAAGGTAAGTGGAAAAGACCTCACTATCCGTCTGCCAATATCAGGCGCGACTCGTCGATAGCGGACCCATTCCTTGAGCTGGTCAGACTCAGCCTAGCATTGCCCCCTGCACTCGGACGGGTAAGGCCGCACCCCCTTCCAACCGACCACGACACATTGGAGAGCGTAACCGTCTGGTAATCGGCACTCAACGCTCATCTACCCACTCAGTCTAGACGTTGGAGCAACCTCTTGGTACCATAAGGGTTTAGGAACTTTCACCCAGGGATATCAATAGCACTCCATGTAGAACATAATTTTCGGTATCCAATCCTGCCAACCACGATGCGTCTGTGGAGGCTACGGCCCTAATATCGCTAGGGCGTACAATAACCATGTCACACAAATACGGAATGCATGAATCACGCTATCCAGTCATGCAACCAATCTTGCGCATATCGTGAGCTCATGTAGGGCAACACCGCCTAACCGGGAGCCCATAAACAATCTGTCCGAAGGCAAATGCTATGATCTGACAATTCTCACGTCAAGCATACATATGATGCATATGATCATGAGTCATGGAACTGTACTAAACATGTTATAATGAGTGATGAACCATTCATACAACGCGGATGGGCCTAGACGGCCTATACACAGCAAGTACGGCCCAGTAATGGGCTTTAAGGAGAGTCGTAATGTGGACGTCTAACCAACATTACACTCGCAATGTGGACGTCAAACCAACATTGCATCACAGGGCAAGATCTTTGTAAACCTCAGTACTTAGTCTGTAATGAATTTACACATTGCAATAGACCGTAGGTTGTCCCCATTGGACCTTACATATATATATCAAATGGGCCATATCCTATGGGCTTTTTATTCATCAGATGGGCCACATAAATGGGCCAAACCAATGGTCCTTATGTGCATTGCAATGGGTCAAACTCGTGGGCCTTGGATTGCATCAAATGAGCTTAGTCTCATGAGTCTAATATGTGACCAATGGGTCACACTAATTGGGTCCCACATGTGGATCAAGTGGGCCTCAACCAATAGACCTAACATGAGTCAAATGGGCCTAAACCCCTAGGCCTTAATCAAATAAAATGGGCCTAACTCATGGGTCTCAAATAAATCCGATGGGCCTAATCCCATGGACCCTTTTTATAATTGAATGGGTTTAGTCCCATGGGCCTTACAATATATCAAATGGGTCCACTTCCATGGGCTTTAAGAATGCAGTAATGGGTCCAATTTCATGGGCCTTGAAGTACATCAAATGGGCCTAGTCCCATGTACTTGAAACATATCAAGTGGGCCTAAACCCATAGGCCTTAAATATCAAGTGAGCCTAAGCCCATAGGCTTTACATATCAAGTGGGCCCAAGTTCATAGGTCTTAAATGAAATAAATGGGCCTAGCCCATAAGCATTTCATAAATCAAATGGGCCTAGCCCATAGGCCTGTTACAAAATCAAATGGGCCTAACCCATATGTGAGTGGTCCACCCAACTAACAACCCATGCTTTAAAATGATCTCACTAGGTGGATGGACGGTCTAGATGCACCACATGCATCATGGTGGGTCCCACTGTCCAGTGGACAGTGCGGATATAACACATACAATCCAAGGGCCCCACCGTCCGCTGGACGGTGGGAGTGCATATACCCAACAGTGGGTGCCACCGTCCACTGGACGGTGGACTTAGAGACACATGCATCAATCGTGGGTCCCATGTGGGGCCTACCCCGAAATGCTTAGATGACATCTGACCCATTCATAAGGTCACTCGGACCTGGATGAAGGGAAAACATAAATTTCAGCTTAATCCAACACCTCAGTGGGCCCCAAACAGATTTCAATGGTAAAATTTAATTCACACTGTTTCACGTGGTGTGGGCCACCTGAGTTTTGGATCTGTCTCATTTTTGGAGGGGGGCCCACCACTGGGGTGGCCCACCTAGTGAACCGGTTGGATGGCAAACAAACATTACTGTGGGGCCCACGGCTGGAGCCGTGGGTCCCTAGCTGGACTCCACCCGCCCGCCTGGACGGCTGCACGCAGCAGCGTGCAGCGCTGCCAGCGCCCACTGACAACAAGTGCAGAGGCTCTGCCTCTTGGATTTCAGATTTTAAGAAAATACAGTTTTCTCGGGGTTTTTCGCACGTGGGGCCCGCTTCGCCAAAATCTGTCCCGATCATAGCGTTCAGCGGCTCGAGGCCGTCCAAATGAGTCTAGAGTTTGAATTTTTTTGATGTTTGGAAGTGAAATAAAATAAGAAATTAGTGTTTGAATGGTGGGAATGCAATATTTGGCGTTATGGCCCACCATTCAAACTTCTACCCAACGGCTAAAATGTCGTGAGTAAGAGGATGGACGGCTTGGATCGAACATAAACATCAGGGTGGGGCCTATGCAAGTGGACCACCCTAAAACTCTTCCTTTTCTTTCCTTTTTCTTCTTTCCTTTACAACGTCCAGCGTCCCAGACGCTGGACGGTTTATCATTATTTTTAAAAAAAAATGGTGGGCCCTGATGAAGTGGGCCACCACTGATGGGTGCCATGGGTTCAACATCTAAGGTGGGCCGCACTTAAATAAAAATAATTACATCAAGGTGGGATTCATTCAAGTGGGCCACACAATCCTATAGCATAAAATAAAATAAAATAAAATAAAATAAATAAAAGAGAGAGAGAGACATGGAGAGTGAGACACGACTTGTGATGGAGGGACCCCGACATTATGGGCCCTCCCTTGTAATGAACCATACAATAAATGGATCCTTTTGAACATGGGACCATCAAAATCGTAAATCAACGGTGGAGATCCATTCCCTACCGATATGGACGGTCTAGATGACCTTTCTAAATGAAATAAACATCATGATGGGGTCCATGGAGAATGGCCCCATCATGGAATGATCATGATGATCCAAGTGGTCCATCGGCCACATATTATGGTCCCAAGTGAGATCCACACCATTGATCGGTGGGCCTCACTTGGCCCATCATGAAAATAAGAAAAACAAGTATGATGTAGCACCCACCATCCGATCTTCTTGCTTCTAGAGGTTCCTTGGCACCTTAGCTTGAACTTCAATGGTTAAGATGAAGAATGAAGGGTTGAGATGGGAGATGATGGGGTAGGAAGGTGGGCCATTTGGAGCTTGGGAATTTGGAGAAATAGAATGGTGGAGAGTGGTCGGTTGTGACTGAAAATGAGATTGGGAGAGGGTTGACATCGAGATTTGAGGGGAAGGCAGCAAAAATGTGAAGAAAGGAGAGCTTAGAGGGGCATTTTGTGAAGGAGGTACATATTTTAGGGAGTTTCAAGGTACGGACCATATACCAGGGGGCTACCCTAGCCCCCAAACTCCTCCAGCCCAAAGGCCAGACCCATCTGACGAGTTTGACCGGCGATGCATCGCCGAATCGACAATGGAATTGTCGGTGAACTTACAAATTGGCCATTGGGGCTATATGGGATGGGTTCCGCTGCCCTAGGGATTCCAAAAAGGTATGGTTCCCACCTTGGTTCATTGTAGATTGCCCTAGGGAGGCCTAAACATCCATTCAGAGCTTTTCGGGACCAATCTGTAATCCCGAATACAAAACCCTATCATGCAGCATATGATTTTGGGGTAGAAGGAGCTAGTACATCCATCTAGCCCATTAGTTGCTAAATAAAGTGAATTTAGAATGGCCTTATGGCCATTTTTCATGAAATTTTACTATTCACTGTAAAATTTTGTGAAAGTATGATTTTATATTATTTTCACATTATGATTGATGCCTAACATGAAAAAGATAAGAGAAAATTGAAGATTGGAGTGGTGAGAGGAAGAATTTCAAAGATTTTCGGTGAAACGGGGTTTTTAAGCCCTGACGATTGAATACAGGGGTCGTGGTTGTCTCACGGCCCAAAAATTCATATTTACGGGTTTAGAATCGTTCAAAGAACATCTCAACCCACTTACCTACAACCTAGGAGCTATTCGGGTTGCTTCACGCGACCCTAGATGCGTTACGGACTCGATCCCGCGATCGAAATGAATAGACTTCGCCTATTCGTGAATCTGGGATCCTAGAAGTGTTTCTAGACCCTTCTCGCACCCACCTAAGTCAAAGGAAGCGACAGCGTATGTCGCGTGACCATAACCCAGGCCCAGTTTAATCCAAATCATTCTCTGATACCATCTGTAACATCCCGAAAATCGGAGGGTCGAGCAAAAACCCAACTCCTGAGTTCTAAAATGTTATTTATGCAACATAGATATGTATGATTGAATGTTGTCTGTGATAACGCATTAAACATGAGTGAGATTAAGCTAGAACAGCATATCATACTCCAAAGACAGTTAAATTAACAAGCGGAAGACTGTGATAGTATGTATAACATATATAAACTGTTGTATGTCTCCAAAGTGTGAACATGTTACCAGGTTATACACATACATGTATAATCTAAAAGTAAATGAAAGGAATATACATGAGTGCGCTAAAAATATAAAATGACAAATGTCAAAGTATCTAATCAACCTCCTTGTAATCCCGTCAATCAGAACACGCATAAAGGAGGAATCCTCCTCATCATCATCAAGTCCAGCTCCGCCTCGCAGGCCGCGCCATCATCTACAATCACAAAAGGGTCTGGTGGGTGTCCATGAACACCATCCCGTAACGTGGGAGTGAGTAGCTAACTCAGTGGAATAATAGAGCAAGGATTAACATGTTCTCAAATCAATCATGCGATAATAGTAAAGCAATAAATCATACAATCCTAATACTATTGTTAATGCAATATGACATGACGTGATATATGCCCTCACCAACGATCTCCCTCATACGGCAACATCTTACAACCGCGACATGCCACACTCCCTAGAGTGCTCCACATCTTCCAGGCACATGCAATGCTATGGTGATATGATTTTCGAGTTGTTATTAGTCCATTCAAACAGCAAGATTGGGAAACTAAGGTACCTCCCTTATATCAATCCCAACACAGATCCTGTCTAGGGTCGTCACTCCTAGTAATCTCATACGATGTATATTTTGTAGGTCGCTGCAAGGGCTGCCAGGGCTGTTGCTCGCACTCGTTACACCGCTCCCCCATCACCTTATCAATACAGGCCTACTGTACTCTACTGCTACTGAAGGGTCATCGCCTCCCGTAGACTCAGAATACGCTCGCGGTCACTACAAAGGACTCGTCGCCTGATTAGTGTAGGCCGACAGCAAGAATATAGTGTCTCATACCACCATAATCTGCTCACGAGACTAGGTACTCACTGGTCACTACGGGGAGGTTTGTGGCCCTAGCGTAGGCCGACAGCTCGATCACGGTGCTCATACCACCATGCCCGGCTCATGAGTCTTCGTGGATCAAGGTACCATGGTTAACAGGGTTTACAATGGTAAGTTCAGTACCCTAGGTTCAAGCAGTTATGACTCATGCAAGGTGAACATACAATGGCCAGTCGGGTTACTTGACGGGCTCGACTAGCGCGATCGCATCTCAAGTTAATGACATGAAGTGCGTAAAACACTTCGTGTGGCCTAACCACTGCCGCCAACTCCAGAACACGGCCCGCGTTTATCGACGCGTCGTTCGTGGCGAAGATAAGCTAACCATGAATTCGCTCGATTACCGACTGCCTGGACTAAGCATAGTCCCAAACAATTAAGGAATCACATTAGCAAATCATATGAGAGTATTGGAATTGAAATACAACCATGTGAGCATGTTAACACATGTTATAATATAGAACTTAAGTAAATCATCAAGTACGTGCATTTCATACATACAATGAAACCATGCATATAACTAACATGTAGGAAATCATTCACATCAGCATATTAATTGAGAAACCAATCTCAAACTAATCCATAACATCATTTAATTCAATACATACTAATACAAGCATTTATACAAACACTTACACTACACACTTAAGTCTACATATAGTATGTCGACCCGAAGTGCGCATTTAGGCAAATCTCTTCACCAAACTAATTATGCACGCATTCCTAATATCCTAATGCGATGAGAAGCCATGTCAATCACATCAGCAAAATATGCATGAAAACGGTACTTCCTACAAATGACTAAAATGCCCTAAATCTCATATTCTTTGTTGGTTTACGAAACATGAAACCGACAGTATGTTGTACATGTCAAACGGCGTTGTCGTCGAGAATCTACTATTAAACGACATTGAAAGCTTTGGAAACTGTCAATCAAAGCGTCTAAAATCCGCACATTTTCTCTTATGGATATGTAAATTCGAACGGAGTGTATACGCTTCGTCTACAGCGATAAGAGAACCTAATTCATGAGTTAGGTCAGCTAACAAGCTATGAATCCTAGTAAACCTCAAATCAGCAACTTTCTAGGTTTATTTCATACCTGAAAAAGTGGAGGAATCGCCGGGAAAGCGATCGGAGTGCGTTGCCTAAGCACGTACAGCACGTGGCACAAGCAGCAGGGAATTCTCTCCCACCTTCTCTCACAAACTCTCACCTTTTCTCTCTCCCAATCTAGGAATTTTTGTAAATTCCGATGGGAGAGAGGAGTGAGGGTTTCAACCCCTTTTATAAGCCCAAACTTGCCCGAAATAGGCTCCGGTACAAAGTTCACTTAGTGCATATCCAAGTCAGGGCTGTTTCGGTCCAAAAGATGCTTTCTGGTGGTCCCCTGACCGAATGCGATCGGACTTAAGCTCATGCGTACCAGATCTAGCACGCATTAAGTTTTCAGTCCGGCAGGGTTCGCAGATCGCACGTGGCGGACCAGTTTCAGTTCAGCGGTCACCGCACGTAAATCAGGGCTGAAAGTCTCATGATATAAAATAAAAAATTTTCCTGATCGGAGGGTGTAATTTGGCTGAATTCTGACGGTCAGAATGCTTAATACTAACGCGTCAAGTCGTGTGCCAGATTAGAATTTCAAATTCCAAATCTGTCCCTATTCGCACTCTCTTCAGTCCGGACTCAATGAAATGGCCTGTGATTATCGGTTTAACTTGATTTTTGAAATGAGTGTCAAGTCTAGTTAGGCGGTTCTAACGGTCTAAGATAGGAGGTATCGGACTTTCGACGCGCGGTCTAGATCCAATACAAAGATTCAAAGTGGTCCAGAGAACAAACCTGCTTAGAGTTTGACCCGAGGTTATAGAGTATTATAGAGTCATTGGTTCTACTCGATTTGGGTCTTGTAGAACATATTTAAAGTGATCAGGGACTATTTCCCAGCTACTCCAGCGTTGCGCTAGCTAACTTATGCTTAGTTTCTAAAGGAATTAGTCCTAAGTGGTTTCTTTGGCTATGGAAGTAGGTTCTGAGCGATTTTCCTGGTGTTTTAGTTGACCCACTGCCTAAGGACGTCAAATTTCGGATTGGCCAAAATCCGGGGTGTTACACCTAACCCATATGTGAGTGGTCCACCCAACTAACAACCCATGCTTTAAAATGATCTCACTAGGTGGATGGACAGTCTAGATGCACCACATGCATCATGGTGGGTCCCACTGTCCAGTGGACAGTGCGGATATAACACATACAATCCAAGGGCCCCACCGTCCACTGGACGATGGGAGTGCATATACCCAACAGTGGGTGCCACCGTCCACTGGACGGTGGACTTAGAGACACATGCATCAATCGTGGGTCCTATGTGGTGCCCACCCCGAAATGTTTAGATGACATCCGACTCATTCATAAGGTCACTCGGACCTGGATGAAGGGAAAACATAAATTTCAGCTTAATCCAACACCTCAGTGGGCCCCAAACAGATTTCAATGGTAAAATTTAATTCACACTGTTTCACGTGGTGTGGGCCACCTGAGTTTTGGATCTGTCTCATTTTTGGAGGGGGGCCCACCACTGGGGTGGCCCACCTAGTGAACCGGTTGGATGGCAAACAAACATTACTGTGGGGCCCACGGCTGGAGCCGTGGGTCCCTAGCTGGACTCCACCCGCCCGCCTGGACGGCTGCACGCAGCAGCGTGCAGCGCTGCCAGCGCCCACTGACAACAAGTGCAGAGGCTCTGCCTCTTGGATTTCAGATTTTGGGAAAATACAATTTTCTCGGGGTTTTTCGCATGTGGGGCCCGCTTCACCAAAATCTATCCCGACCATAGCGTTCAGCGGATCGAGGCCGTCCAAATGAGTCTAGAGTTTGAATTTTTTTGATGTTTGGAAGTGAAATAAAATAAAAAATTAGTGTTTGAATGGTGGGAATGCAATATTTGGCGCTATGGCCCGCCAGGTGATTGGATCAGCTCCAAACTTCTACCCAACGGCTAGAATGCCGTGGGTAAGAGGATGGACGGATTAGATCGAACATAAACATCAGGGTGGGGCCTATGCAAGTGGACCACCCTAAAACTCTTCCTTTTCTTTCCTTTTTCTTCTTTCCTTTACAACGTCCAGCGTCCCAGACGCTGGACGGTTTATCATTATTTTTTTTTTGAAAATGGTGGGCCCTAATGAAGTGGGCCACCACTGATGGGTGTCATGGGTTCAACGTCTAAGGTGGGCCCCACTTAAATAAAAATAATTACATCAAGGTGGGATCCATTCAAGTGGGCCACACAATCCTATAGCATAAAATAAAATAAAATAAAATAAAATAAAAGAAATAAAAGAGAGAGAGAGAGACATGGAGAGTGAGACACGACTTGTGATGGAGGGACACCGACATTATGGGCCCTCCCTTGCAATGAACCATTTTAGGGTCCATTCCCTACCGATATGGACGGTCTAGATGACCTTTCTAAATGAAATAAACATCATGATGGGGTCCATGGAGAATGGCCCCATCATGGAATAATCATGCTGATCCAAGTGGTCCATCGGCTACATATTAGGGTCCCAAGTGAGATCCACACCATTGATCGGTGGGCCTCACTTGGCCCATCATGAAAATAAGAAAAACAAGTATGATGTAGCACCCACCGTCCGATCTTCTTGCTCCTAGAGGTTCCTTGGCACCTTAGCTTGAACTTCAATGGTTAAGATGAAGAATGGAGGGTTGAGATGGGAGATGATGGGGTAGGAAGGTGGGCCACTTGGAGCTTGAGAATTTGGAGAAATTCCATACGTATGGACCCTTGTTGCTTAGAATTTTTGAAATGAGAAAGAGAAAGAGAGAGAGTGATGGATGGATGTGGTGAGTGATGTTTGTGTAAGAAAAACTTGACTTTTGAGGCTTTTGTGTAAGAGAGGTATGGGTGGTGAAGACTTTTGTGGCTTTTTGTGTAAGAGAGGTATGGGTGGTGAAGACTTTTGTGGTTGCTTGGGAAAAGGGATGAAAGTGATGTGTACTTGACTTGTGATGGCTTGATGGATTGATTGATTGATAGGATTGATGTGATTGATGTGACACATCGTAGAGATTCCCTTAGTTTTCGCAACGCGCGGCGTTTTCTCACACCGAACGTTGGCCCATATCTCTTGACCAGGGTATCACCTTGGCGCGCGAGTCGCGGTATCGGAACCGCAACAACGGCGCGGTCGCTATGGTATTGGTCTCGGGTTGAGTCGACTCGGGTTGTCGGCACATGAATCAGAGTCGCGCGTCGATATCGATTAAGGGTCGAAGGTTGCCGAAATTCGACCGGTAAGACCGTAGAAGTCTACGGAAAGGTACGGACCAAGATACAGGTCTTACAATTTATAACATAAAGAAACGTAAAGAATGGTCAAAATATTTGAATTCAATGGACCACAAGAGTTCAACCAATAGATTCCCGCCTTTAGCACACCATCTTTCGTGTATGTTCGTGCAATATTTTACTTCCGTTCAAACAAAGATATATATATGGATCGTAGGTTGTCAAAGCTACATGGATCGTGGTGTCGGTTGCTATGTTGTGGACTTCATGTTTTATTGATCGTTGTTGTCATCTGTTACAGATCGTTGTTGTCCTGTTATCATGGATATCATATTCGGTAGATCATGGTTGTCATCTTATATGGATCGCTATTGTCATGTTTCAAAATATCACGTTCGTTTGCTGAAAAACGGAATAGGACATTTCACGTCAGACTGGAATATGAATCGTGGTTATAATGTTGTCATCTTATATGGATCGCTATTATCATGTTTCAAAATATCAGGTTCGTTTGCTGGAAAACAGAATAGGACATTTCACGTCAGACTGGAATATGGATCATGGTTTTCATGTTTTAAAATATCACGATAGCTATTGTAATGTTGTATAGGTCCTGAAATATGGATCCTGATTGTCATGTTACATGGTTCTTTGTTGAAGTGAAGCATTAATCGTAGTTGTCAATTGATTTATGGCTGTCACGTTGTAAGAACCGTAATTGTCGTCATGCATGAATCGTGGTTGTCATATTTGCAATGGATCATGGTTATCATCCGTACCGGAGCGTTGTTGACAACCACGGCACTGAGTAAAACACGACCAATTGTCATGACAACCACGATCCATATATCGCGAAAACCATGACCTATGTAGTGTACACTATTTCGATCTTTGAGTTCGTGGTTCATATGCATAAAAGTTATTGATTATTGTCTACACTGGGTCGTGTTTGTCATGATACACCATTGTCATTGTATATGGGTGAGTGTTGTGAGGTTGTATGGGTCGTGGTTGTCATGATACATGACAAATTGGTATGTGGATCATTGTTGTCGCTTTAAATGGATCGTGGTATGCGTGAATCATTGGTCGTAGATGATATGAGACTTGACTGTAAGGGATCGTGGTTGTCGTCCTTGTTGATCCAGCGCTGACAACCGTGAACTAATGAGATAGATGAACCATATGACATTTCAATCACGATCGTATTGTCATGAAAAGCTTGGCCTGTTGGGACACGTTTTCCTATCTGGGTCGTGGTTAAAATGCACAATTGATCGAGGTTAGCATACACATTGGAAAGTGGTTTACATCTACCAAAGTTGATGAATCAATAAATAATAAGTGTGTGTATATATATATATATATATATATATATATATATATATATATATATATATATATATATATATGTTACAGTTCACATTACATTATCACAAGTAAAAAAATAATAATAATGATAATAATAATAAAATAAAGGCGACCAATATTACAATATTGAAAAATGGTGCTAGTTTCCTGAGTTGTTATCCACGACCATAATTACAATACAATATGGGTCGTGGTGAACATGCAACAACCGTGACCAATAATACATAACAACAATGATACATATTATATGACAACCACCACCCATTACAACCACAACAAACACGACCATATAAAGTAATAACAACGATCCATATAACATGACAACTACGACCAATAAAACACAGTCAC
Source organism: Magnolia kwangsiensis (assembly GCA_037074715.1). Classification (NCBI taxonomy): domain Eukaryota; kingdom Viridiplantae; phylum Streptophyta; class Magnoliopsida; order Magnoliales; family Magnoliaceae; genus Magnolia; species Magnolia kwangsiensis. Next base: position 4,736,037 of record CM073574.1, on the reverse strand, counting down.
TGCCATATAAGAAGCTAACGTTGCACTCTCACTTATGTCACTGTCAGAAGAAAGGCTAAAATTGCTGACAAACACGACCATAAAATATAAAAACCATGACCCATGAAACATGAAATATACAACCCATACAAATGACGAGCCATATAACACTGTCACTGCCAGAAGAGAAGCTTTAGTTGCACTCAAACTTCTGTCGCTGCCAGAAGAGAAGCTAAAGCTGTTGACAGTACACGACCGTGATTACAATACAATATAAAGAACTTTTCTCTTCAAAGAGAACCCAGCGAGTTGAAACACTCGGTTGAGAAGGTATCTTCAGAATTTCCTGTGGAGGGCTTTAAACACTCGTGATTGTAATATGACATGGGTCGTGTGAAAACCACGAACCCATTAAATGACAACCACGACACGTTATCACGAAAACCACGAACCCATTCAAATTACATCCACGACCCATTTACACGACAACTGCGAACCAATTCAGATGAAAACCACGGCCCAACCTCCGTCATACAACGATTGTCTCCCTATAACTGGAATATCGATTTTAAAGGAAAACTACCATTCCCCATACAGAGAATTAATGTATTGGATTTACCAGTGAAAAATGACCGTTTCCTTATACGGGGTGTATCTATTAATCGGACCTTCTTGTAGACGCTTGCTACAGATTGAGAAGATCAAACATGGTATAGTGAGGGCTTTCGTGGCCAGGTGAAGGGAGCTTACTGTAGGGCACACCTTATCAAAGTAATCTCAACCTTTCACAGTGATAAACACGACCCTTCGTATATGACAACCACGGTCCTTCGCGTCGTTTATAAACGACCAGGCAAAGAATCGTTCTCTGACAGTTTTACTTTATCTTGTTTTCGTGTAAATTCAACCGTAGTGTTATGATATATAGATCGTGGTTGTCAAAGTTACATGTGTTGTGGTGTGGTTGCTGCTAGTGGTCATGGATTTCATATTTTATGGATCGTTGTTGTCATTTTACCAAATAATGTGTTCACTTGTAGAGCATTGAGGTCAGCCTGGAACACGGATCAAGCCAGATAACATCAGCCTGGAATCACGAAGAAGCCATTACAACACCAGGTCTGCCAACTCCGAGTAGTTGCTTATCCACAAAATATCAATTTCTTTTGAAGGACTTTTACAACAGCATAGAACTCAGCAAAGCTAAGACAGAAGGATTCGGACTCTAAGGTCGTGGTGATACAGAAACAAGCCCTGCGATCATGCTCAAAACCCAATATATTAGTCGTGACTATCATAGATAATGGTTCGTGGTTGTAATTTTGAATAGGTCATGGTTGTCTTGAAATATAGATCCTAAATGTAATTATATGGGTCATGGTTGTCGTGGGATATGGTTCGTGGTAGGGATGAAGCATTGGTCGCAGTTATCATTCGATATGGTTATCATGTTATACGGATCGTGGTTGTCGTATTACATGGGTCGTATTCCAATATTTATAATGTATCATCGTTGTCATTGTTTGGGTCGTGGTTCAACCAAAGCACCGAATGAAAGCAAGAAACATTAATATGACAATCACGACGTAGGAATCCCGATAACCACAACATATTGTTACATATACTATTTTCATATACTTGGACAGTGGTTAAAATGCATAAAGGCTCACGATTATCATCAATATGTGGATTGCGATTAACATAGTACATGAGTAGTGACTGTTATTGTATATGGGTTGTGGTTGTAAGGATGTATAGGTCGTGGTTGTCATGATACATGGACCATGAATGACATGATATATGTGTCGTTGTTGTCATTTTATATGGGTCATGATATGCGAGACGAATGGTTCGTATTTGCTATGGGTCGTTGTTCTCATCCATGTAACAGATCGTGGTTCTTGTCCATGTCGAAACATATTAGACAACAACGACCGTATGGGAACATGTCACGCCCCAAACTCGGAAACTGGGCTCACAAAACTTCTGATCGCCGAATCCGGCGCCGACAGCCTCCGTAGAATCCCATTCTCGGCTCCTAACTCCCATTCTTCAGGTTCCGATCCTGGGATGCTACGAGGAGGATTTTCAACGTCAGTTTGATTCGTAATAAGCATAACCAATGACATAACCCACAACAACAACCAAGAACTCCATTACATTTCCACTATGATCAAAAACTTTATAAGTACAATGAGCATAAAGGAAAATACAATGGTAAAGAATAAAAACTCCAAAACGATCTGCAACGTGCTCCTGCCTCAGCGCTGCTACGAACCAACGTCACCTGCACGCAACAGTCGTGCATAAGCTTATAGAAAGCTTAGAGGGTGGTGAAAGTGTGTGCGTAAGGTGGTAATATGAACATGCAATGTCAGAGTAATGCGGAATATACAGATGGATCCATAATATCATGAGCCGTACCAAGGCTATGCGATGCAAGACATGAATGGTATCGGCCATCCCAAGGCCATGCGATGTGTAATGCAACTTAAGCATACAGATCCTCATCTATGTCCACACATCAATACAGCTCAAATATGGGATATCATCGGGGTCTAGTACACTCTAAACCAGATTGTCGCCACATCGCGCACAATAAGGTAAGTGAAAAAGACCTCACTATCCGTCTGCCAATATCGGGCGCGACTCGTCGATAGCGGACCCATTTCTCGAGCTGGTCAGACTCATCCTAGCATTGCCCCCTACACTCGGGGGGGTAAGGCCGCATCCCTTTCCAACTGACCACGACACAGTGGAGAGCATAACCGTTTGGTAATCGGCACTCGACGTTCATCTACTCACTTAGTCTAGACGTTGGAGCAACCTCTTGGTACCATAAGGGTTTAGGGACTTTCATCCAGAGATATCTATAGCACCCCATGTAGAACAAGATTTTTGATATCCAATCCTACCAACCACGATGCGTCTGTGGAGGCTACGGCCCTGATGTCGCTAGGGCGTACAATAACCATGTCACACAAATACGAAATGCATAAATCACGCTATCCAGTCATGTAACAAATCCTGCGCATATCGTGCGCTCATGTAGGGCAACTCTGCCTAACCGGGAGCCCATAAACAACCTGTCTGAAGGCATATGTTATGATCAGTCAATTCTCATGTCAAGCATACATATGATGCATATGATCATGAGTCATGAAACTATATTAAACATGTTACAATGAGATGAACTATCCTTATAATGTAGATGGGCCTGGCTGCCTATACTCAATAAGTACGAGCCTAATAATGGGCCCTAAGGAGAGTCGTAATGTGGACATCTAACCAGCATTACACTTGAAATGTGGACATCAAACCAACATTTCTTCTAAGGCACGATCATCGCAAATATCGTTACATAATCCATGTTGGGCTCACACATTACAATGGACCTTAGGTACATCCCATTGGGCCTTGAATACATCAAATGGGCTCCATCATATGGGCCTTTTATTCATCAATGAGTCACATCAATGAGTCACATCAATGGGCCACACCAATGGGCCTTAAGTGCGTTGCAATGGGTCAAAACTCATGGGCCTTGGATTGCATCAATTGGGCCTAGTCTCATGAGTCTAATATGTGACCAATGGGCCACACCAATTGGGCCCCACATGTAGATCAAGTGGGCCTCAACCCATAGACTTTACATGAGTCAAATGGGCCTAAATCCCTAGGCCTTATTCAAATCAAATGGGCCTAACTCATGGGTCTTAAATAAATCAAGTGGGCCTAATCCCATGGGCCCTTTTTATAATCAAATGGGTTTAGTCCCATGGGCCTTAAAATATATCAAATGGCCTAGTCTCATGGCCTTAGAACATATCAATTGGGCCCAATCCCATGGCCTAGAGGCCCACTGTATTATTTATTTGCCACTCAAATTATTGAAAGGGTTATTAAGGCTTGGCCCAAGACTTCCGTGGGTCCCAAGAAATTTTCAATGGCGAAAATCAATTCAGGCTATTGCCTGGGCTGAGGTCCACAAGAAATTTGGATATATCTCATTTTTGGGGTTAAGAGGGATGGGTGGACCCCACAGAGTTTACTCAGCACGATAGTGGGCTCCACCGTCCACTGGACGGTGGAGGCAGAACACAAGTATCATGGTGGTACCACCGTCCGCCTGGATGGTGGATGCATGACACATGCAACACTGTGGGTCCCATGTGGGGCCCTGTAATGCCCTGAAAAAATCCGTACTTGGACTCGAGTACCAATTCGAACAGAAATTGCGTAGGATTAATTCCTTTGGAAAATATGTGTAAGTTAGCTAGCGCAACGCTAGAGTAGCTGAGAAATAGTCTCTGATCACTTTAAATACGTTCTACAAGACCCAAAGCGAGTAGAACCAATGAAGCTATAATACTCTAAAACCTCGGATCAAACTCTAAACCGGTTTGTTCTCAGGACCTCTTTGAAACTTTGTATTAGATCTAGACTGCGCGTCGAAAGTCCGATACCTACAATCTTAGACCGTTATAACCGCCTAGCTGGACTTGACAATTAATTCAAAAATCAAGTCCAACCGACATTCAGAGGCTATTTCATTGAGCCTGGAGTGAAGAGAGTGAGAATAGGATTAGATTTAGAATTTGAAATTCAAATCTGGCACACGACTTGACGCGTTATTATTAAGCATTCTGACCGTCAGAATTCAGCCAAATTACACCCTTGGATCAGAAAAATTTTTTATTTCATATCACGAGACTTGTAGACCTGATTAACGTGCGGTGACCGCTGAACTGAAACTGGACCGCCACGTGCGATTTACGAACACTACTGGTCTGAAAATGGGATGTGACCAACATCCGACGTGCATGAACTTAAGTCCGATCGCGTTCGGCTAGAGGACCTCCAAAAATGTCTTTTTGGACCGAAACAGCCCCGATTTGGTTAGGCATCAAGTGAACATTGTTCCCAAGCCTGTTTTGGGCATGTTTTAGGTTATAAAAGGGGCTTAAACCCTCACTTCTCTCACCCATCCGAATTTGCTAGAAATCCTAACTGGTGTGAGAGAAAAGGGGAGAGATTGTGAGAGAGAGTGGGAGAGAATTTCCTGCTGCTTGCACTACCTGTTGCACGTGCTTAAGCAACGCACCTCAATCACTTTCCCGGCGATTACACCACATCCGCATTTCTAGGTAAGAAAAGATCCTAAATACTTACTGATTTGAGGTTCCGTCATTTTCATAGCGAAGTAGCTTACAGATCTTGTATGTTAGGTTGCCTGTTCGCCGTAGACGAAGCGTATATGCTCCGTTCGAATCAATACACTCGTAGGATAAAAGGTACGGATTTTAGATGCTTTGATTGACTGTTTTTAACGCTTTCAATGTCGTTTAATAGTAGATTATCGACGGCAACGCCGTTTGACATGTACAACATGCTGTCCGTTTCCTGTTTCGTAAACAGACGAAAAATATGAGATTTAGGGCATTTTAGTCATTTGTAGGAAATACTGTTTTCATCCATATTTTGCTGATATGATTGACATGACTTTTTGTTGTATTAGGATATTAGGAATGCGTGCATAATTAGTTTGACGAAGAGATTCGCCTAAATGCACACTTTGAGTCGACATACTATATGTAGACTTAAGTGTGTAGTTTAAGTGTTTGTATAAATGTTTGTATTAGTATGTATTGAATTAAATGGTGTTATGAACTAGTTTGAGATTGAATTCTCAAATAATATGCCGATGTAAATGATTTCCTACATGTTGGCTATATGCATGATTTCATTATATGTATGAAATGCATGTGTTAGATGATTTACTTAAGTTGTATGTTATAACATGTGTTAACATGCTCACATTGTTGTATTTCATTTCCATTACTCTTATATGATTGCTGATGTGGATTCATAATTGTTTGGGACTATACCTAGTCCAAGCAGTCGGCAGCTGAGTAAATTCGTGGTTGGCTTATCTTTGCCACGAACGACGTGTTGATGAACGTCAGTCGTATTTTGAAGTTGACGGCAGTGGTTAGGTCACACGAGGTGTTTTATGCACTTCATGTCGTTCAACTTGAGATGCGCTCGTGCTAATCGAGCCCGTCAAGTAACCCGACTGGCCATTATATGTTCACCTTGTATGAGTCATAACTGCTTGAACTTAGGGTACTGAACTTACCACTGTAAACCCTATTAACTATGGTACCTTGATCCATAAAGACTCATGAGCCGGGCATGGTGGTATGGGACACCGTGGTCGAGCTGTCGGCCTATGCTGGGGCCACAAACCTCCCCGTAGTGACCAGTGAACACCTATGACTCGTGAGCAGATTATGGTGGTATGGGACACTATATTCTTGCTGTCGGCCTACACTGATCAGGCGACGAGTCCTTTGTAGTGACCGCGAGCGTATTCTGAGTCTACGGGAGGCGACGACCCTTCCGTAGCAATGAGAGTACAGTAGGCCTGTATTGATAAGGTGATGGGGGAGCGGTGCAATGAGTGCGAGCAACAGCCCTGACAGACCTTGCAGCGACCTACAAAATATACATCGTATGAGATTACTAGGAGTGACGACCCTAGACAGGATCTGTGTTGGGATTGATATAAGGGAAGTACCTTAGTTTCCCAATATTGCTGTATGAAAAGGACTAACAATAACTCGGTAATCATATCAAAATCACATTGCATGTACCTGGAAGATGTGGAGCACTGAGCGGTACGCAAGCATGCCGCGGACGCAGATGATGCCGTATGAGGGAGAATGTCGGTGAGGGCATCCATCGTGTCATGTCATATTGCATTAACAACAGTATTAGGAATGTTTGATTTATTGCTTTACTATTATCGCATGATTGATTTGAGAACATGCTAATCTTTGCTCTATTATTCTACTGAGTTAGCTACTCACTCCCACGTTATGGGATGGTGTTTGCAACACCCACCAGACCCTGTCTTAGATGCAGGTGAGGCAGCGATTCAAGAGGCAGAGCCGGACTATGATGAGGACCAGGACAGTTCTCATATATGCAGTACCACGACGGATTTGCTTAGGGGGCCTGGATTGACGGGATTTCTCAGTGGGACTCTTTTTGGATATTTGATTCTGTATATTTACATGTATATGAGACTCAGAGATGTATTCATACTTTGGAGACAGTTGAGATACATTTTATTTTCCATACAGTGATATGTATATTCTTTAGTCTTCTGCTTACTTTTATCACTGAATCTGAAGTATGAATTGCAGTTTTGGTATACTTTTACTCATGTGAATGCTTTAACTCAGACAACATCGAATCATAATCATTTTTATTGCATAAGTGACGGTCTGGAACTCGGGAGTTGGATTTATACACGACCCCCGATTTTCAGGGTGTTACAGGCCCACCAAAATGTTCAGATGCCATCCAACCCATTGGTAAGGTCCCACGGACCTGAATGAGGAAGAAAAATAAATTTCATTTTTGATCCAAAACTTCTGTGGACCCCAAAACAGGTTCCAATGGTAGACGTTCATTCACTGTTTTCTATGGTGTGGGCCACTCGAGCGTCGGATCGGCCTCATTTTTTGAGGGGGCCCACCTCAGGGGGTGGCCCTCCATCTGAACGGTGTAGATAAAACATATACATCGTGGTGGCGCCCACGACAGCAGCCGTGGGTGGCTGGCTGACCGCCCGCCCGCCTGACGCTGCATGCAGCAGCGCGCAGCCGCTGCTCCTGTCAGAGGCAGAGGCTCCGCCTCTAGCAAAAATCGGGAAAAACCCATTTTTCTGGAGTTTTTCGAGTGTGGGGTCCGCTTTAAGTGAATCCACTCCGGCCATAGGATTCCTCACCTCACAATGAATCCAACAAGTCTAAAGTTTGAATTTTTTTAGTGGTTAGAAAATAAAATAAAATAAAATAATGATCTTGAATGGTAAGGGTGCAACTCTCTAATGCTTTGGCCCACCAGACCTTCCAACCAGCCCCACCACTTGGCTCAATGCCTAAAACGAGATGGGTAAGAGGATGGATGGCTTGGATTAGAACTATACATCAAGGTGGGGCGTAAGCAAGTGGACCATGCCAAAAGTCCCTTTTCTTTTTTTTGTTCAGGGACGTCCAGCGTCCCAGACGCTGGACGGTTTGCCCTTTAAAAAAAAAACATTGTGGTGGGCCTATTAAAGTGGGCCACCACAGATGGATGATGGGGTACAACATGCAAGGTGGGCCCCACTTGAAGGACACTTGGACAAAATAAATACCTCAAGGTGGGGTCCATTCAAGTGGGCCACACACACAAACCATGACATAAAATAACATGAATAAAATAAATAAAAATGAAATGAGAAGGGAGAGAGAGATGGAAAGTGGGACACGAGTGTGATGGAGGACTCCGCCACTATGAGCCCTCTTTTGAAGAAATTATACATTCGGATGGGTCCTTTAACGCATGGGACCACCAAAATTTAAAATCAACGGTGGGGATCCTTTGTCCACCAATATGGATGGTCTAGATGACCTTTCTAAAGAAATAAACATTATGATGGGGTCCATGGAGAATGGCCCCATCATGGAATGATCATGATGATCCAGATGGTCCATTGACCATAACTTAGGGTCCCAAGTGAGATCCAAACCATTGATCGGTTGGCCTCACTCGGCCCATCTCAAAAACAGAAAAAACTAGTATGATCTAGCACCCATCGTCCGATCTTCTTGCTCCTAGGGGTTCCTTGGCACCTTAGCTTGGATTTCAATGGATGAGATGAGGGATGGAGGGTTGAGATGGGAGATGTTGGGGTAGGAAAGTGGGCTACTTGGAGCTTAGGAATGTTTGGAGAATTCCATACGTGGGATTTTCTTTTACTTGGAGATTTTTACAAATAAGAAAGAGAGGAGTTGTAAAGGGAGAGAGAGAGTGTGATGGGTGATGGAGTGATGGATGAGAGAGAGATGGGGTGTAAGAAATCCTTGACTTTTGTGGCCTTTTGTGTAAGAGAGGTATGTGTTTGGAAGACTTTTGTGGTCTTTGTGTAAGAAAGGTATGGGCATGGAAGACTTTTGTGGCTTGCTTGGGAAAAGGGGTGAGAGTGATGTGTACTTGACATGTACTTGACATGTGATGGATTGATGGATGATTGATTGATGGGATTGATGTGATTGATATGACACATCGTAGAGATTTCCTTGGGTTTCCCAAAGCGCGGCGTTTCCTGGCATCGAACATCGGTCTATAACTCTTGACCAGGGTATCGCCTCGGCGCGCGAGTCGCGGCATCGGAACCGCAGTGACGGCGTGGTCGCTATGGTACAGAACTCGGGTCGAGTCGAAACAGGTTGACGTCATATGAATCAGGGTCGCACGTTAATATCGGTTAAGGGTCGAAGGTTGCCGGAATTCGACCGGTAAAACCGCGGAAGTATATGGAATGGTACGGACTAAGATACGGGTCTTACAGAACACGACCTATACATCCTAGAAAAAACGATCCACATGTCATGCGAACCACAACTCATGATCCATTGTTGATGACAACCATGAACCATTCAACTTTCAAAGCCGTGTACAACACAATAACGACCTAGGAAACATGACAACGACGATCTGTATAAAATGACAATTACAACCCATAGAACATTACAAACACAACAATGTAGCATGAAAACATCGACCCTTATAACATTACAACCATGATTCATACAACACATAACTGCCAGTAGAGAAGCTCAGTGATGCACAACACTATGCAAGTTTCTTCCACTGACATGGGATTCGTAGTTGCCATTACGTATAGATCGTGACTTCTATGACGTATGGGTCGTTGTTCTCTTAAGAACGTTTGTCAACAATGATCCATGGATGACAACCACGATCTATTACATATATGAACCACGAAAATAGTAACACACAACAATGACCAATATTAACACGAACAACGATCCAGTTGTTCTGTTTGCAAATCTCTCAAAAACTACTCACCGCAACAATAAATTTCACCAACGAATATGTTCTCCACATGTTCATAACCATGACACATATATATACATGGGATTTTCGATATCTACGTATGGAATGTCCTAACGTTGATCGACAGATTTTCATACACTACAACGAGAACAAATCAATACTTGTGGATGGCCAGATTTTCATGCACTTATAAATACGACTATGGGTAGAAAACTCTCCACCCATTGATGTATTATATGTCACTGTATTTATACAAATCGTGTTTGTCATGTTGCCTTGATCTGTTATTGTTGTTTCAACATGTTTGGCATGGAAAAGATTCTGTACGCCATGGATGAAGCATATAAGCACCGAGCCATCCATGAGCCATGTCGTGTGCATAATTTGTAGTTGTCCAGTCACATGGGCCGCTGTAGTGACGGTATATGGATCATGGTTTGAAGGCTGTTATTAATCATTTTTCTGGTGTAATATGAGGCATGGTTTTCATGCTTGAGAGTCGTGGTACTGCACACAGTTCCATTACTTTCCATAATGTAGATATATCATGCAGACTTTTCAGGAGTCCGGATTGGTAGGGTCGTGGTTGTCAACCACAAACAAACATGCATGACAGTTTCGTAGTTGTCGTAGAGACTGTGTCGTTGTTCTTATGGGCCCTGGTCATTGTTTTAGGTTGTCGTGGTTATGATGTTAGAAGGATCGTAGTTGTAAAATGATGTGTCGTGGTTCTAGAGTTATATGGGTTGGGGTATATGTGAATCATTGGTCGTAGCTGATTTGGGACGTGGCTATAATATTAAATGGGTCATGGTCACAGCTGTAATGGATAGTGGTTGTCATCCTTGTAGATCCGGCGCTGACAACCGCGACCTAATGAGAAAGACGACCCATATGTCATTTCAATCGCGATCGTATTATCATGACAATCACGACCTGTTGTTCAGTTCACGTTTTTCAATATGGGTTGTGGTTCAAATGCACAATGGATGGTGGTTAGCATACACATTGGAAAGTGGTTAACATGCACCAATGTTGATGAATCAATCAATAATAAGTGTGTGTGCGTGTGTATATATATATATATATATATATATATATATATATATATATATATATATATATATATATATATATATATATATAAAAATTACAGTTCACATTACATTATCACAAGCAATAAAAAATATAATAATAATAAGTCATCACCAGCCTCGGCCTCATCCTCAGCCAGAAGGGATGAAGGTGCATCGACGCCGATTGTGACCTATTCGTTTGCATCTCGAGCATCTAGGTGTTGGCCTATCTTCTTGCTGACATTTAATTCGAACCTTTTTCTGTCTCCCATCAGATCTTCTACTTTTTAGAGGCTCCATATTCCCACATGAAACCTTCACTTCGTCTGAAATGTCACGTTGTGTCTTGTGAAGCATCGTGTAAACTAACCATCCGTATACTTCAAACCTCTTAGATTTACTACATTGGTCATTCCCCGTATGGTGATGCACCTCGGAGTTGCATCACCATACACATCTTTAATTATCAAATCGAATTCAACCGACACAGTCTTCGTAATCTTATGGTAATGAAGCACACGGGGTCATAATCTTATGGTAATGAAGCATAGTGGATCATGGTTCTCATATACATTGGATCGTGGTAATGAAGAACACTGGGTGGTAGTTGTATCCAGTGCCATATCCCTGACGAGCACGATCCATATAACATCACAACCACGGTTGTGATAAGTGGCAACCACGATCCAAATACCATCATAAACATGATGCCGTGGTTGTCTACCATCCAATGGTGGAGGTTTGATCAAGGTGTGCCCTACAGTACATACCCTTTTCGTGTGACCACCAACGTACCTCCGCTTGTCGATTCTGTTCTTCCTTTAGCTTGGCAGATGCCTACCTATGGTTGAAACAAAATAAAATATAAACCTCATAGTGGAAGAGGCTTTTAGAGGAGCGAAGCGAAGAGGAGAAACAACGTTGCTCTCTGGATGTTGGTCTCTGGATCTTGGCTTCTATAGGAAATCAAAAGAAGAGGAAGGAGATAACATTTCAAAATGTACATAAATACGACAATTGCTCATTCCGAAGCTCGTGGTGCAGGTGATCGGTGGTTTGCGGGCCCTAGCATGATGTATGTGCTTCGTCCA